>CM021104.1:52904490-53025989 GCA_007115665.2 Sequoiadendron giganteum
TATCTCTCCCTCCCTGCCTCTTCTTCCCTCTCTCCTCCATTCTCTACTTCCCTTTATCTCCCCTCCCTCTCCTTACCTACCTCTCTCTCTCTCTATTTCACTCTCTCACCTCTCTCTAAATCCTTATCTCTCCCTCGATCCCTACCTCTCCATTCATCTCTCCTTCCCTCTCCACTTCTCTATATCTCCCTTTACTCTCTCTACCTACCTCTCTCTCTCTCCATCCCTACCTCTCCCTCCAACTCTCCTTACCTCTCTACTTTTCTCTACCTACCTATCCCTCTATATTCCATTCTCTCTTTCTCCCTCTCTCCATCCTTCCCTCTCTCAATCTATCCACCTTCCTTCTTCTCTCTTTAACTTCTCCCTCCTTCCCCTCTCTCCTTCCCTCTCTACTCTATCTCTATATCAAATCTCTCTACCTACATATATATCCCTCCCTCATCTCTCTCTCTCTCTCCTACCCCCTCTCCCTCTCCCAAGTCTCTATCTCTCTTCCCTCTACCCTTAAAACCCTCTACCCTCTACCATAAACCCTCTACCCTCTATCTCTCTCCCATTCCCTCTCTCTCTTTCTCTCTCTCTATCTCATGTCTCTCCCTCCTACTCCCTATCCCTATCTCAAGTCTCTCTCTTTCTCTCTCACTCACTCACTCACTTGTATTTTTTCCCACTCTACCCTTAGCCCTCCTCTCTTAACCCTTAAACCCTCTACCCTCTATCTCTCTCCCACTCACTCCCTCTCTCTCTCTCAAGAGTCTCCCTCCTATACCCTCTCCCTCTCTCAGGTCTCTCTCTCTTTCTCACTCACTCACTCACTCACTCCCTCTATCTCTCTCCCATCTACCCTTAACCCTAAACCCTTAACCTTAAACCCTCTACCCTTTATCTCTCTCTCCTCCCTCCTCCCTCCCTCCCTCCCTCTATCTCATGTCTCTCCCTCCTACCCCCTCTCCCTCTCTTAGGTCTCTCACTCACTCACTCACTCACTCACTCACTCCCTATATCTCTCTCCTTTACCCTTAACTCTAAACATTAAACCCTTAACCCTTAAACCCTTAAACAATCTACCCTCTACCCTTAACTCTACCCTCTACTTCTCTTTATCTCCTCCCACCTCGATCTACCTAGACCCCTCTTTGTTTTTTTCTCACCTCTCTCTCCATCCCTACCTCTCCCTCTATCTCTGATTTCATATCTACTTCTCTCTACCTATTTGTACCTCTATACCTATTTATCTTTCCCTCCTTGCCTCCTCTCTCTCAATATCTCTCTCTTATTTCCCTTTCTACCTCTCTCTCTCTCTACCCTTAACCATAAACCCTAAACACTTAAAACCCTCTACCCTTTATAATTTATGTCTCTCCCACTCCCTCTCCCTCTCTCTCTCTTAGTTCTCTCCCTCCTGTTGGGTCTCAAAAACACAGGTTTGAACCACGAGTGGTTGCCAAGCTCTCACAACACTTTTGGCCAACTAACAAGGCCAATTCATGCAATTGTACCTTCTGCTCTTCAGGCTCTGCAAAACCTAGGCGGGCACACCTATATGTATGTTGCAGATTTAAGATTTGTTTCCTGGTTGATCAATCTATCCACAATGGAAAAGGGAAGTGGAAAAATAAAATTACTACACCTACTCCTACTCCTACTGCACAAATAAAATTTTGTAAATTATTTCCATCCCAGTCCCTTCTCGGGAAAATTCTAACTCCTACAGTCTAACTACTGCTTTCTTTTTCTACTTGTCCCCTGATTTTCTAAAATATATATACATTACATACCCAAGGGTCGTGACCCTTCACTTTCTATTACAACTGTTTGAATTTTATGACAAAAATTTAAAATATTCAATTAGATTGCCTTTCGGAAAATTAAATATTTTGAACTATATCATCGCTTTGATTTTTCCCTTTATATCCTTTCCCACCCTTTAAATTTCTTCATACGGTATCGCGGTGTCCTTTTTTACTCCCCCCGTTTATTGCCTCAATGAGCCTTTATCGCGCTACCACGGTCACTGGGATGACTGCCAGTGGTACCGCGGTAGCCAACCTTAACAGCCAGTGCCAACCATTAACCACTCCCTACTATCCTCCATCGAATGCCTTCGTCGACCTCTACCGTGACCTCGGTCATCGTGGTCTATGGTTTAACCACGCACGGTACCGCTTCGACTGACACCGCTATGGTTTTCTCACCGCCACCGCTCTACCGTGGTCACCGGCCTGACTGCCAGCGGTACCGCGGTAGCCACTCTACAAACTGCTGGCTATATTCATTGACTGCCCACTAACCATCCACTGTCACCCTTCGCCAACCGCTACCTGTTTACCGCGGTCACTGCGGTCTGTGGTTTAACCACGCGCGATGGCGTGGTAAACATCTCATGCCTACTCCGTTAGCTGCTACCCGACCACCATGCTACCACAGATAGTATGATGTCCCCCTATGGTATAGCGGTAAGGGTTAATGTGACTCCCCCAAACAATTACCACCATACGGTGGGCCCCCATGTATGAGGCCACGGTTGGGCGGTAAATAATATATATAAAGTGATTTTTTAAGGGAGTGGTAGTGATATAAAGTATATGAGAATTTTTTGGAAAGGGGAAAAATGAATTTTATATGGAAAGATAGGAAAATGATAGGTCTAGATGGAAAAACCTTAGGGGTTTTTATTAAAATAGTGGAAAATCACTTAAGTTTCTTATGGAAATCAACCCTTAAACCCTTAAACACTCAACCCTCAACCCTCAAATCTCAACCCTTAAACCCTCTACCCTCTACCTTCTACCCTATAAATTAAACCCTCAACCCTCAATTATCAACCATTGACCCTTAATATCTCAACCCTAGGTAGGTAGGGGAACATAGGTGAGATACAGAGTGTTGAAGGGAGAGGTAGGTAAAAAAGGGGATAGGGGAGATAAATATAGGTAGAGAGGGTAGGAGATGTAGAGAGAGGAGAGATAGACATAATTAGAGAGGGTAGGGAGGGACAAGTAAGGAGGAGATAGAGGTGTGTGTGTGTGAGAGAGAGAGAGAGAGGAGAAATAGTTGTGATATAAAGTGATGGAGGGAGAAGTGGGTAAAGAGAGGGAGAGGGGAGATAAAGATAAATATAGAGGGAAGGAGATGTAGAGAGAGATGATAGAAAGAGAGCAGTGGAGAGTGGAGGGATGGTGGGAGAGGAAAGGAGGAGATAGAGGTGAGTGTGTGTGAGAGGGAGAGAGAGTGAGAGGAGAGGAGGCATAAGTGAGATAGAGAGGGATGGAGAGAGAGAGTGATGGAGGGAGAGGTATGTATAGAGAGGGAAAGCGAGAGGAGAGATAAAGAGTACAGAGGGGAGGGAGAGGTAGGGAGATAGAGGTGTGTGTGTGAGTGAGAGAGAGAGAATGGTGAGATAGAGAAAAAGATCGATTGAGAGAGAAAGAGGGGGAGGGAGGGAGGGACAATAGTGAGAGAGATTGGGAGGAGAGACAAAAAGAAGTGGAGGGATAGGTAAAGATGGATAGTTGAGATAGATAGAAGGAGAGAGATATAGGTAGAGAGAAGGTAAAGAGAGATAGAAAGAGGGGGAGGGAGGGAGAGATAGAGAGAGTAGAGAGGGAGGAGAGAGATAGAGAGAGGTGATAGAGAGAGAATTAGAGAGGGAAAGAAGGTGGAGATATTGAGAGAGAGGAGGCAAGGAGGGAGAGAGGGACAATAGGTAGAGAGAAGTAGATATGAAAGGAGAGATATAGGGAGAGGTAGGGATGGAGAGAGAGGTGAGACAAAAATAGAGAGAGGTCTAGGTGGAGAGATGTGTGATGGAGCTGAAAAGTAGAGAGATAAGGAGGAACGTGGAGAGATTGAGAGGGAAGGAGGGGGGAGAGAGAAAGATGTATAGAGAGATAGGTTAGATAGCAAGAAGTAGAGAGAAAAGGTGGTGAAAGGAAGAGAGAGGAGAGAGAGAGGGGGAGAAAGAGAGGTGAGATAGAGAGAAGTATAAAGGGAAGGAGAGAGAGGGGGATATAGAGAAAATTAGAGAGGGAGGGAGGGAAGGAGAGAGAAGTGAGATAGAGAGAACTAGAGAGGGAATCTTAGGTCTCTCACTCACTCACTCACTCCCTCTCTCTCTCTCTCTCCCTCTATCTCTCTCCACTATACCCTTAACCTAAACCCTTAACCCTTAACCCTTAAACCCTAAACCCTTAAAAACTCTACCCTCTACCCTCTATCTCTCTCCAACTCCCTTCCCCTCTCTCTCTCAAGTCTCTCCCTCCTACCCCCTCTCCCTCTCTCAAGTCTCTAATGTCTCTCCTTCCCACCCTATCTACCTCTTTCTCTCTCTCAAGTATCTTCGTCCTACCCCACCTTCCTCTCTCTCTTTGTCAAGTCTCCCCCTCCTATACCCTCTCCCTCTCACAGTGACTACCTCCCTCTCTCACTCTCTCTCCCTCTCCCTATGCCTCTCTCTCAATAATGTCCCTCCCACCACCTCTCCCTCTCTCTCTCAAGTAGAGGGATTAGGTATTAAGGGTTAAGGGTTAAGGGTTGAGGTTTGAGGGATTAAGAGGCTATGGGGGTTGAGGGATTAGGGTATAAGGGTTAAGGGTTGAAGGTTGAGGGTTGAGGGATTAGGGTTTAAGGGTCGAGGGTTGATGGATTAAGAGGGTATAGGGGTTGAGGGATTAGGGTTTAAGGGTTGAGGGTTGAGGGTTGAGGGTTGAGGGATTAAGAGGGTATAGGGGTTGAGGGATTAGGGTTTAAGGGTTGAGAGTTAAGGATTGAGGTTTGACATGGTATAGGGGTTGAGGGATTAGGGTTTAAGGTTTGAGGGGTAAGGGTTAAGGGTTGGGGGATTAATATTATAGAGGGGTTGACTAATTAGGGTTTAGGGGTTGAGGGTTGAGGGGTTGAGGGATTAAGAGGATATGGGGCTTGAGGGATTAGGGTTTAAGGGTTGAGGGTTGAGGGATTAGGAGGGTATGGGGGTTGATGGATTAGGGTTTAAGGGTTAAGGGTTGAGGGTTGAGGGTTGAGGGATTAAGAGGGTATTGGGGGTTGATGGATTAGGGTTTAAGGGTTGAGGGTTGAGGGTTGAGGGATTAGGAGGGTATGGGGGTTGAGGGATTAGGGTTTAAGGGTTAAAGGTTGAGGGTTGAGGGATTAAGAGGGTATGGGGGTTGATGGATTAGGGTTTAAGGGTTGAGGGTTGAGGGTTGAGGGATTAAGAGGGTATAGGGGTTGAGGGATTAGGCCTCACTTATCTCACAATCCCTCTTTGTCAGGCCTCACTTACCTCCCACCCTACTTTATTAGGTCTCTCCTTCTCACCCCCTCTCACTCACTCCCTCTCTCTCTTAGGTCTCTCTTTCTCACACACTCACTCACTCCCTCTATCTCTCTCCCCTCTACCCTAAAACCTAAACCCTAAACCCTTAACCCTTAAAGCCTAAACCATTAAACCCTCTACCCTCTACCCTTAACCTTCCCTCCCTCTATCTCTCTTAGGTCTCTCTCTCACTCACTCAATCCATATATCTCTCTCCCTTCTCCCTTAAACCCTATACCCTCAAAGATGGGAAAGAAACAAAGAAGTGTGAATTGGTTAGTGATAAGATTCCAGTGTATCAGTTTATGGGCATTTTTCGTGATCAGGTGGTTTATGATTATGCAACGCATAAAAATAGAGCACAATGGTTGGACTCACAATTCAAGTTATGCAAGGACACATTTCCACTTCGTCATATAGTTTCAGTTGTCGACTTCGCTAAGAACTACACACTACAACCACATAATGAGGTACAATCACAGTACAGAGGAAAATAGGAAAGTATTGAGGGAGTATCACTTTTACATCAGTGATGATCGCACACATTCTACAAACTTTGTTCAAGGTTGCTTTCATATGTTCTATGCCGATCTGGCTAGCAGGGGCATATCATTTAGTCAGCATATCATATGGTCAGATAATTGTACATCACAATTCAAGAATGCCAAAATGTTTTACTGGTTGAGTAGGATGCATAGGATTAGTGGTTTTCAACATATGTGGAACTTCTCAAAGGCCGGGCATGGAAAGGGGGAGCATGATGGAGCAGGTACATGTATCAAAAGATCCCTAGCATGAGAAGAGTTAAAGTACACAAACAGTGTAAAGTTGACAGATGCAAGATCAATTGTCCAGTGGTGCAATGGTTCAATGGGTCCAAGTAGTGAAGGTAATTATTTAGTTCATAGATTTTTTCATTTAGTAGATGATACTAACATTGAAAAATATGAGGATTGTTGTACACTAATAGGATCGAGTGAGCTACACTCTTTTAGAAGCTCCAATTCAGGTACATGGACTATCCATACAAGGAATATGGCATGCTTTTATTATGCATGTACACTTCAATTATGGAATTATTGTGAGTCAACAAAGTGGGTTGATGAATGGTCTGTAAGAATTCTAACCCCACTTGACACTTATTAGCTCCCGACGGCTCTACAAATCACGGAGATGCAATCATCCATTGAATTTGATCATGTATTAGAAATACTAGAACCAGGTAATATATATTACTTACAAGTTTTATTATGTTGCTCAGTAAATAAATCTAACAAGATGAACATATCAATGCAGGGCATGTTTATGCAGTGATTGCAAATGAAGACAATGAAGAGGGTACAAATTATTACCTGTTTCGTTGTATCGAGGCCAAAAAGAAATTGGAGTCCCCAGTTATAGACAGAGAAAATATAGAATATCCTACAGGTTCGGTGGTTGTTACTAGAACATGGATTTGAAGGTATCTAGTTAAGAATGTTGTAGTTTGGTTGTTTGAGGACTTCGACACACATCAGAAAATTATTCACTATTCAAACCTTGTCATCGCCACCAACGTTCATTTGATTAAATATAAGGGTAGACCTACGAACAAGAACTTGTAGAAAGTGCGTGAGTCTGACCATGAGGCAATACTTGACACAACAAAGATTAGAGTAGACCCAGATGGTTCCCTAGATTGATTTGTAAGTATGCACATTGAATTTGTAAAGCCATGTTATTGATCACTCTTTTGGACCAACACCTTGCAATAAGGATTTTTCACGATTACTGTTTGACGTCATATGCATTTACGACTGTCATTGATTCTTTTTTTATTGTGACTATAGGTAATACTGAAGTTTGTCAAAGTATATAAGAAAAGAACAACATCGGTTGCTGGTGCAAGTGTTCAGTGGTATGAGAAACATCGGTTACTGGTGCATTTTCTGGTTGTCAATCTTCTCTTTCTTTTCCATCTCCTAGATTTATTGGATTCTTATATGCTACACATTTTATGTTAATCCTCTCAATGATTTATTTGAAATTTATACGTAGGGTCATCGAGAGATGATAAAGTAGTGAAGGGGCACATCACCATTGTAGGACCTTCAATCGACCTCCTTATCTAGCATGCATGAAGGTGATAGTAGGTCTTGTCAGCTGTATGACTGACATTATTTAGTTATTGCTCTTTTAATGGTTTTTATGTGATTCTATGTCTAAGATTGACAGGCTTTTGTAGGTTTTTTGTAGACCAAATTCCTATGATACTACACAACCATAGAGAGGCTACTACCCATGTGTTTTGTAGGGAGCAAGGGATGTACATATTTTGAACCATTTTGGAATGCAAATAGTTGGGCCAACTAAGGTGGAATGAAAAAATGAAACTGGGCAACAACTACTTTTTTCCTTTTCTCAAGTACAATATATTTCATGATTTGTGTTGGAAATGGGAGGATTATTTCACTGCATGTATTGCTACAAGTATTGACAAATGAAAAGATTTTCAAGATGTTCTTCCATCACTATTGTAATATTTGTCATTGAATTACTGTATTTTTTGAAAAATCCACATTCATTAGGACCTATTGTTGCATACACAACCATAGCTTTGGGAGTCTTGAGACACTGATTGACATAGACTTGACAGTCATAGGACATTGACTGTGGTGAGTGAATTTGATTTTCAAGCACTTTATAATCATACACTCACTGTACTTAGCAACTGATCACTACTCATTTCTAATCTGTCCTTTTCATTTGCACATTGGCATGCACAGTGAACCTTCACAGTTCCCTTGTGTTCATAAATTCATGATGCTTGTCTTAATGAATAACCTTCCTTTAAATCTATTGTCCTTTGATGAAGTGACAAGGTAGGGGTAGCGTATGCCTCAGAGAAATCGATGCAACCTAGGTCATCTCTAACATACCTTAGGGTATGACATTCAACAAAATAACTATTATGGTTCAACCGACTCGATCCCTTAAGGGTGCAAAGTGCAAAAGGGCAACAATATTTGACAAGGTATTACTCGTAAACCATGGCGATTAGGAAATCTTTGTCTAAAACTATGAGATTATGTTGGAACCATATACAATAACCTCTCTCGATTATTTCTATCTCAGAGGCATTTTCCTGTGGTGTCGAATTTTCACTTGGGGAAAGAGTTGTCAAATGCAAGTAGTTGAAAGTTGCAAAGTGGTGCAACTTTCATTTTGCAGCTTGTGTGACCAAACAAACTATTCCAACGCATTTGGGTGGGTACATTTATGCTAGGCATGGTACTCTTTCACTCCTAAACACGCGGAATCGCTCCGAGCTACGTTCAACCAGATCGATCCCTTAAGGGTCGAAAGTGCAAAATGGCTACGAAATTCAACATGCTATTACTCGGACATCGTGATGCTTAGAAGCGTCTCATCTGATCCTACAAGATAATGTTGGGCCCATCTACAATAACCTCTCTCAGTTTTCGCTATCTCAGAGGAATTTCCCCGTGCTGGTGAATTTTCACTTGGGGAAAAAGTTGTCAAATGCAAGTAGTTGAAAGTAGCAAAGTGGTGCAACTTTCGTTCTACAGCTCGTGTGACCAAACGGAACGTTCCAACACATCCATATGGGTACATTTACGCTAGGAACAGTCTTATTTTGCACCCAAACACACAGAATCGCTCTGAGCTACGTTCAACCGGATCGATCCCTTAAGGGTCCAAAGTGCAAAATGGCTATGAACTTCAGCATTCTATTACTCGGACACCGTGACACTTAGAAACTTCTCGTTTTATCCTATGGGATCATGTTGGGCCCCTCTACAATAACCTTGCTTGATTTTTGCTATCTTAGAGGCATTTTCTTGTGGTGGCGAATTTTCACTCACGGAAAGAGTTGTCAAATGCAAGTAGTTGAAAGTTGCAAAGTGGTGCAACTTTCGTTTTGCAGCTCATGTGACAAAAAAAAATGTTCCAACACATCTGAGTGGGTACGTTTATGCTAGGCATGGTCCTCTTTCACACCTAAACACGCGGAATCACTCTGAGCTATGTTCAACCGGATCAATCCCTTAAGGGTCCAAAGTGCAAAATGGCTACAAAATTCAGCATGTTATTACTCGAACACTGTGATGCTTAGAAAATTATCGTCTGATCCTACAAGATCATGTTCGGCCCATCTACAATAACCTCTCTCATTTTTCACTATCTCGAAGGCATTTTCTTGTGCTGGCGAATTTTCACTCGAGGAAAAAGTTGTCAAATGCAAGTAGTTGAAAGTTGTAAAGTGGTGCAACTTTTGTTCTGCAGCTCGTGTGACCAAACAGACTGTTCCAACGCATCCGAGTGGGTACGTTTACGCTAGGCATGGTCCTCTTTTATACCCAAACACGCAGAACCGCTCTGAGCTACCTTCAACCGGATCGATCCCTTAAGGGTCCAAAGTGCAAAATGGCTATGAACTTCAGCATGCTATTACTCAGACAGCGTGACGCTTAGAAACTTCTCGTCTGATCATATGGGATCACGTTAGGCCCCTCTACAGTAAACTTTCTCATTTTTTGCTATCTCAAAGGCTTTTTCCTATGGTGACGAATTTTCACTCGAGGAAAAAGTTGTCAAATGCAAGTAGTTGAAAGTTGCAAAGTGGTGCAACTTTCGTTCTGTAGCTTGTGTGACCAAAAAAACTATTCCAACACGTCCGAGTGGTACGTTTAAGCTAGACATGGTCCTCTTTCACACCTAAACATGCGGAATTACTCAAAAATCGTGACGCTTAGAAACTTTTCGTCTAATCCTACAAGATCACGTTGGGCCCATCTACAATAACCTCTCTCGATTTTCGCTATCTCGAAGGCATTTTCCTATGCTTGCGAATTTTCACTTGGGAAAAAAGTTGTCAAATGCAAGTAGTTGAAAGTTGCAAAGTGGTGCAACTTTTGTTCTGTAGCTCGTGTGACCAAATAAACTGTTGCAACGCATTTGAATAGGTATGTTTATGCTAGGCATGGTCCTCTTTCGCACCTAAACACACGGAATCGCTCTAAGCTACGTTCAGTCGGATCGATCCCTTAAGGGCCAAAGTACAAAATGGCTATGAACTTCAACATGCTATTACTCAGACATCGTGATGCTTAGAAACTTCTCGTTTGATCCTATGGGATCACGGTTGGCCCCTCTACAATAACCTTGCTCGGTTTTTGCCATCTCAGAGGCTTTTTCCTATGGTGACGAATTTTCACTCAAGGAAAAAGTTGTCAAATGCAAGTAGTTGAGGCATATTATCAAACAATTCACTGCCTTTTCTATGGCTTGTCATGGCATTCCATCACCATGAGACCATGCTTTCATAGATTTTTTCCAAGCATCCATAGCTTGTTCGAAAGCATCTGTTTTAGGCTTTTAGCCATAGCAAGAAGGCAATGAACTATTTGATAAAATTCTTTGGTAGACATATATGAAAAATGTCGTAGCATAGAAAAGGGAATGAACTATTTGAAAAAATGCCTCAAATAAATGTGGTCTCATGGAATGCCATGACAAGCTAAATCAATTGGCAACTGCTCCTAGTTATTAGTTATGCAATGTGAAGTAATTGCATAACCGCTTAGGTTGACTTTGTCAAAAGCTATATTGTAATTGAAATTTTGTCATCTATCAGCATCTAGTTATTCGTTATGCAATGTGAAGTGATGCTTTGAGTTTGAAAGATGTGCAATGCATGAATAAAAACTACAAAAATCTATTTTCTACATTTCATTAGTTAAACTCTTTATTTTATTTTCTCTCTATATCTTTATGCTATGGAAATGCCTTTCGATTTCAAAAAAGATAGTTTTTATCTCTTGTTATACAATTTTTTACGTTTTTTTTTTATCTCTTGTTATAAAAAGGAGCAGATATACAATGTTAAAGAAGAGCGAAAGCACAACTAAATTTATCATTTCAAAGCAATTTTTTTGATGCAGTTTTTCAAACAGTTCATTGCCTTCTCTATGCTATTGCTTACTATTATGCTTTTGATATATTTTTTGAAGCATCCATAGCTTGTTCAAAATCACTTGTTTTAGGATTTTAGCCATAGCAACAAGGCAGTGAACTATTTGAGAAGATGCTTTGGTAGACATGTATGAAAAATGTGGTAACATAGACAAGGTAGGGAACTATTTGAAAAAACATCTCAAAGAAATTTGGTCTCATAGAATGCCATGATAAGAAAATGCAATTGGTAGCTGCTTCTAGTTATTAGTTATGCAATGTGAATAAATTGCATAATTGCTTAGGTTGACTTTGTTCAAACTATATTGTAATTAAATTTTTGACATCTAACAACATCTACTTATTAGTTATGCAAAGTGAAGTAATGCTTTGACTTTGAAAGATGTGCAATGCAATGTAATCAATGAAATGAATATAAACTACAAAAATCCATTTTTTACAATTCATCAGTTAAAATATTTATTGCATTTGCTCTCTATATTTCTATATGCTATGTAAATACCTTGCAATTGTATTTAAAAGGCTTAATAGGTCAGTTAGGTGGTATTTGCACAATCAAGTTGTGAATGTATGGTAATTACGAGCAAAATTGGAAAATTGCCATCTTAGAAGTCTACCAAAGGGTGGTTATGGTGGTTGATCGGCTCAAGGGGTAGTTGGAAGGTGGTATCAAGATATATTTCTGTAATGCCCTGAGTTGAGGGTTGATTTTGGTTAGTTTCTAATAAGAAAATATACTTGAAAATGTTGATCACTGGTTTTCTTTGTTTTCTTGAATTTTCTTTGCCTTGCACAGGCCCATACAAGTCTATCATGACTTGAGGCTTTGGATACTTGATTGCATATGTGTTTACTCTCTTTGCATCTATTCTGAAGGTTTAAATCCACCGTTGGTGTGTGTGGGATCAACAAACTTGGTTACTGCTTTGTTTTTTGTGTTAGGGGTTTTGAGGGAAACACCATGACACATTAGCCAATCCACCTACTATTCTAACCCTATTGCTCGGTGGATTGGCTTGAACCATGATTAGTTTGGTGTATGAATACTTTGGAGGCCGAGAGAATGAATAAACTCGGTGGGGTGTGAAGTTCTAATGTTGTTTAGGGTGTTTTCACCATGAAAGTAAGGAACTCAAGTATTGAATCTGAGAAATACTGAAAGGAATGGGATTGTGAGTGTCCTTTAAGGTAGGGAAAAGGTATTGTGGGGTGTTTGGACCTTTTGAATGATTGGGGGAGGTCTGGAGTTATGAGTTTCTTTAAAACCCTTGTTTTTGTGAAGGTTTAGGATGGTTTGTGAGTAGAGGAATAGAACAAGTTCTTGGGGCTCTTAAAATGGGAGAATCTTGAGTTTGGTGATCATCCCTAAGACTTTTTCAAGTTTCCTTGGTTTGGAGGTGAGTTTGTGAGGGGGTTCCTTTGGAAATTAGGCCTAATTGTGAAGCCTAGAGTGAGGGAGGTGTATTGAAATTTCATGTTGGTCCAAAAGAGTTACTATTGGTTTTGGCATATATTGTGTAACCCTGAAAAGGGTATCTTAATCCACCTTTAAATGGTTAGGTGTTGGAAAGGTTGGGAGAAATTAGGCTTGGACCGGGTTTCGAGTTCGGTGTAGGAGCACCTACACCACATCATCAATTTTTTTTATTTGAATACATCGATAGGGAAATGTTAGTGTCTTTAGGTTTATTTTGTCTAATAAGCTTTGAGAGATCAAGCATAATGAAAATAAAGGGTGTTTTGTGTCTTAGAAGTCAATTAGAAATCATATAAGTTGTAAAATGCTGACAAAGCAACTTTAACACAAACAAATGTAATTAAGCGACCAACTAATCCCAAGGTTGGTTATGGGCATTGGGGAGAAGATGGTTGTTGGAAAATTCTTTAAAAATCCTTACCAAGGCTCGAATGAGAGAGTGGAAGAAGTTTTGTAACAATTTTACATAATAAACACCACAGTTTTGAGCAATTTTCTAGAAAAATATTGTTTTCTTGATCTTTTTGAGTTTTTTATGGGCACATACAGGTTCTTCATGGTCTAAGAATTTTAGAGGATGTGTCTATATGTTTTCTAATTCATTTATTTTTTATATGGTGTCTTAACTCGTTGTTTGTAGAGAGAACCAACACAAATAGTGACTGCCCCAGTGTTGCTGAATCAAGGGTTTGAGGGAAATTTGTGATGTAACAATCAATCCACCTATTGTTTGCTACTATATCTCGGTGTATTGATTGAATTTTTTTTATAACAAGTGTGTCAACTCATTTTGGAATAAGGAGTCATAATTATGTGGTGTTTTTGTGATTGTTCTAAGACTGAACAAGGGTTTTCCAACATGGAAGTGAGGAACCAAAGAGAGGTTTTTAAGAATTAATGCCTGTAAGGGTTATGTGAGGGTCTTATGAGTCTGTGCAGAAGTATTTTGAGGTGTTTGGGGCTTTGGAAGTGTTGAGAGAGGTCTGGAGTTGTATGTTTCTTTAAAACCCTTGATTTTGTGAAGGTTTAGGAGGGTTTCTTGGGTTTTGTGAGTTAGAGGCTCTGTAGACACAAACTAATGACAAAATTTGAGTTTTGGCACCATGACCTAAGACTATCCAAGGCATTTGTATAGATACCTAAAGTTGGAAGGGTGGTCCCTTTGGAAAAAAAGGGCTAATTGTGAAGCCAAAATTGAAGTAGGTGTGTTGAAAGTCTATGTCGGTCCAAAAGAGAGACCATTGATTCTTTGGTATGTTGTGTAGCCCTGAAAAGAGTATCTCAATCCATCTTGTAATTGTCTAGTGTTTTGGAAAGGTTGGGAGAAATCTGGCTAAAACTGAGTTTTGAGTACTACAAGAATAACTAGTCACAAATGTGAGTTTTGGAAACCTTGATGAATCTGACTTAGGGATTGTTGTCAATTGATTCAATTGTCATTGTATGAATGTTGATGATCTTTGTAGGGCCTTGGTGGAGTCTTTTTGTTCATTTGCAAGGTTGAGGAGTTGAGACCCTTGAGAGTGGGTGGATGCCTATTAGGCCGAATCATTATGAAGAAGAGTTCTTGATTGAGAATTGACATTTCCATTGTTGTGAGTCTTTTCCACCTTGGCTCTGCATTAGAGTGCTACAAGGGTGGATTGTTGGGTAAGGTGTTGAATGAAGAGTTTGGTTTGATGGGGCTTTGAGGTTGTGTAGATTGCTCAAAATAGGTTGTATTAATCTTGTTAGGAGCCCCTTGAAGGCAGGTTGTCAGACTAATTGGGTTTGAGCCTCCTTGCCTCTGCATCGGTGAGGCACAAGTAATTGAAGAATTCCAAAGGATACAAACCACCACGAATGGAGCTTATTTATACAATACGCTTTAGATGGGGCTTATTGAGCATTCGACAATAATTAATTAAACATTAGATGTAAACAAAATCCATGCCTACAACATTCAAACATACAACTTACATGATACGCATGATAACATCATTCAAGAATGGCAGTAGCAAAATAAGAGTTTCTTTAATCAAAAATCCGAAAGGCTATACAATGATATATATTGATAAAAGTATATAAATATATCCAAAAAAACCATATAGGCTTAGTACAAAGGAGCCATTTGGACATAAAATATCACGTATATATATCAATAGTACAAAACATATGTTCCAAAATTCCACATAGACATACAACAAACAACACTAATACATAGTCATTTCCCTCTAGGGGAAGGAAATAGATCTTGTGCTGCCTTCGAAATTCGGTTGGATGGAGTGACTGTTGCTTGTCTTGTCTTTCGAACACGCCCGCTACTCCTCCTCTCTTCACTTTGGACCTTCAACTAATATGATTAGAAGTAAAGATGTTAAAACATAGAAATTGAATTATGGAATGGCATACAACAAAATATAAATACTTACCGCATACATATAGTCATCATGCACATTTAAAGCATCACCATGTCCACGATCTAGAGTGACGACCACCTGTAGCAACCATGAAGATAGAAATTAAACTACATAAAATTATCGTGAAAATTTTCTATAATAGACCATAAAAGAGAAAATATAATGTCAAATCGACTAATCTATTATGTACCTCTCTCAATGGATCGGAACTGGCTATTGATGCAGCAACTCCATGGTCCATTGTGCCACCAACATCACCAGGGCTATCTCTTGTCAACATCTGCAAATGAAACAATATCTCAGGTATCATGTTGATATAGGAGAACATAATGTGACACGATCAAGGAATACTTGAATGCAATGTTTGTGTTTCTCATCAATTTTTTATATTTGTATATACGCAAAATTATGAAAACTAGCTAACATAGATTTACAACCCTACTAATGAATAAAGGCTACCTGAGTGTACATTGTTTGAGGATATGAATCGCGAGGTGTGGAGGAAGAAGGTGCACCAGGAAACTGTTTGAAATCCGAAGCATGTTATGAGACAAACATTCAAATATAACATTCAACCGTTCAAATGCAATAATAATATCTTTAATACTAGTTGCATACCTATGGACTCATCTTCGAGAATGTATAAGGGTCTGTAGGAATAGAGCATCCCTCATGAACAGTGCAACCCTGAAATTTCATCATATCAAAATTCTACTAATTTAGTTATTCTTAAATTTCAAAATATATTTTAATAAACAACATTAAAATAACTTGCTAAATTTTACCTGAGTGTCAATGCCGAATGTATCATTCAGAATATCATCTATGAAAGCCATCACCTTTGTAACTGACGTAGGCTATGTAGCTGCATCACGAGCACCCTGATAATCGTATGTGCAAACAATACCACAAGCGCCACAATGGTGGGGTGGAGCTCGGGGCCTACACATCTCCTCCACACTAGGCTCTACTAGAGGACTCACACACTGTAAAATGGTCTGGGTGAGTGAGCCAATCGACTTCATCGTGTCCACCTCTACACTGTCTTTAACAATGGAAGGAACAATGACATGCTCCACCATGGGTTTGCCCAAGGCTCTCGGTGCCAACTGTGGATTACGTTGTGCAACAGGTCTATCGTGCGTGGAGCCCCCACCTCTACCCTGAAAGTCTAAGATGTCAAAATAGTTTGGAATTTTATTGAGGACAAACTCGCAATAGAGTTTCCTCAAAAAGTATTGCGGCACCTCATGGTTATTGCATGGAGGTTGGTCAAATACCATCCACCATCGCTCCTAATTTTTTTTTCTAATTAAATCATGGTGGAACCAATGGACGGGGAACCTCCTGCATGCATGGTACAAAGGTTCATTGGCTTTTGGGTCTTTAAATAGGGCACACAACTCGGCTTTGCTAATTTTTAGTTTTTTGACATCTGCATATGACAAACCATTAGCATAAAATTGCCTCATCTCATCTCTCTTAGTTGACCAAAAATTTATTTGCTCGCTCATTTCTCCTACATGAGTTAAAATTGACTTTAATGATTCAACAATCCCTCTCCTATAAGGGTGGGTTTCGACATGCTCGGTTAATCTTGCAATTAATTGTTGAATGTCTCTTTTATTGTTTTCAATTTGATTTTGAATATTTTCTTGTGTTCCTTGAGGATGCCTATGAATTGATGGAGGGGTTTTGGGTTGTTCTTGTATAGGAGGTTCTTGATGAGGGGGTGATTGTGAATTCTCAATGTTTTGAGGTGGAGATTCATTCCTTGAGAATTAGAACAAATTTTTATTATAAAAATCTATTTAAAGTTGCATTCCAAATCAAATTTGAAATAAATAGAATAAAAATACACACCTCTTTGCAATTTTCGACCTCTCCGACATGTTGGTGGAATTCTTGTGGAAAATGGAAAGATAAGGATCCAAAGAATGGAGGAGATTTGGTGAGCGCACCTGAAATCTTCCTTCTCAAGCCGTAGGTTGAAGACAAAATGAGGGTTCCAAACCTGAATTTTGCATTTTATGTCTAGAAAGCCATTTGGCGCATGCCAAATTTGGCGTGCGCCAAATGGCTTTCTATTCATTTGGCATCCGCCAAATGCCTTTGGCATGTGCCAAATGGCTTTCTATTCATTTGGCATCCGCCAAATGCCTTATTTCTGGGTTTTTTTGATCTTTTTTGAATTTGGCACCTAAATTGTGTCATAGATTGGTGCACTTACCCATATGTGAATTCCTTCTTGTGTTGGCTCCATGTAACTTGTATTTGTTGTGAAAATTGAATCCATATCTATAGGTCTCTATGTATAGGCCCATGTATCTATTGATTGTGATTGTGATTCATGTTATGTATGACCCACCCAAGAGTGAACCTTCAAGATATTTGAGTAGTGACAAGCAGTCATTGGACCATGCTAATGATCGATGTCTAGGCCATTGCTAGGGACTGATTGACATTCACCTAGTTCGGAGAGGTGGAGGTTGCTATGAGATACTTTGGTTATGATTTTGATACAGTAATGGTTGCATAGGTAGGGACTCATCCATGTGGGTAACAGTAATTTGGGGCTAATTATTGTATCGAGGGGGTTCACTAGCTATCATTGAGGGCACAAAAGTGACTAATGCCAAGTGTTACCTGGGATTGTGAAGAAGATAGCTGATAATACCACTAAGGTCACA
Source organism: Sequoiadendron giganteum (assembly GCA_007115665.2). Taxonomy (NCBI): domain Eukaryota; kingdom Viridiplantae; phylum Streptophyta; class Pinopsida; order Cupressales; family Cupressaceae; genus Sequoiadendron; species Sequoiadendron giganteum. Next base: position 52,922,350 of record CM021104.1, read on the forward strand.
AAGTGGTATATGTCGGGAGCTACTTCTTCGTAGGTGGAAATAATTGTCACTAGTGGCTTATAGGTGATTGAACTCAGAATCAATCAGGTTATGGTAGGTTCACTACTTGCCACTTGGGGAAAGCCTTGGGATGGTGGATGGACCCACGATGTAGTATGGGATGCACCAAATCCCCTTCCTAGTTGTTAGACTGTATACTTGGCCTTGTAGGGTTGAGGATGAACCCATGATGTAGTATGGGATGCATCAAATCCTCTTCCAATTTGTTTAATAGTGTAGAAGACCAATGGAAAGGATAGGACCCGCAGTGTATTGAATAATGTATCAATATTATTTCTATCTGGGATGCATTATGGACATGTGTTAGTCAACCATTGTGATGTGTTAGACAACCATTATGTATGTGATATATATTGGATCTTTCCACTATGTATGTGATGTATGTTGGAGATAATCACTATGTATTTGTGATGTATGTTGGAGTTCGTTATTGTGTATTGTGATGAATGGTGGAGCTCGTCACTATGTATATGCGATGTATGTTGGACCCTATCACTATGTATTTGTGATGTATGATGGAGCTCGCTATTGTGTATTTTTTGATATATGGTGGAGCTCGTCACTATGTCTATGTGATGTATGTTGGAGCTTGTCACTATGTAATTGTGATATATGCTAGAGACAATCACTAATGAAAATGTGATATACATATGAGACAATCATTGTTGTACTTGTGATTTTTGTATGATCCAGACACTATTGTACTTGTGATATGTATGAGGTAGTCAGCTTATGTATATGGAGGTATGCTCGTGACAACCATTGCGTATATGGTATGAATGACCCCTTGTGAATATTGTGAATGTTTATACACCAACATTTGGTAATGTTTGGTATGGACCCAACACTTGATGGAAAGTTATTATCAAAATTTATTATTATCCTACTATAATTGGTAAGTTGATAGTTTCTATTACATGTATTTAATTAATAGTAATGGGTTAAAAGCGAGATCAGAGATCTCATGCAAGAGGAGAGAATTAAATCCCTCTAACATTATGGGGTGAACTACAAGGCCTCTGATTCCCATAAGGGGATACATAGGCAGGCTCACCATGAACCCTCGAGGTTTAGGTTTGGGTCTAGGAATGAACCTAGCCACAGGAGCTTAACACTTTTGAGTGTAAGCATATAATTGACGAAGTTAATTTTTCATCACCGAGGTGAATGAATAACTATCAAATTATCACTTCTAATTTAGATGAAAAAGATTGGTTGGTTAAGTTGGTAGTTGAGGTGAATTGTTTTAAAAAAAATTGTAGTGTTTGAGTGGTGGATTTTACTTTAAGACTAGCATGCATATATTATTAATTAATAATATATATACTTGTTTTGAGAGATATCCTTCTTGAGGTGTCTATTATAATTTCATGTGACTAATTGATTAAAAAATGGACACCTCGAAAATGATATCTATTGGCGTTTTTATATATTAATATATATGCTAGTAATAGTAATTTAGTGGTCCCCCTATCTCCAAAGTTGAAATTGTTGGCTAAGTCCTTACAAGAGTTTCTCTCCTTGACCAGACTACCTTTATCCAACTTTGAGGATGAGTTATTTTGGGTCAAAGATCGACTGGGCAACCTTTCTGTCAAAACAAATTACAATTTGTTGTCGGTCTAGGGTGATCATAGTAGACTTTGGAGACAGGGTTGGAATAGACACGTGATTCCTAATTTTTTTTTCTTCTAGTGGATGGCCTATCATAATAGGATCCTAACTCAGGATAACATGAGGAAAAGGGGATTTCAGATCCTGAATAGGTGTTTGTTATGTTAAAGCAACAAAGAGTTTGTTGATCATTTATTACTACATTGTTTGTTTGCTGCTGAAGTATGGGATCTGGCTTTTGAAAAACTAGGGACCCATTAGACTATGTGTAGGGACATAAAATCCTTCATTGAGGGCTAGTCTGGTCCCTTCCAACATCCTATCCCTAGAGAGATCTGGAACCAAGTCCCCCCCATTATCTGTTGGTGCTTGTCGAAAGAGAGGAATAACCAGATCTTCAAAAATCTTGAGATGAGTACTATGAAAGTTTTTAGCATTGGTCTAAGGCTTATTTATGAAAATGTTTTGATTTACACTGGAAAATCCTAGACAAAACACCTATAGAGTAGGAGATTAAGATGGATAAATCCTAGAACAAAAATTTGGAGATCAACTCATTGGATAACTCTAAGGCCCAGGCTAGATTTGACCTGGTTTGGAAACCCCTGGATTGGGGGTGGCACAAACTCAATTTTGATGGGGCGATTAAGGGAAACCTTGATAGGGCTAGCATTGGGGGTATTATCAAAGATTACAAGGGAAAATTTGTGGCATGTTTCTCAGGAGGCATAGGATTTCCAACTTCCATGACTATGGAAGCCAAGGCATTGCTAAAGGGCATCCACTTAGCTATTACTTTGGGGATAAAGAAACTCCATATAGAAGGGGATTCTATGTTAGTGATTGAATCAATCAAACTTGGAAAGTTACTAGAATAGAATGCTAGAGATATTATATTATAAATAAATCACCTGGTCTCGAATCTTGATATGAAGATCTTGTCTCACACCTATCATGAGGGTAATCAAGTTGTCGATGCTTTGGATAATCTAGGTTCCTCTTGAAGAATTTCCAAATGTTGGAGGAGTCTTGGGATTTTACTATCGAAGATAGAAGGTGTCATCCTCAAGGAATAGGGTACCATTTTCATCCATGATGATAACTAAATATGCTCTTTTTAAGGCTTTCTAGGTTGTCCACATACTTTTACTTTGGGTGATGTGGATGAATAAGATTGATGAGGTGTTAAATATGAGGCAATATTTGAGGGGATGGATGAAGAAGGTGGATACAAATCTAATTATGAGAGGTGATGGGAAGTACCTTGGTTAACATTTAAGTTTGGTTGGGCCATGCGCAACTTTAATGAGCAATCTTGTCACAAGGTCATCATATCTTTATGGACATTCAAATTCAATTCTTTGTTCTGTTGGGCCTCTCATTTCGATGTGATTTCTTTATGTTGTGTGGAGTTCATTTTTAGTCCCCTCGACATTGCTAGAAGATTTCATAAAATAAAGGATTTGTACTTAGGGAGATCTATACTTGGTCCCATGACCACTTGGCATCAATACTTGTGCATGAGCAATTTGAATGGAAAAATCATTTTTCACAATCTGAGCCTTTGGTGTCTAAGGATTTTTAATTACGGGCCCACAGAGATATCCTCCTTGGAAACAATATATGGCACATGTAATCTTTTGGTTGCCTTATTCACTTGTTATTATCTTGGCTGACATAATAATGGTGTTTTATGGGTGATTTTTCACAATGATGGCCATTTTTATTTCCTTCTCTCACAGAGGTACTGGTATCTCAGAGTGAAGTGTGTCAAAATGGGAGGTGACAGGGTGAGGACCGAGCCAAATAACTACGAGGAATTATGAAAGGATCCCCTGGTGTGGCATATTTATGTTGAAGGTGGGTTGGAGTCGTTGATGGAGTGCTTAGTGGGACATGATGTGAGGATGTCAGATTAGTTTGCGAGCTCTTATAAAGATAGGAGGGTCATGATGGAGGGTATCTCTTTCGAGGTCAATGAGGAACTCATAGCTCAGGCAACTGGGATTTCATGCAGTGGTAAGAAGTAGAAAAAAAACACCAAGACCCAAGATAACAAAAGTCTCAATGCTTTCTTCAAAGACAATGAAAAACCAGTCAGGTCTCCATTGAGTTTCGAAAGGGAAGTGCTCCCTCATCCTTGGGACCAGGTTTGTCAGGCTATAATGAAATATGTGACTTTAGAAGGTAGGCATAGGGATTTTCACTGTTACCATCTGTCTCTTCTCAATAATCTTCGTCATAAAATGCTATTAAGTTTCCCTTTCTTCTTGCTAACTGATTTGGAGAATTATGTTAAGATGTGTTTGGATATTGTTGCCCAAAACCCTGATGAAATTCCCCCCCTATAAATCCACTAGGGCCTCATCTTGAGGCTTTACCACTTCCATTGAGCTCTTTGCCCACTCAAACCTATATCTACTATATGTATCAAGGAGCTTGAACCCCCTGACCAACCCACTATGAATCCATCCCCAACTGAGTTTGCGAGCCCTTAAAGGAAAACCCCTTCAGTGAACACCAAAATTTTGAATACCCCTAAGCCTAAACCCCCTGCCAAAAAAGGAAGGGTGAAGCGGGGACAACTCATTCAAAAGTGATTGTCGGGCTCTACGAGCTCAAAATTTCTCCTCGTAAGATGGAAAGCAAACCAACTGCAAGGAAAAATGGAAAGAATTAGAGTAAATGCCAGGTGGAGCTGTCGACCACGGATAGTGAAGGGAAGGACAATGTGGGTAAATATTCTAAGGCGACACCATAGAGGCTGCTACTGTAGATACGGGGATGGAGAATATTAGCATCAAGAGATCCAATAGATTGGTGAAAAACAAAAAGGAGGTGCTCATGAATGATATTTCAAGGGATAAGGAGTAGACTAACAACAAAGGCAAGAGTAAGAAAGAAAATACGAAGGGCGATGAGGAATTTGTGGAGGGACCTAGTCACTTTTTTGACTTCAATAGGATGCTCCAGGAAGATTCGACGATTGAATCCTTGGACCATAGGGATATGTTGAAAGATAATGCTAAGACTACGAACAAGGAGGATGACTATAGCAAGATGCTAGAGCGGATGGATAAACTTGAAAGGAAATTTTCTAGGCTGAATCGGTTCACCATTAAAATTATCCACTGTTTTGCTAGTTCCTATTGATGCATGTTTTATGAGACACCGAACACTCTAGAATAAAGAATCCAAAGATGCTTTATCCTCTCTTGAAAAACCATCTGATATGCTAAGATTGCAAAAAAGATCATTTGACAATTCCAATGTTTCGTAAGTTAGGTGTGGATAAGCTCTGTGTTCGTTGTGATTTTTAGTAACACAAAGGGAATTATGCCAGGCTTGTTCAATTCACAATGAAGGTCTAGACAATAAAGCTCTATTGCTTGGGTCTCAGATCAAACAAACTAAAAAAGAGATAAGGGTTTAGAATTTCTAAGCTACTTCCTAAGAATCCAAGAGACGGTATTAACTTGGTGAAACCAATAACCACACTTTGCTTCGCCACGCTCAACAAAAACTACACAAAGTGGGTGCAATCTTCTGGGGTTTTGTGCTTAATATTTATTTACTACGAACAATACCATCAATAGAACAACATTATTCGAGGTAAACATTGAAGCATCCACATCAAAATCTCAGTCTAATTTTACGCATTGAATGAAAATCATCCATTCAAAGAAAGTATGAGCAAAAGTTTCACCATAAACCAATACTTATCAAATATTGCATTCATCTAACATACATGAAATAAAATCTAAACTATGATGAGGGATAAGAACCATGCCAACTCCAAAATAAGAGAAATAATCACCATAAATTTGAACAATGCATTACTTATTACTTTGGGAGTCGTATGCAACAATTTACTTATCTCAACATGTTTTGCAACATGCTCCCATGCTTTACAAATGAGAGATGAGCTCAATTTATAGGCTCCCCAATTACAATTCAATGGCCAGCATTGATTTAGAATCAACGGTCGAGATTAAAAAATAAAACCCTAATTAAGGTTTGTCATTACTAACTACCTCTCGACCAATGAGAAAATTACATTTTGGGACACTTGTCCCTCTTGCTAAATATAAACCAACAATAAAATAGAAAGTTGCCGCATGGTGGAGTGTCAAATTCATTGAATCTAGACGTGTTGACTTGGAACAATTTGATTGGTCGAGGTGCCACTTTAGCAAGTTGGATGTCCTCCTTGGTCACTTTGTTCGTTTTTCCAGGTTCTTGCCTTAGAATATTTTCCTTGTTGGTGACTCTGTCCTTTGTGCTTGTTTCTTCCTAGCTTCGATTTTGGATTCCTTTTGAGACTTTGATTTCTTCTTCTCACCTGTATTGGATGTCTTGCCGCAATGGAGGAAATTGGAACTTTCTCTGTGAAGAATTTCGCACACTTAGCCAAATTTTGGCTATTCAATTTCATTTTGTAATACCGTCATGTGGACCACTCAACACTTAGCCAAGATTTTGGCCATCTCTATGCTCGAATGAACTTTTCCTGTGGATTTTCCTTCAATTCTTAGTTTGGCTTGTGCTGAGTAGGGCGAACTCCATCCTTGGACAAGGATTATATACATTTCCTCTTTATTTTCATCTTGTTTTCTTTCCAGCACTTAGTTAATTTGCTGAATTTCCCTCCCCAAGGTATCAACACTTAGTCAATTTTCTAAGTTTTCTTTGGCAGACTTCATCTTCTCTTGGGCAAGGCGGACTTTGAAGCTGCTTTGGACATGATTTCTAGTCACGTTAGAATTTCTTGGTTCTTGGACATTGCTTTGATGAGGGAGGTCAAACTTCACTTGAGTTTTTTCAAACTTTTTTTTTACTTAGCCAAATTTTCAAATTTCCTTGGCTAGGCGTACTTGACCTTGTGGCTGGACATCTTCATGGTGGACTTGGAGCTTGTCTTGACATTCTCCTTTGGAGGGAAAACTTTACCATGCTATTATCCATCTTCTTGGAGTGGACTTCATCATGTCACAAGCCATCAAACTTGGGCGAACTTGCTTTAGGTTGAGCCAACTTCACAATGTGTTGTGCAGACTTGGTCAAACTTCATGCCATCTTCATCATGGCAGACTTGGCTAATGATCAAGCCATTTTACTTAGGGCGGAATTCCCTTGTCTCCAAGCCATTTTCTTCAAGAGCTGGGCAGACTTGCCAACACTTTGTGCCATCTTCACTTAGGTTGGGCGGACTTGGCTAATGATCAAGGCATTTTACTTAGGGAGGAATTCCCTTGTCTCCAAGCCATTTTCTTATAGAGTTGGGCGGACTTGCCAACATTTTGTGCCATCTTTGACTTTGGCTGGGCGGACTTGTCCATGTGCCAAGCCATCTTCTTACCTTCCATGGTGGAATTGTTTGTTGTCCATGCCATTTCACTCTTCATGCTTGGGTGAATTTGCCATTAATTCCTGCCATGCTCAACACTTAAGCGAATTTTAAAAAATTTCAAAGTTTTTCAGCCATTTCTATTTTGGAATCTTTTGAAGTTCATTTTCACGAAACTATGACCTACACACTTTCCAAAAATAGCAACTTTCTAAAAATAGCCCCTAAAAAATGGGAAGTCTAGAATAGGCCAAAAATGCCCAAAAAAAGTCCCTAAAAAATAGGGGGTTGGGGTGAAAACCCTACAATTTAGGAGGTGTCAGAATTGACTGAAATGACAATTGGTCTTCATCCACAAGGCCTTCTAAACACTTTGATGATGTTTGTGTAGTGATTCGGGCTCAAAATCATTAGTTGGCTCGGGCGACCCTTAAAAAAACTCAAACTTCTCATTGTAAAAGAAAACATGGTAATTAGCAGTTGCGACGCCAAGGCAAAAATCCCAAAAAGCAAAAAAAAAAAAGAGGGTCCCCATTTGTAATGGGGCGATGTGTGAAAAGGTCACAACATCTAGTGCCAACTTGAATAAATATTCCTGAACATTTCAAAGATAAAATCTACTTCAAACCTAGAATTTTAGATTAATTCTAACTAACTTATCCCTTGGTTAAGAAGAGTACTCAAAAAGAAAGAGGAATCCTAAATTCTATCAAGATCCTTCATCCTTCAGTTACGAGTGTGTGCAAATGCGTTCATTTCCATCTCATAAGAACAATATGATTCTTTGGTTCCATCATGGCATTTTGGTGTAATTTGTCTTAGCTCCAAAAGCATCTTTGGATAGAGCCTCACTGTCAGCGAACGTCCATAGCCTTGATGAGGTTATCTTCTATAATCTCATGGAGATTGCTCTACTTCCAACGATTTATTTTTTCTTTATTTAGATTGTACACCTGTAGAGATATCCACACACCCAAAAGCCAAACGCTTTGATGTTCATTTTTATCTTTTTCTTTTCATTCATTTTGATATTCTTTTCTTTTCACAAATTTCTACACTTTGGCTTGTAAGCAATGAAGCTCACATGGGCTTGAGCATTATAGTGGCGCTAGAGTAAGATTTTTAATTATTTTCTTTTGTTTAGCCATGACTTCACCTAGGAAACCATAATGACTCAGAGATTTCATAAAGTGTGAGATATAATAACAGTAAGACTTAGTGTCAAGATACAATAGATGATTCCCTTTCCAGTCAAGTACTAACCTTAACCAAATGATGAAGTTGAAAAAGAAAAATCTTGGATTCAAAGTACTTCATAAAATAATATCCAAAGAATGGATTGAACATAATTTAGCACAAATGCTAGAGTTCTTAAGATACAATGCCCTTCACAAATGGGAGCCTCTTTATTGAAAAGAAAAATAAAGCGGACAAGCAAACTAAACTAAGCAAGAAAAACAACTAATCTAAAGGAAACCGTAAAGGAAAACCTAATCTAAACAATTTTTTTTTTTTTAAGCGAACAACAATCAAAAGACCCAAGTACATACAACTCCTAGCATGATTTCTCAGGATGCGTAGGAACAAAAAAGCAGCAGTGACAGTGCGAAGTTTTGCAAACTTATCCTTAAACTCGGAAAAATATTATTTCAAGGGACAAATTTGAAACTCAAACAAAACTTAGGGAAAGATTAGTAATCGAGACAATTCACCTGGACCATGATTGATCCATAAACAAGTTACCTTTCCTAAATCTACATAATCAAAATGATATTCCTTATAACCAACAGTAGGGAAAGATACAACCTAGTGGTCTTCATCCACAGACATGAACTCTTTCTTGTTATCCATTGCTTCATCAGGAGGTCGAAGTTGATGGTGAACCATACCACTTGCATCTAAAACATGCAGATCAACATCACGTTCCAAACTGGGTGGAGTTTGGCGGGGATTGGATTCAAGGCGACATTCAAAAATCTGGATCATTTCATGTGTTGGCTCCTTTTGAATCCCTAACAATGGATCAAACCCCAACCTAAATTGTTCTTCATTTTGTGTCTCTGTCATAGTTTCTTGTTTATCAAGTAGCCTTCCATTTGTTTCAATTTCATCAAGCAATTCCTCCATGACTGTGAACAATGGATCAAACATTGACGTGAAATTTATTCCATATTCTGCTTCCATCTTGGCAGCCCATTGATCATCAAACATATCGTCTTCTCTCAAGCCGCTTATCATTTTTTCCATCTTGTTCATGCATGATTGAAATTTTTCATCAAGGACCATTCCTTCTTGAAGTGCTCTGGAATCACTTCCCTCTTCATGTTCTCCTTCTTGGATGAATGAACATTGGAAATCTGTCACACCATCTCTACTTTGAGCTAAGTCCTTCGTTCCTGGTTCTTGATGATCTTCAATAATTTGCAATTCTATATATTCATTCACTTCCACATGCTACTAGTTACCTTGGGTGGTTCCTCTTGCTTGGTTGTATTCCACTGCTTCTTTGATGTAGGAACAATCTTCATCTTCTTGATCCCTAAGCTCAATCACATTATCCTACTGTGACATATTCTTCCTGTTATTAGATTAAATTGTGGTGCATTCTTCATTTGGTGCTAAAAATGTTCGTTTGACATATTCAATCCATGCCTTGTCCTTAAAGCATCCATGTGGTAGTTCACGTAATCCGAGGTGACATCTGGCATAGTTGATAGCCTCTTCACATGTTGTTCAAGTGAATTATGGATGAGGTGCATTGTGAAATCGACACCAACGAGGAAGCAAAACACCTTTCAAGCGAACATTACCTAGTTCCATTTGATTTTGGATTCTAAGTATGAACCTTGTGAAGGCCTCATTTCTAACATTTGGAATGCTGTAATCATCAGGTTCTACATCCAACACTCCTGGCTTGGGAACATCCCAAAAGAAATTTTTCCCTTGGAGAACAAGCCCTATCCTTGAGAGGAATGTCAAGCAACTGATTTCTTCGTGCTCGAAGGTCTCATGAATTCGACATCTTCCTGGAAAAGAAAACTTAGAAAAATTCTTGGGGTGCAATTGTGCATTCAAATTTTCTTGGATTTGAGTGATATCCATGAGACTATCTTGATAGCAAGAAATATGAAATGGACGCCCATCCATTGAGAAATCTCTTTTTTGATTTTCCATTTTTGATATATTTCTATTTTTGGAATTTTTTCTAACTTTTTACTTTTTTGAATTTTTTGATATTAAAGAGATCTAACATATCTCTGATTTGGCATTTCAAATTTCATACCAGTTCCATCTAGCTGATTTTCCTTACTTGTGAAAATAAGCAACCTAATGCTCAACCCTCCATCTAGCGCCAATTCTATGTTGATGCGTGTTTTATGACACACCAAACACTCTAGAATAAAGAATCCAAAGATGCTCTATCCTCTCTTGAAAAACCACCTCGTATGCTAAGATTGCAAGAAAGTTCATACCAAAATTCCAATGTTTCGTAAGTTAGGTGTGGATAAGCTCTATGGTCATTGTGATTTTCCAGTAACACAAAGGGACTTATGCTAGGCTTGTTCAATTCACAATTAAGGTCTAGACAATAAATCTCTATTGTTTGGGTCCTAGATCAAACAAACTAAAAAGGAGATAAGGGTTTAGAATTTCTAAGCTACTTCCTAAGAATCCAAGAGACGGTATTAACTTGGTGAAACCAATAACCACGCTTTGCTTTGCCACGCTCAACGACAACTACACAAAGTGGGTGCAATCTTCTGGGGTTTTGAGATTAATATTTCTTTACTACGAACAATACCATCAATAGAACAAAATCATTCGTGGTAAACATTGAAGCATCCACATGAAAAGCTCAGTCTAACTTTACGCATTGAATGAAAATCATCCATTCAAAGAAAGTATGAGCAAAAGTTTCACCATAAATCAATACTTATCAAATCTTCCATTCGTCTAACATACATGAAATAAAATCTAAACTATGATGAGGGATAAGAACCATGCCAACTCCAAAATAAGAGAAATAATCACCATAAATTTGAACAATGCATTACTTATTACTTTGGTAGTCATATGCAACAATTTACTTATCTCAACATGTTTTGCAACATGCTCCCATGCTTTACAAATGAGGGATGAGCTCAATTTATAGGCTCCCCAATTACAATTCAATGGCCAACATTGATTTAGAATCAACGGTCGAGATTAAAAAATAAAACCCTAATTAGGGCTTGTCATTACTACCTACCTCTCGACCAATGAGAAAATTACATTTTGGGACACTTGTCCCTCTTGCTAAATATAAACCAACAATAAAATAGAAAGTTGCCGCATGGTGGAGTGTCAGATTCATTGAATCTGGACATGTTGACTTGGAACAATTTGATTGGTTGAGGTGCCACTTTACCAAGTTGGATGTCCTCCTTGGTCACTTTGTTCGTTTTTCCAAGTTCTTGCCTTAGAAAATTTTCCTTGTCAGTGACTCTATCCTTTGTGCTTGTTTCTTCCTAGCTTTGATTTTGGATTCCTTTTGAGACTTTGATTTCTTCTTCTCACTTGTATTGGAAGTCTTGCCCCAATGGAGGAAATTGGAACTTTCTCTGTGAAGAATTTGCCACTCTTAGCCAAATTTTGGATATTCAATTTCATTTTGTAATACCGTCATGTGGACCATTCAACACTTAGCCAAGATTTTGGCCATCTCTATGCTCGAATGAACTTTGCCTATGGATTTTATTTCAATTATGAGTTTGGATTGTGTTGAGTAGGGCGGACTCCATCCTTCGACAAGGATTATATACATTTCCTCTTTATTTTCATCTTGTTTTCTTTCCAACACTTAGTCAATTTTCTAAGTTTTCTTTGGCAGACTTCATCTTCTCTTGGGCAAGGCGGAATTTGAAGTTGCTTTGGACAAGCTTTCTAGTCACGTTGGAATTTCTTGGTTCTTGGACATTGCTTTGATGAGGGAGGTCGGACTTCACTTGAGTTTTTTCAAACTTTTTTTTTACTTAGCCAAATTTTCAAATTTCCTTGGCTAGGCATACTTGACCTTGTGGCTGGACATCTTCATGGTGGACTTGGAGCTTGTCTTGACATTCTCATTTGGAGGGAAAACTTTACCATGCTATTTCCCATCTTCTTGGAGCGATCTTCATCATGTCACAAGCCATCAAAATTGGGCGAACTTGCTTTAGGTTGAGCCAACTTCACAATGTGCTGGGCGGACTTGGTCAAACTTCATGCCATCTTCATCATGGCGAAATTTCCTACACTTTGTACCATCTTCACTTGGCAGGGGCAGACTTGCCAACACTTTGTGCCATCTTCACTTAGGTTGGGCGGACTTGGCTAATGATCAAGCCATTTTACTTAGGGCAGACTTCCTTTGTCTCCAAGCCATTTTCTTCAAGAGTTGGGAGGACTTGCCAACACTTTGTGCCATCTTCACTTAGGTTGGGCAGACTTGGCTAATGATCAAGCCATTTTACTTAGGGTGGACTTCCCATGTATCCAAGCCATTTTCTTCAAGAGCTGGGCGGACTTGCCAACACTTTGTGCCATCTTTGAGTTTGGTTGGGCGGATTTGTCCATGTGCCAAGCCATCTTCTTACCTTCCGTGGCAGACTTGTCCATTGTCCATGCCATTTCACTCTTCATGCTTGGGCGAATCTACCATTAATTCTTGCCATACTCAACACTTAAGCGAATTTTCAATTTTTTCAAATTTTTTCACCCATTTCCATTTTGGAATCTTTTGAAGTTGATTTTGAAGAAATTATGACCTGCACACTTTCCAAAAATGGAAACCTTACCAAAAACAATTTTTTTCCAAAAATAGCAACTTTCTAAAAATAGCCCCTAAAAAATAGGAAGTCCAGAATAGGCCAAAAATGCCAAAAAAGGTCCCTAAAAAATAGGGGGTCGGGGTGAAAACCCTAAAATTTAGGAGGTGTTAGAATTGACTAAAATGACAATCAATCTTTATCCACAAGGCCTTCTAAACACTTTGATGATGTTTATGCAGTGATTCAAGCTCAAAATCATTACTTGGCTCGGGTGACCCTTCAAAAAACTCAAACTTCTCATTGTAAAAGAAAACATGGTAATTAGCAGTTGTGACGCCAAGGCAAAAAACCCAAAAAGCTAAAAAACAAGAGGGTCCCCATTTGCAATGGGGCAATGTTTGAAAAGGTCATAAGAGTTCCCTTTCTACTATTCTCACAGGAGAAGTGGACAAGAAGACTATGGAGGAGGTCCCCAACTGGGTTGGGGAGGATGTATTAAACCTCCTCATATAGAAATGGGAGGGTATATCAAATTAGTCTGTTGTATCTTTGTTCGGTTTTGTAACTAGGTTTTTGTGTGTCAACTCTTGGTATGTTGTCTCTATGTCCTGTTATTTTGGTGGTTTTTGTTTTAATGCTCCAGACTTGATCTTTTTTGGCCCTTTGGGCTCATGGTGTAAAGGGTATTGCACCCTATAAATATAACTTAATATATCAAAAACAATAATTTAGTGGCGAAATCAGTAATTTATTGATTGTCATATGTTTGGGATGCTCCTACATCATATATATGTATAAAGTGCATAAGAGAGGGTATTCATGTGGTGAAGTGGTTGGAAGATAGGGTTATGGTGTTGGATTTCATCTATGGTAGAAGAGTGTTGATATTCTTGTTTCTCTTAACCATGACATTGAAGTATGGCTATAGATGTATGGTTGTGATTCTACTAAATTATTTATAGGTTGGAGGTGATTGATTTTATCTTCTCTTTCCATTTATAAAGTAATGATACTCTAATATTTTATTTAATATATTTCTCGCTAATAAGAAAATTGGTGTGCTTAGGAGGTTCAATTTTTCTAAAAGTTTTTTCTTAAGGCGTATCTTTTGTTTTATGTTTATATTGTAGTCTAATTCTTTGATTCTATTTTATCTTTCTAGTATTATAATAATTACATTGATATGATTTCCTATACTTAATATCGATGTTAATTTGTTGAGCATTAGTACTTTTGTTAGATTTCCTACATTTGGTATTAGAGTTGGTTGTAACTTCATTGATGCATGGGAGAAAGGATGATTTCAACCTTAAATTAATATTGGCTATATCAAAGGGAGTATCTTGTATATGTTGAATCTTTTTCAAGTATAGAGAAATAGAAAATACTTCAAATAAAAGAAAAATATAGATAAAAAACGTCACATAAAGGTTGTGGAATTGGTTTGTGATCTAGAAGCATAGAGGTTGTGGAATTAGATTCATGATGTTTGGATGTATGCATTAAAAAATTATGACATTTCATCATTTAAATAGTGAATTACTAGTCTTAGTATGTTTAGACCTTTTGGATGTGTTAATTGGTTCAAATTTACTAGGATTCATTTGTAATGTATGATTTTGCAAGTTTTATGCATAATTAAAAATTTTGATTTATAGGTTAATGGAAGATTATTTTCCATATTATCATCCCTAAGAATTTTCTAGATGGAGAGAATATAAAATTTGTTTGATTTCTTGCTAGGTTCTTATATGAGTTGAAGTTCCAAGTTCTAAATTTTTTGGCAGTATTAAATTTGAGGGTTTTTGGAGTTTATTTTAATTCCATGGGAAGAATATGTGTGGTGCCTTGTTTTATTTAGAAAATGGATAAAAATTTATTAAATCATCAATAAGCAAGCATACAAATCAAACAAAGACCAAAAAGGGTTGAGAAAACCACCCAACAAAACCATAGGAGCCACCCCACAAGGAGAGCCAAACCCCCAAAAAACCCAATCACTACAACCCATTAACCATCCATATCCTCATGAAATAGCCTATCTAATCATTTGGAATGATCTCAAGATAATTGCTCCCAAAATTTCACCCTCCAATCCCCCAGTTGCTCAAATCCCATTTAACCAAGCAATCAACCACATTGTTCCACTCCTACTGAATATGGACAAAGGCAGCCAAATCCAACAAGGTACTTAGGTAAGGAATTTATCGAACCACCAACACCAGCTACCAATTAAATCCTTCCAATTTTTGTTCATTTGACATTTTAATCAAAATATGAGAATCAGGTTCACAAATAATCTTGCGCTAGCCATGAGTACAAGCCCTTTCAAGAGCTACGAGGATAGAAATTCCTTCTATAAGGTTGTTAAAGTGTTTCCCCTTATAAATGGAAAAGATAAAAAAAGTATAGCACTAGTAGTGTTCCTCCCAACTCCTTCAATTCTAGAATTCCCAAGATTTCCCCTGGAGGAACCATCAATATTGATCTTTAAAATACCAAAAGGAGGTAGAGACCATCTACGTTCTCTCTAGGTTTTCCTTCTAGAATGTTAACTCCCTTCACCAATGAATGTCTTGGAACATTACCAAATAAACCCAACCCCTTCATTGCCTCTACCTCTCTAATTTCTAAGGGGATAGAAATGCCACATTCAACACTCACTGTCTCTTGAATCATGCCAATAATTATTTGCAAAGTTGTTTGACCACCTGATACCTTAGAGGCCTTCCCAGACTCCTCCAAAACTCAACAAGAGAGGAAGAATGAACACATGCCTACTTCCAAACTCCCCACCATATGTGTCAATTTCTCTAGAAAGGAAACACTGAAAAATAAATGAGAAGAGCATTCCTCACTATTTCCACATAGAACACAAATAGACGACCCTTAAAATCCTCTCTTCAATAGGTTATCCCAGGTGAGACACATGTTCCAAGATACCATCCACAAAAAGAAGTTGCATTTAGGAGGAGCAAACTTATTCCACACATTCTTCCACCATGTGAATTTGATCCCCCCATATTTCTAAAGATTCAACTCCTGATATCTAGAGGCCACTTAATACACCCCTAGGGTTTGGGCCCCAAGCCAATATTTCTTTCCCCCTTAAGGAACTACAAGATTTTCCTACCAAAATCCTTTTTAACTCTTCCTAGTCCTCATTAGAGCCCTCCAACAACCATTCCAAAGGGTCTTTCCACTTAAACACCTCGACTTCCCCAAGATTTGGGAAATTTTGAAGTCCTCAACCTAAGACCACTTGGCCTTTATGAAACTATGGAAAAGGGCCTATAAATTTGGATACATGGACATGATTGAGGGAAATCCATACCAATATTCAAACAAAACAAAACATCAAATCCCCTATTACAAACCCAAAATAAGCCCTACTTAATTGATTTGGCATCTCTTTTAAGAGTGTCCCAAACCATAGAACACTTACTCAACATGCATATCCTAGGCACATCATAACTCGTAACTCCCCTTAGATCCTTGGAGGTGAGGATCTTGTCCCAAGATTGATCCTAATTAATGAATTACCATAGTTAAAGCTTAGTAGCCAAGGAATGACTAGTGAGGCAATCCTCTCCCAACCTAAGACCCCCTCCTACTTCAATTATACATATATTCTCCCACTTTACCAAAATCCATTTTGAAGAAGCCAAAAAACTAGTCCATAAGAATCACCTTGAAAGAGCATCCCAATTCTTAATTAAGCATATAGGATCCACTTGGACCAAGCACCTGTAAATTGGAAGAGCGTGAACCACATATCTCAAAAGAGATACTCTCCTAGTAAAAGAAAGCTACTTGAGGGTCCAATGGTTGACTCTCTCATGGAGCTTATGCTACACATTTTTCCAAGTCCCCATAGGGAAGGATCCAATAGAGAGGGGAATACCAAGGTACACCAAAGAGAGGACTTCAATTTGAAATCTAAGAATCTAAGTAATCCAATGTTGAATAAGAGGAGGTATGTTGAAGAACTAAATGGAGTATTTTTATTCATTGATATGATCACCTGCAACCAAAAGATAGATATCCAATGTCCTAATGTTAGTCTCTTTCCTGATTTGACAACTCCCATACAAATGAGACTAAGATGGCAAGCCATTACACCAACCCCAACCTTGAATGTAACCTTGACTCACTTGATACTTAATGAATCTTCCCAGTCCCTTAGCTAATATGATAAATAAATAGGGTGATAGAGGGTATCCTTGTCTAAAACCATAAGAGGCACCAAAGGAAACTAAAGGCTCACTATTGATAAGAGCTGAATAAGGAGTGGATATACCATATCTCATCATTGAGTCAATCCACTTAGTGCCAAATCCAAATGTTAGGAGAATTTTTTGAAGGAATGGCCATTTGACTTGATAGTAAGATTTAGCCATGTCTAGATTGATAAACATAGCTTTATCCTTTGAGTTCACCATAGAATGAATGGCCTCAATAACAATGACAACCCCATCCAAAAATTTCCTTCCTACAACAAATCTACCTTACTCTTCAAAAATGAGCTTTTTAAGCCATGACTGAAGCCTTTTTGTAATCAATTTAGAGATAATATTATAAACTAAATTGTAGATATTTATGGTCCTAATTTTTTTAGCAAGTTATCCCCTTCCCTTTTGGGTATAAGAACAAGAAACATAGAATTCTTTACTCTCAACATATATTTTCTCCTTTGGAATTCTTGCACAACCTCCAATAAGTCCAATTTTATAATCTCCTAGATTTTGTGAAAAATACTCGGAATCCATCAAGGTCAAGGGCTTTCCCTTTCTTAATTTGAAACACAATTTACTCCAATTCATCTAGATTAATGGAAATAATAAGCATCTCATTCATTTCCATAGACACTAGCGATGGGATACAATTTAAAATAATAGTTTCTTCATCTATCACAAGGGTTGAATAATCCATGAACAATGAAGAGTAATATTAACAAGGCTCCCTGGAGATATCTCAAAAGGAAGTTAATTGGACTCCCAAGAAAGACACAAGAAGAGATTGTATTCCCATGAATTTTGTCCTTAATATTGTTAAAGAAGAAAGTTGTGTTTTTATCATCCTCTTGAAGCCACACAATCTGATCCTTTTTTTTTCTAAAACATTTCCTTGTGCAATTCCCATTCCTCAAGCTCCTTTAAGGTGATAGATTCTTCCCTAAGGGATCCCTCTATAAGATCATGGTCCCTAATCTATTGGGTGATAGCCTCTAAATGGGATAGCACAATTGTTTTACCCAAAAATATATTACCAAAACTCTACCTATTCCACTTCTTGAGCTAATACTTCACAAATTATAATATTTTTACAAAGTATATACATAGTCATTCCATAGTATAGCCTACCTATAATCCACCAATCAACAATAATATCATACAACAACGGATTTTTTGTAAAAGCAATGGATTTGTCTCCACCATTTATACTCCATCTTTCATGTAATTTTCTTGAGTTCAACTGATGAGCCTTGTAAAGGGGAAACTAGTTTTGAACAATAAAATTCATGTTTGTCCTACAATCTATTTTTCTTGAAATTTCTTAATCTTCACAATATTTTTGAGTCTTTTTTCCTCACTTCCAGTTATTTTCTCTAAATTTTAAAACTTAAATTTGTATTCTTTTCATCATGGCCCCAGAAAAAAGACATTTCACTTGTTCGCAGTCAACTTCTTCTGAATCAGAGACCGATCGTGTGCCTATTCTAGAAGTTGTTGCTCAGTCTTCTATTCTTTCTTCTATTCAGTTGCAGCTTCAACAGTTTGCTCGTGACAATGAACGTTGCGATTTACAACTTCAACAACTTTGCAAAAAAAAATCTCAATGAGATCATAATTTATCTTTCGGATAGTTGCTCTTCGCCTCATTATGAAGATGCTGAGAATGCTAAGATTGTTGTGACCACTGCTACTGACGAAACTGTTGCTGCTCAAAATCCATTTGTTGCTGCCAGAGAAGATCTTCACGGAGCTACATTTTCTGCTGCTGCTCACCCCTCCTCTTTTGTTGAGCTTCCTCTTAGAGGCTCGCAACCTCCCTTGGGTGTTGTGTCTCCTTCTCAAGGTCGCATGCAACCCCTTAGGAAAGGAACACAACCTCCCTTTGGAGTTGTGCGTCCTCTTGTGGAAGGCATGCATGCTTCCCAAAGAGGCACGACCTCTTCACATGTCGCGGGTTCTCCTTTAGGTGCGGCCTCTTCTCATGAGGTGCCACCTCTTTCAAATGTGCAACCTCACGCTGGCTCCCATCTCTCGGATGAAGACTCTCCTACTGCTGCAAAATACCAAAGGATTTCTCGACTGCAATCTCAGCGTTAGTTCAAACTACCTTCAAAGAATTCAAGCGACTACATCTTGTTGTTGATCGTGCCTTCGAGTTTCATGATAAACTTTTGATTTTTTGGGATGCTGGTATTTTGCCAAAAAATCTACAAGTGAAACCTCCCAAAATCGTTATTAATGATTATGAAGAAAATAATTTACTCATTTCTTTGCTTGAATCTACTCAGAATGAAGTAAATAAAAAATTCTTAGATGCATATATTTCCACCATTGAGATTGCTGCTAAAAAGCATCTTTTTGCTATTAATGCTTTTGTAGATTCTTTTTCTGTTGCTCTTTCTGCTACGGTTGATTCTATTAAAAATCAATCTTTGAATGGCATTTTTTTTGTCCTTGCTGATTCCTGGCATGATACTGCTAAAAATATTTTTGAGTCTTTATGTAACAATTTTTTAATTGATAAAACACTCAAAAAATCCACACAAGCTATCGTTGCTGGTACTCAACTTTTAGCTCATGCGGAAGCTTTAAAAGATGTTGATCAGTTACCGATTGAAAAATCCATTACTGAACTTATCAATGATAAGTTCAATTCTAAATTATCTTCTCTACATAAAGAATTAAAAGAAGTTTGTTCTCTCTTGACTGGTGCTTCTAAATCTCCCACTGCTACTGCTAAGAAATCTTCTAAGCCAAATTTGAAGCCTAAGTCTTTCTAGTCAATTAAAAATCCTGCTTTGTTGCCTACACCTCAAATCCCACCTCTACTAAAAAATGGGATTCATTCCGGGATTGCTACCCGGAATTTGAAGAACACCTCCTCTACCTCTAGAAGATTGTGCTCAAAATCCCCTTCCGCTAGGAACAAAAGTCATTTTTTCCAATTTGCAGAACCGCTTTCCTCCTCAATAAAGGAAAATTTGTCAAAATGCTTTCAATAGGGAAACTTTCAGAGTTTCCAGAACCGTGGTCAGTTTCAAAAATGGGGTCGGGACTGCAGTCGCAGTCAAAGTCAAGATCGGAATCGGTCACATGCTCAAAATGGCCACGCTTTCGCCTAGGCCTTTGGGGGGTTGTGATCAATCGAGCATCCTTGTCTCTCATTTTATTCTCTATAAAAGTGTCCTTCTGAGGTTGAATGTCGAATTTCTAATTCAACAATTCACAATCTTTCCTCCCACACACTTTCTTATCATGAGACTCGAGTGCTCGGTCTCAGGTTGAAGTTTATTCCCCTCCCCCTCCAATGCCTCTTTAGTCTATTCTTGCAAAGTTTTGTTCCTTTGCCAAATGACTCCTTTGTGGAATTTCTTTGGTCCTGATCCCGATCCACCTTCAGATATAAATCTTTCATTTTTCGGGTGTCTTCCCTCCTCACTTCCGAAACTCCAACTCTTCGTGGAATCCTCTTGTTGAAGTGGGTAAACTTGTTGAAATTTTGAGAATTGGCGAGGATATTCTTCATAAACAACTTGCCACTTTTTTCTTCAACTCTAAGCCCATGTTGTCGACCAAGATTTTGAAAGCTCTGAAGTCACTCCGGAAAGATTCTTCTATCCTGATCAAGCTAGCTGATAAAAACTTGGGTTTACTCATCCTTGACAAAACCTAGTATCACAGTGAAGGACTTCAACAACTCTCTGACTCTGCTGTTTATTCTCTTGTCTCTAAAGTCCCTTGGCAGCTCATGTGAAGTAAGCTTCTTGCTATTATTGAAAAGTTTGCTTTATTTCTAAAGAACGTTAAGAATTTTTTGTTGCAGATTCCTCTCAGCCAGCTCAAACCCTATGCTTTTTACCTTATGCCTAAAAGTCATAAACTCATTCTTGTTGGCAGACCTATCTGCTCCTACTCTTGGTACTTACTTGAGCCTACCTCCAAGTTACTTCACTACCTGCTACTGCCCATCTTGCTTTGTCAACTGAACCATCTTACAGACTCACTCTCCCTTATCAAAGATCTTTAGTCTCTCCACTTTCCCCAAAATTGTATTCTTTTCTCCTTTGATGTTGAATCACTCTACCCAAGCATTCCCACCGTTGTTGGCCTTTCTGCATTAAAGGAGATGGTGTCTCTCTCATTTGTGGAGCACAAGTTAGACATTCTACTTATCAACATGATCATGGGTTTGGCGGAGTTAGTTCTAAATTACCACTTCATGGAGTTTGACGGTTTGGTTTTCAAGCAGACCAGAGGAACGAAAATGGGGAGTAATTTTGTTGTTGAATATGCCTGTCTGTTTCTCTACCATCTTGAGCTATAGCTTGCTTCCACAAAGGATTCCTCTTCTCTTCTTTATTATAAGAGGTTTATTGATGATGCATTTGGAATTTGCTTTGGGTCTAAGGCTTCACTTCTACACTATCTTTCTGCTTACTGGAGGTTCTACCCAAAGATAAAGATTAATTCATGCATCTCAGATTCCAGTGTTGTTCTTCTTGACATTTCGATCTTCAAGGGTTCTGGATTTTGTTCTTCGGGCATTCTTTCCACCTCCTCTTTTTAGAAATAACTTAATTCCTACCAGTATATCCCCTATAGATCCTAGCATCCTCTGCATGAGAAAAGATCATTCATCATCAACAAGCTTCAGAAACACCTTCTTCGGGAATCTGAACCTGCTGGGTTTTGCAAACTCAAAAAAAATTTCTATCAGAGGTTACGTGCTCACGGTCATCCCGCCAAGTTTATGCTTCCTTGCTTCAATAATGTTTTTGTGAAAGACAAGTCAACACTTCTCCATCAGGGTTTTCAACCTAAGATTAGAAAGAGGACCCCCCTGGTCTTCAAACTTGACTTTAGTCAACCAACTAAAGCGATGAACCTGGGGGCCACCCTAAACCCTGAACTTTTTCGGCTTTGCCAAAAATTTCCTGCGCTCGGCCACATTCCACTTCCAAGAATATGTTGGCGAAATCCTAGACGGCTAAGTTCTTTCATCACTCGAAGCAGATTTTAAAATTCAACTTTAAGTTCAAATCCTTAAGCAAATTTTTTATTTATTTATTATTATTAAAGTTTTCATTAAACTTTAATTTATAATTTTAAATATTAAAATAATTAGTTTCCTACTAATTATTTCCGATTTGAACTTTATTCAGTAAATCATTAAAATTATAAAATCACTTAAGTTCTACTTGTGATATTTTTATTTTCTAGATTTTTCGTTTCTCACAGATTGTTTTTCGAGTATCTTTTCAGTTTTGGAAATAAGTCTAAAATGTAAAATCTTTTAAATTTCAAAATTGGAAAGAAGTGGATTTGTTTCCACCTTTTCAAAATACTTTATGTTTTCATGTGCAACTTTTTTGCAACAGATAGATTTTTTGTAAAAGCAGTGGATTTGTCTCCACCATTTATACTCCATCTTTCATGTAATTTTCTCGAGTTCAACTGATGAGCCTTGTAAAGGAAAAACTAGTTTTGAACAATAAAATTCATGTTTGTCTTACAATTTTTTCTCAAAATTTCTTAATCTTCACAATATTTTTCAGTCTTTTTTCCTCGCCACTAGTGATTCCTCTAAATTTTTAGGGTTTAGAGTTTAGGGTTTAGGGTTTAGGGTTTAGGGTTTAGGTTTAGGTTTAGGTTTAGGGTTTAGGGTTTAGGGTTTAGGGTTTAAAAATTGAAGTTTAAAAATTTAAGTTTAAGTTTAAAAATTTAAGTTTAAGTTTAAGGTTTAAAAGTTTAAGTTTAAGTTTAACAATTTAAATATTTAGAAGAATCACTGGCAACGAGGAAAAAAGATTGAAAAATATTGTGAAGATTAAGAAATTTCGAGAAAAATAGATTGTAGGACAAACATGAATTTTATTGTTCAAAACTAGTTTTGCCTTAACAAGGCTCATCAGTTGAACTCAAGAAAATTACATGAAAGATGGAGTATAAATGGTGGAGACAAATCCACTGGTTTTACAAAAAATCCTACCATTGCAAAAGAGTTGCACACGAAAACAAAAAGTATTTTGAAAAGGTGGAAACAAATCCACTTCTTTCCAATTTTGAAATTTAAAAGATTTTACATTTTAGACTTATTTCCAAAACTGAAAAGATACTCGAAAAATCTGGAAAATAAAAAAAACACAAATAGAACTTAAGTGATTTTCTAATTTTAATGATTTACTGAATTTAAGTTCAAATCGGAAATAATTAGTAGGAAACTAATTATTTTAATATTTAAAATTATAAATTAAAGTTTAATGAGAACTTTAATAATAATAAATAAATAAAAAATTTGCTTAAGGATTTGAACTTAAAGCTGAATTTGAAAATCTGCTTCGAGTGATGAAAGAACTTAGCAATCTAGGATTTCACCAACATATTCTTGGAAGTGGAATGTGGCCTAGCGTGGGAAATTTTTGGCAAAGTCGAAAAAGTTCAGGGTTTAGGGGGGCCCCCACGTTCATCGCTTTAGTTGGTTGACTAAATTCATGTTTGAAGACCAAGAGGGTCCTCTTTTTTATCTTAGGTTGAAAAACCCGATGGAGAAGCACTGACTTGTCTTTCATAGAAACATTGTTGAAGCAGGGAAGCAGAAACTTGGCGGGATAACCACGAGCATGTAACCTCTGATAGAATTTTTTTTTGAGTTTGCAAAACCCCGTAGGTTCAGATTCCCAAAGAAGGTATCTCTGAAGCTCGCTGATGATGAATGATCTTTTCTGATGCAAAGGATGCCAAGATCTATAGGGGATATAATGGTAGGCATTAAGTTCTTTATGAAAAGAGGAGGTGGAAAGAATGCCTGAAGAACAAATTCCAGAACCCTTGAAGATCGAAATGTCAAGAAGAACAACACTGGAATCTGAGATGCACGAATTAATCTTTAGCTCCGAGTAGAAGCTCTGGTAAGCAGAAAGATAGTGCAAAAGTGAAGCCTTAGACCCAGACCAAATGCCAAATGCATCATCGATGAACCTCTTATAATAAAGAAGAGAAGAGAAATCATTCATGGAAGCAAGTTGTCGCTCAAGATGGCAAAGAAATAGAAAGGCATATACAACAAAAAAATTACTCCCCATTGTCGTTCCTCTGGTCTACTTGAAAACCAAACCATCAAACTCCAGGAAGTGGTAATTCAGAACTAACTCCGCCAGACCAATGATCATGTTGATAAGTCAAATTTCTAACTTGTGCTCCGCAAAGTAGAGAGACACCATCTCCTTTAATGTTGAAAGGCCAAAAACAGTGGGAATGCTTGGGTAGAGTGATTCAACATCAAAGGAGAAAAGAAGACAATTTTGGGGAAAGTGGAGAGACTGAAGATCTCTGAGAAGGGAGGGTGAGTCTATAAGATGGTTTAGTTGACAAAGCAATATGGGCAATAGCAGGTAGTGAAGTAACTTAGAGGCAAGCTCAAGTAAGTAACAAGAGTAGGAGCAGATAGGTCTGCTAACAAGAATGGGTTTATGAATTTTAGGTAGAAGGTAAAAAGCATAGGGTTTGAGCTGGCTGAGAGGAATCTGCAACAAAAAAATTCTTAACATTCTTTAGAAAGAAAGAAAACTTTTCAATAATAGAAAGAAGCTTACTTCACATGAGCTGCCAAGGGACTTTAGAGACAGGAGAATAAATAGTAGAGTCAGAGAGTTGCCAAAGTCCTTCACTGTGATACCAGGTTTTGCCAAGGATGACTAAACCCAAGTTTTTATCAGCTAGCTTGATCAGGATAAAAGAATCTTTCCGGAGGGACTTCAGAGCTTTCAAAAGCTTGGTCAGCAACATGGGCTTAGAGTTGAAGGAAATAGTGGCAAGTTGTTTTTGAAGAATATCCTCGCCAGTTCTCAAAATGTCAACAAGTTCACCCACTTCAACAAGAGGATTCCACCAAGAGTTGTTGCGGAAGTGAGGAGGGAAGACACTTGAAAATGAAAGATTAATATCTGAAGGTGGATCAAGATCAGTACCAAAGAAAGTCCACAAATGGATCCATCTGGTGAAGGAATGAAACTCTACAAGAATAGACTGAAGGGGCATTGGAGTGGGATGGGGAATAAACTTCAACCCGAGACTGAGCACCCGAGTCTCATCATAAGAAAGTATGCAGGAGGAAAGATTGTGAATTGCTGAACTAGAAATTCGACATTCAACCTCAGAAGGACAGTTTTGAGAGAATAAAATGAGAGAGAAGGATGCTCGATCAATCACACCCCCCCCAAAGGCCTAGGCAGAAGCATGGCCATTTTGAGCATGTGACCGATTATGATCTTGAATTTGACTGCGACTGTGGTCCAAACCCCATTTCTGAAACTGGCCACAGTTCTAGAAACTCTAAAAGTTGCCCTGTTGAAAGATTTTTGAAGAATTTTCCTTTATTGAGGAGGAAAGCGGTTCTGCAAATTGGATAGAATGACTTCTATTCTTGGCAGAAGGGGATTTTGAGTGCAATCTTCCAGAGGCAGAGGAGGTGTTCTTCAAATTCTGGGTAGCAATCCCGGAACGAATCCCATTTTTTGGCAAAGGTGGGATTTGAGGTGTAGGCAACAAAGCAGGATTTTTAATTGAATGGGAAGATTTAGGCTTCAGATTTGGCTTAGAAGATTTCTTAGCAGTAGCAGTGGGAGATTTAGAAGTACCAGTCAAGAGAGAACGAACTTCTTTTAATTCTTTTTGTATAGAAGAGAATTTAGAATTTAACTTATCATTGATAAGTTCAACAATGGATTTTTCAACTAGTAACTGATCAGCATCTTTTAAAGGTTCCTCACGAGCTGAAAGTCTAGTAGCAAGAGCAGCAGCTTGTGCAGATTTTTTGAGTGTTTTATCAATTAAAAAATTGTTACATAAAGACTCAAAAATATTTTTAGCAGTATCATGCCAGGAATCAGCAAGGACAGAAAAAATGCCAATGAAAGATTGATTTTTAATAGAATCAACTGTAGCAGAAAGAGCAGTGAAAAAAGAATCCACAGAAGCATTAATAGCAACAAGATGATTTTTAGCAGCAATCTCAATGGCAGAAATATATGCATCTAAGTATTTTTTATTTATTTCATTTTGAGAAAATTCAAGTAGAGAAATGAGTAAATCATTTGCTTCAAAATCATTAATAAGGATTTTGGGAGGTTTCACCTGTAGATTTTTTGGCAAAATACCAACATCCCGAAAAATCAAAAGTTTATTATGAAACTCTGAGGCACGATCAACAACAATATGTAGTCGCTTGAATCATTTGAAGGCAGTTTGAACTAATGCTAAGATTGCAGTTGAGAAATCCTCTAGTTTTTTTGTAGTAGCAAGAGAGTCTTCATCCGAGAGGTGGGAGCCAGTGTGAGGTTGCACATTTGAAAGAGGTGGAACCTCATGAGAACAGGTCGCATGTAAAGGAGAACCCGCGACATGTGAAGAGGCTGCGCCTCTTTGGGAAGCATGCGTGCCTTCCTCAAGAGGACGTACAACTCCAAAGGGAGGTTGCATGCCTTTCCTAAGGGGCTGTGTGCCACCTTGAGAAGTTGATGCAGCACCCAAGGGATGTTGCGAGCCTCTAAGAGGAAGCACAACAAAAGAGGAGGGGTGAGCAACAACAGAAAATGCAACCCCATGAAGATCTTCTCCAGCAACAACAAACGGATTCCGAGCAGTAGCAGGTTCGTCAGCAGCAGTGGTCACAACAATCTCAACATTCTCAGCATCTTCATAATGAGGCGAAGAGAAACTATCCCAAAGATAAAGTCTGATCTCATTGAGATTTTGATCAGCAAAGGCTTTAGCTTGAGAAATGTTTTTGCAAAGTTGTTGAAGTTGTAAATCGCGACGTTCATTGTCACGAGCAAACTGTTGGAGCTGCAACTGAATAGAAGAAAGAATAGAAGACTGAGCAACAACTTCTGGAATAGGCACATGATTGGTCTCTGATTTAGAAGAAGCTGACTGCGAATGAGTGAAATGTATTTTTTTCGGGGCCATCGTGAAAAGAATAAAAATTTAAGTTTAAAAATTTAGAGGAATCACTGGCAGCGAGGAAAAAAGACTAAAAAATATTGTTCAAAACTAGTTTCGCCTTTACAAGGCTCATCAGTTGAACTCAAGAAAATTACATGAAAGATGGAGTATAAATGGTGGAGACAAATCCATTGCTTTTACCAAAGAAGTTGAGATTTTGATACATTAGTGATCAGAAATCCTCCACTCCAAAATCTCAGAGTTGGTAGTTGAGTTGTTGCCTAGCCAATAGCTAGAAACCAAAAACTCGTCCAATCTCTCCAAGATAGAATCCTTACCACATATCCTATTACTCTAGGTATATAAACCATTAATAGGATTTGTTTCCACCACATTCATGGATACAAATTTTATCTTTGAGTTGCATGAAAGATGGCTCCAACATCACACTTTATCCTTCACTAACTATAGATTTTTTTTTTTTAAATAATAATTTCTTTTTACCAAGTTAGATTGGCTAGAAAATCATCTTCTATTATTTTTAAAAATTAAAAAATGAGTAATCATTTACTAGCAAATATTTAATTAATATTTAATTGATTATTAGGACCTAATTTCACTTCATGCACTTAAGCTAAACATAGGAGTTTTTTTTTGTTATTAGAGTGATGTATTATTAGATCATTATGTCTCAGCACATAGGATGATGACACTTATCATGATCTAATCCCTTTATCAATGTAGTGTAGAAAAATGTATCCCTTGCTTGATTTGGGAATAATTAATGATAGATTGGACTTAATGACTCCTTGATCTAGTGTTGTGAGGTGTTTTACACATCCACATTAGGTCTTGGGGCCTTTTTAAGCTAAATTAACTTAACTCTTCCCTAATTTAGTGTTTTAAAATGTGTTTATTCAAATATTCACCATGAATTTAGGAGGCTTATAAATTAAGTGGACCTGTTATACTGTGTTTTACACATTCACATGGGATTTATGACCCTTCTAAGCTAAATAGACCTAATTTTACCTTAATTTAGTGTTGTAAAGTGTATTTATTTAAACTCACATTGGATTTTGAATCTCTTAAATTTATGACCTTTATATCCTCATTAATAGGCCTCTATGACACCATATTGTGCATCCTAAGACATATTTCGATAAAAAAACCCGACAATATCAACATATAAACCTAATTTCTTCACTCCTAAACATTCTAGCAAGCAAAATAGCCCATGTGGGACCCATTAACCACCTTAGGCGAATGAGTCCCATCCAGGTGGGACTCATTCACCCAGGATGGTGAATGAGTCCCATTTGAGTTATTTTCAAGGTTAGAGTGGGAAAATCTAGGTTTTAAAATAAAATTTCTCCTATGTCAACCTTGGGGATCAAATTAACAGTCATTTGAGTGGATTTCCTATATAAATAAGCTCTCAAATAATTATTTCATCATACTTTCATGTCATCAAGAAAATCAAGAAAAGGTTAAGCATTTCAAGTCTTCACAAGATCATTTCTAAGGCATTCAAGGGCAAAATTCTTCATCCATTGTTGCAACAATTCAAGATCCATCATCATTTCAAGCATATCAAGTATCAAGCATGTTAGTGAGCTAGTGTTGTGATGTAGCCTTGAAGTTCCAAGACCAAGCATTGTTTTATTCCCATTGTCAAAGATCAAGATCTAAATCCTTCATGGCCATTTCATGTTAAGTTGTAGATTTACAAGACATCATCTACAAGGCATCATTCAAGGTATCATTGTCCATGATTCATTTTATTTGTTCCATGTTTCATGCCTGCATTCTATTGTTTCAATATTTGGTTTAATTACCTAAAAGGGGTTTGACCAAGGCAAACCCCTATTCCCTACCAATCAACAAATTTTTCTCTCTTTCTTTGTGTGATTGCAAATTTAGGTGTTTTGGAGCTTGGAAGATCGTTGAAGATTAGGTTAAAAGATTGTTGGAGCTGTCTCCCCATTTGCAAGGTCATAATCTTCACCAAAAGGTCATCTACAACCCTAAAATCAGAGTTTCGGATGTGAGAACCTAGAGGAGTAGATTGAGTAGACGGAGAAGAGCAGATACAAACTTTGAATTTCTAGAAAAGCCAAATTGGACTCATTTTTCAATTAGGGTTTTTTTTTACAGCTTGCATTGCATTATCTTTTTCAAGTCTAAACTTGGTGGTGAACCCCTCATTATATCTCATTCAACCTTTAGGATACTCCCTTTGCAATATTTCAATCTCCTTTGCATTGAAATCTCAAGGGTTTGTCCTTGAATGTGGAGTATAGAAAGTTTGTTGCCCTAGGTTCTAAACCCTAGTGGAGACCTATTTTCTTCATTACATTTTGGTAAACCCATATTTAGAATACCTTCTTTACTAATTTCGAGTCTATCATCATCCTAGATCTCGCTTGTATTTAATTTGCATTAGTTATTTGGAATCTAGGGTTTCTAAATTTTGCATTAGTGAAAGTGCATATAGGTTGCATTTTTGCATCTCAAATCATTGCAAATCATCTAAAAACTGCATTTGCATTTAGGATACATATTATACAACATAAAAGCATCAAAATCAATAGAAAATTTCTAATTTTTTTGAATAAAATCCCTAGTGGGACTCATTTGCCACCTTGGGAGAATCAGTCCCAATGCACCCCTAAAACTACTTTTTCTAGCACTGAAAACCTTTTTTTTGCACTTCTGTTTGCTGCTATTAATTATCTATTTCAGCTAGTTGAATTTTTGTTACATGCATTTCACTAAATCTAGATTACATTTGTCCATTTCATGCATTGCTCAATTCAAAATTTGCATTTACAACATTTCATCTTTTAGGTTTTTGCATAGTGTACTGAACAAATTACCTTGTTTCAAATCTGAAAATTGTATTTCACTTTAGGTCATAGAATTGCACTTTATTTACTTTTCCATAATAACATGTTTTCTTTCAAGAGATGTGGCTTTGATATGGTTAAAAATGGATTGCATAAGTACAACATCCCCTCTTATGAGTTTAATTTAGATTACAACAATGAGGTCATTAAGAAACATGTTAGTTATCCTTCTCCTATCTTTCATAATTATGAGAACATCCTAGAGCAAGTGGATCAAACCATTGACACAATCCTTAATATTACATTTTCTATTGGTGAGGATGGTAGTGTATACAATCATAGCAATCATACTTATTCTTCTCCCGATACCTCTCCTATTAGTGACAAATATATCTTGGTGAAAGAAGATACAAGCATTGAGAGTCTTGATTATCCTCATCCCTCTTTGGAAGATATTAGAAAACAAGAAGATGAGATCATAGAAACATTTATAAACATCACCTTACATATCCTCCATTCATCCCTTTCTTGTGAGAATTTTTTAGCAAATGAGGATGATAGATCATAGATAGCCATAATTTTCCTTCTCCTAATATCCCACCTCGATACAAAGAGGGATAGGTTGGTATTAGAAGATGCACCTATTGAGAGTCATGAGAATCTTGTTCCTCCCTTCCCTAATTCTCCTACAATTTGGAAGGATCTATTTGGTAAGCATGAAAATCATAGTTGTCCTTCTCTTGATGCCTCCCCTACTTGTGATGAAGCTACCTTACAAAATCTAACCATGGAATGTGATGAACATCTTACAAGCTCTCATACTAGGGTAGATAATATGGCACAAGAGAATGAGACCTTAGAGAAAAAGAACAATCAAATAGAGCCTTCTCCTAAACAAGATAGTCAAACCATTGATAACTCTCGAACTTTCTATGAATTCATTTTGGAAGAACCAATCCTTGAATGCCAAGAACATTTAGTTTGTAGTTCTCCTAAAAACTCTCCTCCTAGGGAGAATATCATGGTACAAGAAAAGGAAAAAAATGACAACAATGATATTATACCCTTAGATGAAGATGATGAAGTCACACTAGAATCTCACTCACTAAGGGATGTTAATATAGTTCAAACCTCAACTCATTCTTTACCCACCGTCACACAAACCACAAACTCAAAATAAACCCGAACGTATCCTTTACTCACCTAAGAATAATGTGTCATAGTAACCGAGTCATAATACCATTTCTCATACATATAACACTAGAAACAATCCGCAACCAAGAAAACCAACCCCAACATACTTCTCATTGCCTAATCCTATCCTACCTAACCCTATCTTACCGGGTCCTCCTCGTGAAAATGAGTATGCTCTTGTCGAACAACTTCAGAATAATCTTGCAAAGATATCCCTATGGGACCTAATTCAGAATTCACCTAATTATCACACTATGCTTCAAACAGCCTTGCAATAAGTTGTGGTCCCTTCTAGTGCAAACCCTAATGACATAGCAGCCACGATTCAAGGAATAAATGCTGACATTGTTTTCCACCAAATTTAAATCCCCCCTTTGGAAGTGCAAAAACAAAATGATGCTTTCATGATCATATCTCAATACAAAAGAAAAGGGATAAAGAGAATCCTTGTTGACAATGGCTCAACCCTTAATATGTGTAGTGTGACCCTTTTGGAGAGGCTTGGCATCGATAAATCAAAAATTCAATCAAATTCTTTATCTATAAAGGGGTTTTACAATGTAGGAAAACAATCACTCGGTGTGATCACTTTACCTATTATAGCTAGAATGGCCACATTAGAAACACCGATCCATGTTATGCCTCACAATCTTTCATATAATCTCCTTTTAGGTAGACCGTGGATTCATGCAATGAGTGGGGTGCCTTCTACTCTTCATTGTAAAATAAAATACATCTACAATAACAAAGTGTACACACTCAAAGCTGATCTTGACCCAAATAGTTGTTTAAACATTGAGAAAAATAAGGATAATCCTTTAGAAACATTGACACCAACTACAAAAGTGGAACTCGTGCAACAAAAAGATAAAGAAAAACATATTGAGGAAATTATGAAGCCATTAGAAGATGATTGGGGTTCCTTAGACTTCACACCAACATTCATGGGAGATTACAAGATCATAAACAAAGATTCAAACAAAGGAAAAGAAAAAGAAATAATTTCAATGCAAAATATGAAAGACCCTTCGAAAGCATCCACCTCAACAACTTTAGAACAAAAGACAAAAAATTACACAACAAAATTTGATGAACTTAACCATGAACAACCACCAAATCCAAAAGCAATAAAAAATTAATGGAAAAGGTTATGAGCTTATGAAACAACTTTGGTATAGTGGAAAAGGATGTGGTGCTAGAGAACAAGGTATCTGCAACCCTATAGAGCCTAACACACAATAAATGAGTTGAGGTCGTGGTTATTGGGTGATCCTCGAATAGTGGTTTACAACTTTTGGCCAAACTGGACACTGAAATTATTATTTTTAACTAAATCTTCACATTTGGGCACCTATAGTGGCTAAACCATGAAGAATTTGAAGATGATGCAAACTAGAGTCTCGTCACATTTTGTCTAAAGATTCTAAAAAAAAAAATTTCAAAATTTTTGGAATCAGATTGCACTTTTTTTTCCATCTCCCACAAAAACTGTTTTTTTTTAGAAAATAACATTTTTAAAAAGTGACGCACACCGTATAATGCATAATTTTTTTCCATGAAGGATAAAATTCTAATTCTTTCAAATTTAGATTTGTAACATCGATATCTAGTGCTTCCACTTGGTTAGATAGTTTTTTAATGAATATTTTTCTTTAATCAAGTTTCAAAGTCAAACCAATTACAATTAAGACATAGTGCAACCGTATAATGCGTAACCTTTTTTGTATATATCAAAATTCAATTTTTTTTTGTTTGATCAAGGACTTCAATATCTGGTGCACTCATATTTTTCAAATTTTTTTTTGATAATCTACTATTTCTCCACATGTGCAGAACAAAGACCTTCATTTTCGATGAAAAACCTATGTTTAATAAAACTAAAAAAACAAATACATAATAAAACCGAAACATATTAAAATTATATTAGTTGAATAGTTCGTTCCGAGGACTACCATAATAATTTCAAATAAATTTTAAATGAATTCATTTGATCTCCCAAAAGGTAAATCAAAAGTTATTTTTTATCATCATTTTGATAGGTGTAAAGGAGACTCATTTATAGGCATGGTTTAAAACTAGCGAGGTTCTATCCAAGGGGGTTTGATCTAAGGTGGTTTGATCAAACCCTCTTCAATTGGAATCCTTAAAATGGAAATTTTTAAGGCTTAAATCATTATATTTTCTAAAAATATGTGATTTGAGCAAAAATCAGTTCCTCTCAAAAATTGTAAACTACTATTGTGGAAACACCCTATTGTCAATCAAACAAACCTTCACTTAATATCAACACTCTAACAAAAGATTCTTCTAAGCCAACCTTAATAGTAGTGCATGTTGAATTGATAGACACTAGTGGTCTTGATTGTTATCATTTGCAAGAAACAAAGAAATCTTCGCTTAATATCAATTTCATGTCACAAAATGCTAATGATTTGAATTCATTAGATTTCACATCCTCTTTTCAAGGAGAGAACAAAATATCACAATCTAAAGAGTCTTGTGTAGGTATGACAACTAATACTAAGCAAGGGATATATTTGTCGTAAAATAATGAAACATCCTCTAATTTTGATCAAGAGAGTATCTTGGCAAGACTAATCCAAGATTGTTTGATATCCCTCCCTCCAAGAACATGAAATAAATTCAACTACAAGACTTCATTTTTTGCATATCATAGAGTTCATGGTCATGCCACTAATGAATGTAAGGCTTTGAGTAATCAAATCCAACATCTCAAGGAGTGTAGTGCTCTTCCTTGTGTTGAAGCACCTAATTCCTCTAACTGATACTTATTATCATCCTATTTGGCTCATCCTTGTCCTGCACTCAGTGGGGGAAAGGGGTTAGTTAGCCTTTTCCTCATATGTCACTTGTTGTTGCCTTCTTTTCACTAGTTGATCACCTTTCACTAACTATTGCAACAAAAAGACAAAGAAAAACATATTGAGGAAATTACAAAGCTATTAGAAGATGATTGGGGTTGCTTAGACTTCACACCAACATTCATGGGAGATTACAAGATCATAAACAAAGATTCAAACAAAGGAAAAGAAAAAGTGGTAATTTCAATGAAAAACACAAAAGACCCTTCAAAAGCATCCACCTCAACCACTTTAGAACAAAAGAAAAAAAATTACATAAAAAACTTTGATGAACTCAACCATGAACAACCACCAAATCCAAAAGCAATAAAAAATATTTATGGAAAAGGTTATGAGCTTATGAAACAACTTTGGTATAGTGGAAAAGGATGTGGTGCTAGAGAACAAGGTATCTGCAACCCTATAGAGCCTAACACGCAAGAAACGACTCGAGGTCTTGGTTATTGTCAATCAAACAAACCTTCACTTAATATCAACACTCTAACAAAATATTCTTCTAAACATACCTTAATAGTAGTGCATCCTTAATTGATAGACACTAGTGGTCTTGATTTTTATCATTTGCAAGAAACAAATAAATCTTCACTTAATATCAATTTCATCTCGCAAAATGCTAATGATTTGAATTCATTAGATTTCACATCCTCCTTTCAAGGACAGAACAAAATCTCACAATCTAAAGAGTCTTGCGTAGGTATGACAACTAATACTAAGAAAGGGATATCGTTGTCATAAAATAACAAAACATCCTCTACTTTTGATCAAGAGAGTATCCTGGCAAGACTAATCCAAGATTCTTTGATATCCCTCCCTCCAAGAACACAAAATAAATTCAACTACAAGACTTAATTTTTTGCATATCATAGAGTTCATGGTCATGCCACTAATGAATGTAAGGCTTTGAGTAATCAAATCCAAAATCTCAAGGAGTGTAGTGCTCTTCCTTTTGTTGAAGCACCTAATTCCTCTAACTGATACTTATTCTCATCCTATTTGGCTCATCCTTGTCCTACACTCAGTGGGAGAAAGGGTTAGTTATAATTTTCCTTGTATGCCACTTATCATTGCCTTCTTTTGGCTAGTTGATCACCTTTCATGAACATGTAAGAGCAAGCTTGGGATGTGGATGACATGCCTTAAGTTGATTAGTATTTGACATACTTATTCATGACGTAGGTTATTGGAAACATATGACTTGGCATAGGGATTTGTGCGTAAGCTCTCATATCTTCTTCTACTTTAAAGCAATTTCTCACAACAATCGTGTTAGAAACCGCTTTAAATTGAGGGCATGCATCGACACTCATGTTTCACTGTGTGATTTCTTTTCTTTTCTTGCGATGCATCCTTTCCTTGGTGGTGTCATTAGGCTTGATTTCCTCCAAGAGTGTAATATTTCTTTGACTTATTCTCTCTTGGAAACATTAAGCACGATGTTCCCTAAGAAGAGACCTTGCATGAACTAAGAAAAATACCTTTGAACATTCCTTACACTATTTTGCATTTACAATTTTGATTATATGGCCACCTTTCATAACACATTTTGCATGCTTGTGGAGCCATCTTGTTTGTTCATGAGCTCCAAGAATACAAAGTTTTTCTTGTCTCATGAAGCTTGAATATCATTTTTTTGTGGTGCCTTATTAAATTTATCAAGAGGCATAACATTGGTATGTTTTGAGTGGGAAGCCCAATCTGAGGCATGACTTTCCCCATAGCCACTTGTGTGTGTGAGTGGGTGCATACCCGCCATGAGTGTATGTGTCTCACCTCTTAGGATTTCTCACCCAACAGATGACCTGAAGTTTCAAGGCCCCAAAGTAAGCATATTGTGGATTACTCACCCTGTGGATGACTCAGTTTCGTGGCCCTAGAGTGAGCGCATTTTTTTTCTTTCTTTTCTTCTTTATGTCTATGACACTGCATGTTTTCGTATATTATTTTGTTGCATATCATACACCTTGTGTGTGTCCTTTTGTTCTTATGTCGGTTTGATGTAGGATCTTGGATCCTGGGGGCTTGACCACCTCCCCGATCTTTGTTATCCTAGACCATCTACATTGGTACGATTGGACCCCTCGTGAATGTCTACTTTAGTGTGATTTTGAAGCAAGTTCATCCTCTCACTAAAATGGGGGCTAAATGCAGTGTAGAAAAAAGTATCCCTTGCTTGATTTGGGAATAATTAATGATATATTTGACTTAATGTCACCTTGATCTAGTGTTGTGAAGTGTTTTACACATCCACATTAGGTCTTGGGCCCTTCTTAAGCTAAAGTAACTTAAATTTGCCCTAATTTAGTGTTGTAAAATGTGTTTATTCACATATTCACATTGAATTTAGGAGGCTTATAAATTAAGTGGATCTAATCTAGTGTTGTAATGTGTTTTACACATTCACATGGGATTTAGGACCCTTCTAAGCTAAATAGACCCAATTTTTTCCTTAATTTAGTATTGTAAAGTATATTTATTTACACTTTCACATTGGATTTTAGGCCCTCTTGTATTTATGACCTTTATATCCTCATTAATAGGCCCCTATGACCCCATATTATGCATCCCAAGGAATATTTCGATTAGAAACCTGACAATATCAACATATAAACCTAATTTCTTCACTCCCCAACATTTTAGCAGGCAAAGTAGCCCCTATGGGACCCATTCACCACCTTAGGTGCATGAGTCCCATCCAAGTGGGACTCATTTTCCCAAGATGGCGAATGAGTCCCATTTGAGCTATGTTTGAGGTTTGAGTGGGAAAAATTGGGCTTTAAGTTCAAATTTCTCCCATGTAAGCCTTAGGGATCAAATTAATGGAATTTGAGTGGATTTCCTATATAAATGAACTCTCACACCATTATTTCATCATAACTTCATGCCATCAATTCAAGAAAGAAAAGGTTAAGCATTTCAAGTCTTCACAAGATCATTTCTAAGGCATTCAAGGGCAGAATTCTTCATCCATTGTTGCAAAAATTAAAGATCTATCATCATGTCAAGCATATCAAGCATCAAGCATGTTAGTGAGCTAGTGTTGATGTAGCATTGAATATCCAAGACCAAGCATTATTTTATTTCTATTGTCAAAGATCAAGATCTACATCCTTCATGACTATTTCATGTTAAGTTGTAGAATTACAAGACATCGTCTACAAGGCACCATTCAAGGTATCATTTTCCATGATTCATGTTCTTTGTTCCATGCTTCATGCCTTCATTCCATTGTTTCATCATTTGGTTTAGATACCTAAAAGGGGTTTGACCAAGGAAAACCCTTACTCCCTAACAATCAACAATTTGTTTTCTCTTTCTTTGTGTGATTACAGATTTAGGTGTCTTGGAGCATGGAAGATCATTGAAGATTAGGTTACAATATTGTTGGAGTTGTCTCCCCATTTGCAAGGTTATAATCTTCACCAAAAGGTCATCTATAGTCCTAAAATTGGATTTTTAGATCCAGGAACTTGGAGGAGCAAATTGAGCAGATTGAGAAGAGAAGATCCAAACTTTGAATTTCTAGAAAAGCCAAACTAGACTCATTCACCAAGAGGGGGGAATGAGTCCCACTGTAGATGTTTTTCAGAGATCTTCACAGATTTGGATACCCATTTGCCTGAAACTTTCTCTCGTGCAAAAATCCAGAATTGGGATTGATTCGCCCAGAAAGGCGAATAAGTCCTAGTAGGTCAAAATTTTAGGATCAACATTTCTAGTCTCCATTCAATTCTACAAGTTTCCAGGTGCACACATTTTTCTTTGCAACTTTCTATTTTATTTTACATACTTTTCTAGGTCATTTTGTAGGCCATTGCATTCAATTAGGGTTTTGTTTTACATCTTGCTTTGCGATGTCTTTTCTAAGTATAAACTTGGTGGTGAACCCCTCATTAGATTTCATTCATCCTTTAGGACAGTCCCTTTGCAAGATTTCAATCTCCTTTGCATTGAAATCTCAAGGGTTTGTCCTTGAATGTGGAGTATAGAAAGTTTGTTTCCCTAGGTTCTAAACCCTAGTGGAGACCTATTTTCTATCTTACAATAAATTAGGGTTTTCTCTTATAAAGCACACTCCTTTATTGTATTTATTCATTTTGTAAGTACTTTCTTTTTGAGGAAATACAAAATTATTATTTGTAACTCTCATGCATGTAAGGTTTTCTCATTTGTTGTTTGATCTTTCTTTGTGTGTGTTTTTCACAAATATAACATGGTATCAGAGTGTGGATTCAACAAACCATGGCTTCTCTTTTTTTGAGGATTTTTTCTCAACTAGGGTTACAAAAGAAAAATTAGGGATCTTCATCTTTTTTGGGGAGACTTTTAGAGTTGAGAAATTTTTTGGTGCATTTTGGAGCAAAAAAGGACTTCACCACTGTGCTTAGGAAGTACAACAAATAAATTTTGATATAATATTTTCCCAATTTTCGTCTAAAGAGTCTATGGGGCAATGTTCTTTCCATAGGGCCTATATGGACCCCTTTACAATTATTTTTTTAAATTTTAAAAATCATGCTAAGCAGATGGTGCATATAGCATTGACTATGCAATTAGGCACTTTGTCCACAAAGTGACACTTAGGAGGTAGCCCCTTGCGCCCACCACAAGTAGCAGCAACCTCACCATGTTTCAACCCTGCCACCAACCACAAGTTCACGTTAGTGACAAGATGCAAACTCCACTAAACCCCACAGGCCTTCGATAGCCCTATCAACAGTCCCATCAACGATCGCGGTCTATTCACCTACACTCTAGTACCCTTGTGATCACATTATTGAACAAGGCTCAACTTCTAACCCCCAACACCTAGCAACAAGTCACCCTTGTGACTAGGAGCCAAAACATTTAGCCCACAGGTTGGCCTATAGGGAAACATGGGAAATTTTTATGGAATTAGGTATAAAATTTTCCTTGTTTATCCATTTTTTATGAACAAGATACCATGTGAAAGCCATTTCCAAGCCCATTCTAGTGGTGTATCTTTTTTCTAGATTTTACTCTAGGAATTTTCTATAGGTCATTGAAGTCAAATCTTCTTGTTTGCACTTTTGGGGTCGTAACTTGGGCATATAAACTCTATTGTTTTAAACAAATAGGAATTGGAAAAGTGTTTTAGTAATATCACAAACATATAGTCCATTTACAAAAATATTTATATGATGTGATTTTTTCTTTTTTAAGATTTTCTACTCTTAAAGTTGCATTAGGGTTTGGTTTTTCTTGTTGTGGGGGTTTATTTCTCGCTTTCAATATCTATATACATCAGAGAACAACAAATATTTCCCACATTATTTTGAAAACCTTAACCATCATGGCAGATAACTCTTCAGTTGAATGTCTTGTGCCATGTACAACTACCATATCTATAAATCTCATATGACCAAATTTATAATGTCAAAGGGTTTATGGTCTACTTTGGATGAATTAAAACTAGCATTAACTTATCAAATTGAGATACTTCAACATAGGAATAAGATGGATGAGGTTATAAGACTAATTTCACTATAGGTTTTAGACAATATATTATTTCATATTGTGTCTTTCACCTCTCCTAGGGATATGTGGGAGAATTTAAAATATATTTTTAGCACTATTAATGAGTTCTGAGCTCTACAAATTGAGGCAAAATTGATATCACTTAAGTACCTAATTCTTTCCCCTCTATTGAGGATTTCTTGCAGAAATTTAAGTCACTAAAATCTCTCTTTTAGGGTTGTGGGAAGAATAAAATTGATAAAGAATGTCTTTTCTCTATCTAAGATTAGAGGGCCATTTCAAGTCTTCTCTTCTACTTTCCACTCTACTATAGATGTGTTGGGCACTACATTTACTCGTGAGATTTTTTGTGAGTGTTTGACTCGTGAGCAAGAAAAGTTGACTTGGTTTGATTCTCTTTCCAATTCCAAAACCTAGGCATTGGTAGCACAAAAATCCAAAGGGAAATACAAGAAGAAAAAAAATCCCAAGATAGATACTTCATCAGGTAGTGAGCATTCCTCCAAACCATCTCAAAATTCAAAACAAAAAACCTCAAACCACTCCTCAAAATGATAAATATTCTAAGTCTTGTGAGTCTTCCTCCAAGATGAAGAAGAAGTCAGGTGAACCTTATATTTTTTATGGTAAGGAGGGACATCCAATAAATAGATGTTGGAAGAGACTAGAGGCTTTAGAGGAATCCATGCAACAACATAACATCTTAGCCCCTAAGTCTTCTTCCTCATTTATAGGTTAAGTTCATGCTCTTTTTGTATAGCCCTTACATTTTGCAGCTCCATGGATACTTGGTTTTGGTGTGACACATCACATGAATCACTCTCAAGATTTGGTTACATCAAGCTTTTAGATTCTAGCACTTCTCATAGTGTAGTAGGGGATTCTACACAGCTTCTAGTTTTGGGCTGAGGTACTATTCAAATTTAGGGTGGTTTTCTTCAAGATTTTCATATGGTTTTTGATATCTCCACTAACCTTCTTTCATTGTATCAGATTTTACAATCTATCACTAGTAGGATAGTTGAGTTTACCCCACATGATGTAGTTATTCATAACCTTCATGATCCTTATATTATTGTGGTTACTAAGAGTGTTGATTCTTCCTCTCGTTTATATTGATTTGATGGTTTCAAGATCTTAGCGAGTTCAAGTTCATCCTTTATAGCATATGTTGACACTGTAAGATTTGGAAAGAACATTTTGGTCATTTCAATTACATATATCTCCATAAAATGAGTACACAGGCATTGGTGTTAGGGCTCCCTAATATTTCTTGTACCGATGGTGTTTATCGAGGATGTGCTCTTGGAAAACATCACTAGGATTCTTTTCCTATGAGTAGATCCACACATGCTAAGGAGCCCTTAGAGTTGGTATATAGTGACCTCATGTCATTTCCAACTACTTCACTTTTAGGGGCCAACTATGTGCTCACATTTATTAATGACTTATTTAGGTGTACATGGGTGCTTTCTTAAGTACAAGAGTGATGTCTTGGATTATTTTAGGATCTTTAAGGCATTTATGGAGAAGAAATCTAGTCTTTCTATTTGGTGGATACATATAGAAAATAGAGGGGAGTGTGTCAATCATGATTTTAGGGACTTTTGTAATGACCATGGTCTACAACATCAACTTATAGTTCCATACACCCCTTAGTAGAATGATGTTGGTAAGTGAAATAATAGAAATTTACAAGAGATGGTCAATTGTATGATTCAATCACAAGATATGCATTATTCTTTTTGGGTTGAAGTAGTTAATTATGCCAATTATATTTAGAATCATATGTATCACAAGGTATTGTGATATATGACTCTTGAGGAGGCTTGGTCCCATGTCAAGCCTAATGTAGCTTCATCTATAGTTTTTGGTAGTGATGCGTTGGCATTCATTCCTAAAAATCATGTTCATTGGTTATATGTCCTAGATTTAGTGATATGGGAATCATACACCGGTTTGGGCGTATGGATCCCACCTAAGTCTTGGGGCCTCATCCTGAATTTGGCATAGAACTTAGCATTTCTTTAAATTTGTGTCCCATGCTTAAGCTACTAGGACTCATACGCCCCAACTGGCGTATGATTTATGATTTACCTTGGACCTATTTTGAATTCAATTCTTGGTAGGATTTTATTCTCATAGATTTGATGTCATCTTGTAGTGTTGTAATTTTGGGAAACTTAGCATAAACAAGTATAAATACAAGGTTATTTCATATATTTTCTCCTAGCAATTTCCATGAGAAAGTGTGATCTAGCAATTCAAACTTATTTAGGAGCATTCAAGAGTATTCAAGAGATGATTATCAAGCACTTGGAGCTATATTCAAGAAATAATCATCATGTTAAAGTCATCATGCATCATGTGTGTTCTTTGAGCTAACATTTGTGATGTAGGTTTTTATGATTCAAGCAAGCATTCAACTCAAGATCCATAACATTCATGCTAGCCATTTCATACAATATTTTAACCTTTTATTCAAGGGTTTGGTGAGTTTCAACATAGCATATTTGTTCATTCATCATTCCTTCATTCTATTTCATTTCATTTCAAGGTTTGATTACCAAAACAAGGTTTGAACAAGGCAAACCCCTATCCACTAACAAAACAATATTTTTCCCTTCTCTACATGTGTGATTGAAGATCTAGGTGCTTTGAGATTGAAGATCCTTTCAAGATAAAGTTACAAGAATGAAGAAATTTGTCAAGAAGTTGTCATCTTCACGGAAAGTCACCTACAGGGCAGAATTCAAAGTTTTAAACTCGGAGATGGGAAGGGAGAGAAGCTACAAAAGATCACTAGACGATACCAGAGTTTTGGAAAAACCTTGATATTGGGAATAAATTTCCACATTTGGCGTATGAGTCCCAGTACACCACTTTTCAGTCATTTTCTGTAGATCCTGGTTTAGTAGTGGCAGATTCTAGTTTCAGCCCAAAACCCTAAACTGGGACTAAATCGACCAGTCTAGCATATGAGTCCCAATACACATAAAAAATTAGAATTCTAGGATTGTAGACCTTGTTTTGGGCTTCTTCAATTTTCCAGGTGCACCTTTGTTCATTCTCAGTTTGTTATTCTGATTTTAATTTTCATTTTGTAGGTTACATAGCTAGATTTGCATGTCACTTGCATTTCCTTCTTTCTAAACCTTTGCTTAGTGGTGAACCCCCTTTATTTAATCACACCCAAGGATACCTTGTAACAACCCCCTTCTCTCAATTGAACCATTAGATTGAGATCTCTAGGGTTTCCTTGAATGAACTAGAACGAAATAGGAGGACTTACCCCCCTTTTATGTGTTCCAACTTCTAAAAGATGGAGCACACCCTATTTCCTTTGTGTTCATTTTGGTGAACCTAGACTTTAGGCACCTTATTTATGATTCATAGTGCATTTCAGTCCTAGACCTAGCTTACATTAACTTTGCATTATATCTTGTATTAATTAATTTCAATTTAGAGCTTATAAAAATTACATTAGTGAAAGTGCATATAGGTTGCATTTTTGTATCTCGGATCATTTAGTTTCATTTAAAATATGTAATTGCACATAGTCAAGACAACATACAAACTAGAAACCTTAACATTCACTCAGAATTTGTTGAATTTAGTGTCAAAACTCTAATCTGGGACTCATTCGCCCCTCTGGGAAATTTAGTCCCAATGTAGGGTATTTTACCTGATTTATGGGAATTTTGTGTTGAATTTTTTTCAGCATTTGAATCCTTCAAAAACCCTAATTGGGACTCATATGCACCTTCGGGTGATTTAGTCTTGTATCAGGTCTTAATCTGTAATTTACAACATTAAAAACCTTATTTATGTGCTTTTGTTTGTTTTTGTTAGATTTCTATTTCAAATTGTTGAGTTTTAGTTTCATTCATTTCATTAGATCTAGCTTAATTTGGTTTCATTTCAAGTGCATTTGTAAACATAAGAATCACAATTAAAGAATATCATTTATCTTGCATTCATGTTGATTGTCCTATGCATGAGCTTTACAACTTGGTGTCCTCTTTCTAATACTATAGTGATTTTGAGACTCATGTCATCCTATGATAGCACACTCATCATGGATCTTGGGTTATCTAGCACTTTCACTCATAGTGTTGACACTAGTTCACCAGTTATGGACCATACCCTTAACAACTCTCTACCTTCAAGTAGTATGACAAATGTTGAAATAATGATTTCTAGTGTTCCTCAAGAAAACATAATCAAAATCCATGAAGAGTTAGCAAACTTACAACAATGCAACCTACTAGTAATGTCTTTCCTACCTTGGGTATTTCCACTAGCAATCCTTGTACCTTTGTGGCATCTCACATCATATCTCCTACCACTTTACCTCCCATAATAATTCCATTCACTTTCCCCTCAAACACATATAAAATTCAATCATATTCACCTCCATCTCAAAATACAACCAACGATGCCATCCTTAACCAACTTTTGCAAAATGTTTCATCCCTTCAAAAGAAAATTTCCACCATAAACCAAAATCAAAATGGCCAACCTTCATACTATGTCAAAAGCAATCCCTTATCCTTGGAGATATTAAGAACACCAATACCATAAGGTATAGAGATTCCCAGGTTTGAGAAATATGGAGGTAAAGGAGACCCTTCTTACCATGTTTCCATTTATACAACCTTATACAGTGATTTCGCCCTTGAGGATAAGCTCTTGGCTAATCTTTTCCCTAGGTCCTTGAAGGATACCGCTTTAGAATAGTTTTCCTCATTACCGAATAACTCAATTAGTTCATTTAATGAGCTTGTGGAGGCCTTTATTAACCATTTCCAAGTGCACATGACCCCTAAGATGACATTAGTTGATTTGATGAGATGTAAGAAAAAGGATGATGAAAAAGTTATAACTTCATTTTAGGCTACCAATCTCGTTATTCCCAAATCGTCGTAAAGATCTTGATCCTCACCTTCAATGGATGTTCATTGAGAACTTACAAATTAAGATAAAAGATAAGGTTGGCATGAAAAAATTTCCTTCCTTTGTACACTTGTGTACCGCCCTTCATGATTATCAAAACTTGGTTAGTAGTTGTGAAACAAAACCCACCTCTAGCTGACTTGAAAAGTCTAAATCTACAAATCAAATCAATTACCAACCTTTAGGAAATAGGACAAAGGCTTCCTTCA
This sequence comes from Sequoiadendron giganteum, assembly GCA_007115665.2. NCBI lineage: Eukaryota > Viridiplantae > Streptophyta > Pinopsida > Cupressales > Cupressaceae > Sequoiadendron > Sequoiadendron giganteum. Next base: position 52,966,923 of record CM021104.1, read on the forward strand.
ACTAAATCCCCCTCAACCAACCCAACATGTTGATACCCAAGTGGCTGATATAAATAAGACAAATCCTATTACATTTGGGGATTCGTCTAGACAATTTACTCCCTTACTCGATACCCTCCATAACACGATGTTACAACTTCTAGAACAAAAAATGATCTCCTTACCTCCCGTAAGAACTCTTGATCCTACTAAGCCATTACCCATGAACTTTAGATAAAAATCCTATTTTCATTATCATTGACAAAATGGACATGATACAAAACATTGTAAGAGTCTTAAACATCTTGTGCAAGACCTCGTTGATTCTAATCAACTTCAAATTGGAGGTGTTAATGATCAAGGAAATAAGTTTGTAGCTCCTACCAAACAAAACTTGCAAATCTTTACCAACCCCATGCCAAACCATAATACTTCATTTGTTAAAGCTAATGAAACTAAGAAGAATGATGTGATGAATGTTGACACGAATGATGACAACATGGATATTGATGAACAAGGTCTCATAGATACTATGGTTGGATTGATCGAAACTCAGCCTCGTAAGGGGAAAAGTAAAAGACCTTTTGATATTGCTTTCTCACAAAAATACATACTTAAACATGCACATGATGGTCCTCTTTACATTGCTGGCCAAATCAATGGTGTTGATGAATGGTAGCTTCGATCAGATATAAATGATGATTGTTCAAAGCATCATCATCATTTATATGTGATCAAGATCATTCTTCATATAAATATTTTTGGAAATAAGTAACTCGAATTTATAAGCATGTATAAGATTCGAAATAATAAATGATATTTAAATTTTGCATTTATATAAATCGGAATTCATACTACTGCCCACACACATGTTAATGTATGTTAACCGAATTATTTTTGGTTTTTTTTGAGACCCGCATGCACCCAAGGGAAACATCCTCTCATGAGACGCGTCTCTTATAGAGGCGTGTCTCCATGGTATATATCATAGTTCATTTTTTGATATGAAAACATCAAAATTTATAAATGTTCTGCAATCAACACATTCAACATAAGAGAATTAAAATCTGAAAACTTAGAATCCTGACTTAGAATTCTTACACAGAATTTCAGACTTAGAAATTACTTTGATTTCTTAGGATCCTATCTGATAAGATTTGTTTACATTTACATGGTATCAGAGCCAAGTTAAGTGAATCCAAATCAAATCTAGATATCAGATTGCTTAAAGAAAATTCATATTTTTGAGAAAAATCAAATTCACATCAAATTCTTCATAATTTCAAGTGTGATCAGATTTGAAGACCGTCTTGCAGGAGCAAACAACTTCACATCATGGAAATTTAGAATCATGGTGATTCTTAAAGAGAATAAAATAGACTCACTTGTGAGAGAAAACAAAAGGGAACCAAAGGCTGATCCTAAGAAAACTCAATGGATTGTAAGCAATGAAAAGGCCATGAAAATATTAGTAGATGCAGTTAGGGATCATATGGTGCCCATCCTAGAAAAACATGAAACTGCATATCAAATGTTCAAATCTCTTGAGAGCACCTATGGGATCAACAATACTAGTAGGACTCTTGCATTAAAGAGGCAAATCAACAATATCCAAATAAACAAAGGAGAAAAAATTAATGCATACTTCACAAGGATCAATGAACTAAGGGATCAACTATCCACAATTGGATATCACATTGATAGCAAAGAGTTAACTCTAATTGCACTAGGAGACCTACCAAACTCATGGGAGTCATTTATTCAAGGAATAAGTGTGAGATCTAAACTCCCCAATTTGATAGGCTAAGAAGAGACTGCCTTCAAGAGGAAACAAGACTCTCCACAAAAGAAAATAAACAAAAGAACGTAGATGAATACATTCATGTACTCAACACAACGTCTAATAAAAGGAGTAAGAAAAACTCCTACAAGAGAGGATCTTTTAAAAGAAAGAGAAATTCCAATGGAAAGGGATTTTCTAAGAAGAAAGACATCTCTCAAGTACAATGCTTTAGATGTGATCAATATGACCACTATGCAATGAAGTGCCCTGACAAATCAAAGCAACAAGCATCTTTTGCCAAAGTAGGAAAGTCAAATTCGGATCATGAATCTGAGAACTTTGTGTTCTATATAGCCTTATCTAGTCAAGTATCTAACAACACCCACAACTGGGTAACTGATAGTGGATCCTCTAGACATATTACAGGGTTCAGAGAACACCTTGACACTATGACTGAAAAGACTGATGAAGAAGTAACCATTGGGGATGATTCTGCACACCCTGTAAAAGGGGTTGGAACTTTCTCCATCAAATTGAAATCTGGTCTTTCTTTTCAACTCACTAGAGTCTTATTTGTACCTGGAATAAAGAGAAATATAATATCCATCTCCACCCTTGAAGACAATGGATATAGAGTTACCTTTATGGATGGGAAAGTTCTAGCTTGGCCTAAAAACTCAACTATCAAGAAAGCCCAAACCATAGGTTTAAGACATGGGTACCTTTACAAACTATGCATTGAGGTTAAACAAGCCCTTACCCTTGACACCTTTGATTCAAATGAGATTTGGCATAGAATATTAGGACACCTTCATTTCCAGGCCCTACCTTCTATGGAAAAACTTGTAACAGGCTTACCTAAGTTAAAACCATCTCATGAAGGAACTTGTAAAGGTTGTGCCCTAGGAAAGAATACAAAGGGATCCTTTCACAATAGCTTGAGTAAAACTCTAAATGTATTAGAACTGGTTCACTCTGATTTATGTGGGCCCATGTTTGTACCTTCCAAAGCAGGATTTATGTACTATGTCATATTTATAAACAACTTCTCTAGGAAAACCTGGATGTATTTCCTTAAGTGTAAAGAGTCAATAGAAATCCTCAAAAGGTTCAAAGAGTTCAAAGCCCTTACTGAAAACTCCTCTGGGAAGAAAATAAAAATCTTGAGGACTGACAATGGAAAAGAATACACCTTTGAAATTTTTAAGGAATTCTGCATGAGTGCTGGAATTAAGAGGGAGTTCACAGTTGCCTACAATCCTCAACAAAATGGGGTTGCTGAAAGAAAAAATAGAACCATTGTAGAAGCTGCTAAAGCAATGTTGCTTGACCAAAACATTGAAACTTCTTTCTAGGCAGAAGCTTCTAGGACTACTATCTACATCCAAAATAGATGTCCTCATTCTTATCTTGACAACAAAACCCCTGAAGAAGCCTTTACTGGCATAAAACATGATATTAGTCATTTTAGAATTTTTGGTTGTCCTGTCTATATTCATGTGCCCAAAGAGAAGAGATTCAAACTAGAACCTTCTGAAAAGAAAGGGGTATTTGTGGGATATAGCGAAACCTCCAAAGCATACAGGATATTCGTGCCCAGGTAGAAACAAATTGAACTGAGCAGAGATGTCATCTTTGAAGAAGACATTGCATTCAAAAGGGCAAGAAGTTCTAGTGAGATAGAAACCTACTCCCCTATAGTACCTGAAATGGAACCTGCTCCTGAGATTCAGAGGGAGTATCCTGAGGAAATGCCAAATGAACTTCTATCTACTTCAGATGAGGATACATATAACAACGGTAGAAAGAGGCCACTTTGGGCTAGAAAGATGATCAAAGAAGCCAAGAATCATGCAGCACCCAAAGGAACGTTTAGGGAAAGTAAAAGACCCAAATGGTTCTCTAGCTATGTTGCTCTAATGAACAACATCATAAATTTAGAACCTGTCAATGTTACAGAAGCCTTCAAACATCAAGCATGGAAGATGCAATGATAGAGGAATATCAGTCCATTCTAAAGAATGATGTATGGGATATAGTGCCTAGACTGAAAGAGAAATATTTTGTCTCTTCCAAATGGCTCTTCAAAATCAAGCATGTTGTTGATGGCAGTATAGAAAAACATAAGGCACATTTTGTGGCAAGAGGTTTTTCTCAAAAGGAAGGCATTGATTATGAAGAAACATTTGCACCTATTGCCCGGTACACATCTGTGAGGACAGTGTTAGCCATTGCTGCAGCTAAAGGTTGGAAGATCCATCAAATGGATGTGAAAACTACCTTCCTAAATGGAACCATTGAAGAGGAAGTCTATCTAGAACAACCTGAAGGTTTTGTGATACATAAACCTGACTCACATGTGTGTAGACTGAAGAAAGCCCTCTATGGACTTAAACAGGCTCCCAGTATATGGTATGAAAGAATTAACAGCTACCTCTTGGGACTAGGATTTTCCAAGAATGATGCAGACCCTAATCTCTACTCCAAGGTAATCAAAGGTGATATGTTAATAATTATTTTATATGTTGATGACCTGTTGATGACAAGAGAAGATCACCTCATTGCTCAAGGAAAGAAGGATCTAACTTCCGAATTTGACATGAAAGACTTGGGCATTCTACACTACTTCCTAGGTTTGGAAGTATGGCAGAAATCAGAGGGCATTATACTAAACCAAGGAAAATATACCATTGATATTCTGAAGAGATTTGGAATGTTGCACTGTAGACCCATGTCTACACCTATGGAAACCAACCTTCACAAACTAAAAGAAGCAGCAATAGAATCCAAGTGTGCAGATCCAACCCTATATAGATAGATGATTGGATCCTTGATGTATCTAGTTAACACCAGACCTGATATTTGTTATGCAGTGAATGCTCTTAGCCAGTTCATGTGTGAGCCAAAGGAAATTCACCTTATGGCTATGAAACATATTTTGAGATATCTTCAAGGCACTATTGGATATGGTCTTCTTTACAGAAGTGACCAACTAGATCTACATGGATACTCTGATTCTGATTGGGCTGGAAGTGTAACCGATCGGAAAAGCACATCAGGATGTTGCTTCAGTTTGGGATTGGCTATGATCTCCTAGATTTGCAGAAAATAGTCTTCAGTTGCACAGAGCTCAACAAAAGTTGAATACATTGCAGCCTCTATGGGGGCAAGAGAAGCAGTATGGCTTCGTAAACTGCTTGTGGGACTGTTTGGTGAGCCCTTGAATCCCACAATTAATCATTGTGATAATCAGAGTTGCATCAAACTCTCTATAAATCTTGTCTTCCATGATCATTCTAAGCACATTGAGATCCCCTATCATTATGTAAGAGACATGGTGGAAAGGAAAGTGATTCAGTTGGAGTATGTTAGTACAAAAGATCAAACAATAGACATTCTCACCAAACCTCTCTCCCGAATCAAGGTAGAGGTAGAGCACTTCAGGAAGAAACTTGGTATGGTTGAAATGTAATTTGATATTATGTTGAAATTCAAATTGTTTATAAAAGTTGTACTAATATATATAAATATGTTTAATGTGTAAACTCTTTTGTCATGTGTGTGACTCCATGACCTTATGGGCCTACTCCCCCTATGTACATTATTGAAAGGTGGCGATCTTTCTAATAATGAACACTTGTATTTGACATTATAAAGTGACGACTCTACAATGATGAGTTGAACTATCATGATAGATATCATGTAACTTGATATCTGTGGACATGCCATGATAGTATCTCTTGGACACTTTGATGGATATCATGGGACTTGATTTCATTTGAAGATCATTGTGATCCTTAAGAGATAAATCATGGTGGATAATTATATCCGTGGACATGCCATGAATTATTATGGTAGACATTATGTGACTTGATGTCAGTGCACATACAATAATGAAGATGTGTTATGAAGAATGTCATGTGACTTGACAATATTGAGAAAACATACCATATCTTCGATATCACGTGTGAAGGTGATATCTCCACTTATTTGTTTTGAAATATCTTCCCTAGCTAAGAGGGAGTGTTAATGAATGGTAGCTTCGGTCAGATATAAATGATGATTGTTGAAAGCATCATCATCATTTATATGTGATCAAGATCATTCTTCATATTAATATTTTTGGAAATAAGTAACTTAAATTTATAAGCATGTATAAGATTCAAAATAATAAATGATGTTTAAATTATGCATTTATATAAATCGGAATTCATACTACTGCCCACACACATGTTAATGTGTGTTAACCAAATTATTTTTCATTTTGTTTGAGACCCGCGCACGCCCAAGGGACACGTCCTCTCATGAGGCACGTCTCTTGTAGAGGCGTGTGTCCATGGTATATATGGTAGTTCATTTGTTGATATGAAAACATCAAAATTTATAAATGTTCTGCAATCAACACATTCAACATAAGAGAATTAAAATCTGAAAACTTCGAATTCTTAAACAAAATTTTAGACTTAGAAATTACTTAGATTTCTTAGGATCCTATCTGATAAGATTTGATTACATTTACAAATGACAAGCCTACTAATGGGATATTAATTGATCCCGTCTGTGGAGAGAATTGTTGAAAAATTATTGCCTCAAATGTTTTGGCGTTCGAGTCTAAAACTTATTGGTTTGACAATGCAATGTCAATGGAACTTTGAGTTGAATCTCATCAAATTTCTGATAAGCATTGGTCACTATACTTAGTGCGTTCATAGTTTACATTGCAGTGATACATTGGAAATTATGATAAATATTCTCATAGTTTGTGTTAGCTATTAACTCATTGTCAGTGAGACAGTGCCATGTCCTCGAGACAATGAAAGGTGTCCCACCAAATTCTGATAGGGAATGCTAATAGCTGTAAAAAAATTCATATAATCAGTGGGACTGTGCTACATCGGAGAGAGTCTATAAGGTGTTCCATCGAAGTCTCGATGGACTATTTACTAAGAGTTTCACAGTTATCCATTACCAATTAACTCATTGTTAGTGAGACAGTGTTGTGACTGGGACATTGACAAGAGTCTCGCCGAAGTCTCGATAAGGCAATGTTAATAGTGAACGGTTGGTCAAGACTTCATTAGTGATAATGTAGCATGTCGCTGGGACTTTGGAGTCACTCCCTTCGAAGTTCCGACAAGGGCAGTGAATATTGACAGTTACATTTTGTGTGATGGTTTGGTACCAATAAAAATTGGAAACAAATGTTTCCTAGAAATGATTGGTTTCTCGAATGTTTGAAAAAAGTCTTTAATGTGAAAACTATAGGGTAAAAGCACAAATTTGTGTCACACTTTATAAAGGAAACAACCAACACTGATCAAATTTTTAAACTTGAATCACTAAAAAGTGGCATATATTTTTTGAATTTTAAAATGATGTAAACGTGTAGAATATGCATTTTTTAGTATATTTTATGTTTGTATTTTATTTTTTTAAATAAAAAATTATTTTAATCACCGATGAAGTCTCGACCAACTGTTCACTATTAACACTGCCTTATCGGTACTTCGACGAGACTCTTATCAATGTCTCGGTGACATAGCACTATGTCACTGATAGTGAGTTAACTACTAACACATAACTATGAGAAACTTAGTAAATAGTCCATTGGGACTTCGATGGAACCCCTTATAGACTCTCTTCAAAGTAGAATAGTCCCACTGATTATATCAAAAACATTTACAATTATTAACATTCCCTATCAAGAGTTCGGTGGGACACCTTTCATTGTCTTGGTGACATGGCACTCTCACCGATAGTGAGTTAACAACTAACACAAACCATCAAAATATTTATCATAACCGCCAATGTATCACTACAATGTAAACTGTGAATGCACTTAGTACAGTGACCAACGCTTATCAAAATTTTGATATGAGTCAACTAAAAGTTCCATCGACATTAAATTGTCAAATCGATAAGGTTTAGAGCTGAACGCCAAAACATTTGAGTCAATAATTTCTCAACATTATCTCAATTGATGAAGAATGTACTAACACCTCCCAACACTCGAAGTCATTAAATCTCATAGGCCCCAAGGCCCATCAAACAAGAACACCATTTGAACTTATCCATGCTCACAAGCTTCATCAATGCATCAACAAAATTCACCAGAGTATCAACCTTTTACAGATTAACTTTTCCATCCTCCACCATATCACGAACAAAGTGGTATTGTACGTCAATATGTTTCATCCTGACATGGAAAGTTGGATTTTTTGCCAAATAAATAGCACTCTGACTGTGACAACAAATAACAACCTATCCTGCATTAAAATCAACATCAAAACACAAATTTCTAAGCCAAACAACTTCCTTACAGGAGTGATTTTCCACCATGTACTCAACCTCGATAGTGGACAAAGTGACTATAGCCTGTCGCTTGCTCATCCAGCTAACTGCACCACCATTCAATGTGAATACATATCCATTGGTGGGTCTTATACTATCAATGTCCCTTGCCTAATCAGAATTCACATATCCATGAATGCTAACTGAACTCTGAGATCCAGTAGAGTAACCATGATAGCACAAGGCATACTCAATAGTACCCTTCAAATATTTGCAATCTCTCTTCACAACATCCCAATGCGATCTTAGTGGATTAGCCATAAATCGACTAAGTACTCCCATTTATTAGGAAATTTTTGGCCTAGTACAAACCATTGCATACATTAAACTACCAACTGCACTCGCATTAGGCAGCCTCATCATGTCCTTCATCTTAGTAGGATATTTTGGAAAATCTTCAACAAATAGCTTCATTCCCTGCAACACTAGAACAAATAAGTGCTTGTAATCTGTCATGTTAAATCTCTCTAGGACAACATTAATATACTTGCTCTAGCTAAGCCAAAGTTTTCTATTTACTCTATCCCTTCTAATTTCCATCCCCAGAATGTACCTAGCTTCTCCTAAAACTTTCATTTCAAACTATGTTGACAATTGAGATTTTAAATAAAAAATCATACCCTTACTATTCCTAATGAATAACATGTCATCCACATATAAGGCAATAATAAGAAGTTGACCATTTTTTACTCTTGAAATACACACAATGATCAGAATTCAATCTCACAAATCCCAAAGACAACACATAACTATCAAAATTTTGGTACCACATTCTAGGTGACTATTTTAAACCATACATAGATTTCTTTAACTTGCAAAATAGATTTTCCTTACCTTTTTTAATGAAGTGCTCTAGCTAGGAAATGTAAATTTCTTCATTCAAGTCACCATGAAGATACATTGTCTTCACATCCATTTGCTCGATCTCTAAGTCATGTTGTTGCAAGTGACAATAGAAATCTGATTGATGTCAACTTAGCTATAGAAGAAAATATTTCTCCATAGTCAATTACCTCCACCTAGGAATACCCTTTCATGATCAACCTTGCTTTATGCTTCTCAACATTGTCATCTAGACTGATTTTATTTTTAAATACGTATTTTCACCCAATAGGATTTTGACCTTCGGGCAAAGGTACCAGATCCCAAGTTTCATCCTTCTTCAATGACACCATTGCTTCATTCATGGCTTCCAACCAAGAACCTAAATCAGACATATTCAATGCCTCCCTAACAGTCTCAGGCTCATCAGAGTTAGCAATCAAAGCATAGGAACAACTAGAATCTAACATAGAAAAACCAAACCTTTTAGGTTGCCGCTTCTCACATGTACACCTCCCCACAGGCTGAGGCTGAGGTTCTTCTTCATGATCAAAATTTTAAGAGTTGCTTGAGATCTCCTCATTAATAGGTCCACCAGGAGTGCGTAGTTCCTCCTCTAGAGTAAGTGGAATTTCAACTACCTCCTTGTGCTCTGCTTCTTCCACCTTTAAATGTAGATCGACTATATAAGGTTTCATCTCATGGAAGATTACACTTCTATTGTACAGAACCTTGTCAGTAATTGGATTCCAAAGTTTGTACCCTTTCACACCAATCCCATAACCGATGAAGATACATTTTACTACCTTGTTCTCCAATTTATATCTTTTCTCATTCAGCACATATGCATATGCCTCACAACCAAAGAATCTAATGTGTCTCATAGAGGGCTTTCTACTAAACCACACTTCCATAGGTTTTTTATCCATGAGTGCCAAAGTGGGAGATCTATTAATTAAATAACACATCATAGCTACAGCCTCAACCCAACTTTTGTTCCAAACCAACACTGCCCAACATACTTCTTGCCATTTTCATCATTTTTCTATTAATCCTTTCAGAAAATCCATTTTGGTGTGGAGTGTAAGGAGTAGTCCTATTTCTTTTAATTGCATGGTCTTTGCAATACTTATCAAAATTTGTTGAACAAAATTCACCTCCATTATCCATCCTCAAGCATTTAATTTTTCTACCGGTTTGATTTTCTATCAAGATTTTAAATTCCTTAAACCAGCTGAAAACTTTTGTTTTCCTTTTTAGAAAATACATAAATGTCCTTCTCTTGTAGTCATCTATGAATGAGACAAAATACACAGATTTCAATAATGAAGGTACATTTATTGGACCAAATACATCAGTATGAATGTAATCCAAAATTCTAGAAGATTTATGAGGACTCGAATAAAAAGAAATAAGGTGCTACTTTCCATATAGCCCTTCAACCAGGCTTTTATTTTTCAAGGCTTTTAAGCCTTTTTCAGCAATGTGGTTGAGCCTTTGATGCCAACATAGTTTTCTCTACTAGGAGCTTCACCTCTAAAGAGTTTGCACCCATAGGTACAACATTTTCCTTCTCTACTTGATCTAAATTACATGAATTTACAGAAGCATTATTACATTGTACAACATGTGCATCTAGCTTATATAGAGTGCCAATTTTTGCACCCTTAGCCAACACCATAGAACCTCTAGTCATTTTACATATATTATTCAAAAAATAAAATTGTACACCAACATCATTAAACTTACTTACAGACAAAAAATTATGAGCCAAACCTAGTATGTGCATTACATCATTTATTCCTGTAATTCTTTCATTAGGAAATTGAATTCTGACTCTGCCACGATCCATAATTTCAATATGAGAATCATCTCCCAAATACACCTTTCCACTAACATACTTTTCATATTTAGAGAACCAACCTCTATGAGAGGTCATGTGAAAAGATGCACCCGAGTCAATTAGCCAAACATCATCCGATGCAAGAGTCGCCAAGGTTAAAATGAACGCATTTGCATCACTTTCAAAAGTTTCGTTATCAGAATAATTTCTATTTTTCTTCTTCTCTTCTCTGCAATTTTTTCGGATGTGTCCAGTCTACCCACAATTCCAACACTTCACCCTAGACTTCTTTCCAAGAGACTTTGATCTCCCCTCTAACTTGGATTTTGACTTCTTGTCCATTTTATTTCCTTTCTCCTTCGATCTACCCCAAACAACAAGAGCCTCCTTGGCCATCTTAGAAGATTTCCTTTGCATTTCTTTTGATTGTAGTGAAGCAATCACATCTTCCATCTTGAAAAAAGTTGTTTTACTCCCAATAGCCATTACTAAATGATCCCAAGTGTCAAGAAAAGAACATAAAAAAATCATACAACGATCCTCATCATCAATTTTCACACCAATAGATGTCAACTGAGCAATGATCAAGTTAAATGTATTTAAATGCTCTACTACAGATGCCCCTTCCTTCATTTTTAAAGAGTACAACTTCTTCCTCAAGAATAAATTATTCACCAATGATTTTCCCTAATAAATATCACCTAGCTTCTTCAACATAAGTTTAGTTGTCTTCTCCTCATGGACGTTCAAGAGAACAAAATCAGCCAAGAAAAGTCTGATCAAAACTTTGGCTTTTTGATCCTTTGCATCCCAGTTAGTTTGAGACATTGTTGCTGGTTTATTTCCAAAAAATACTTCTTAGAGATCTTGATCAACAAGTAAATCCTCCATTTTGAGTTTCCACAACTCAAAATTGCTACCATTAAATTTGTCAATTTCCATTCTTCTAGATGTGCTCACCATCCTAAATCCATAACAAGTTTTTAAATTTATTCTCTCTACAAAACTCCCACTTGACAAAATCAGCACAAAAAACCCGACTCACCCACAAGGATAACACAACTAGTCATGCTCTGATACCACTTGAAAGGAAAGCTAATTGTAGAAACCCCTTCCAAAATGCCAATTTTATAGGAGAGAGATACAAAAATTAACAAAACTTTGCAAGTTATAGTTCACTTAAGATACACATTCATGAATACAAAATAGAGAATTAAAACATCCCACAATTTGAAGACCAGATTTATCATGGGAAAACCCTTATGGGAGAAAAAACCACACGCCAAGTAAAGATCACTTTGTATTACAATAAATAAAACAACATACAAAGTTACATAACTTATACTTTTAGATGTTCATTTACAATACAATTTTGGTAGCATTTGATTACTCAGTTAAGTAATCCTTTATTACAATGCAAAATTTTACAGGGTAAAAGCACAAAGTTGTGTCACACTTTTAGCCAACTTATCAGCACAAATTAATTTAAATATTTCTAACTAAAAATCAATTTTGGTCAAACATATGATCTAGTAAGATTCATTCTAGCTAAGTTAGATACTTCCACAACTTTATCAACTAAAATTGTTGGCTAAAAACATACGGAGCACCACTTAGTTGAATTTACCAAAAAATAAAATTATTTGAAAAACTTGAAGTTTCAATAACTCCTACTAATGTAAATAACATTTTTTTTAAATTATAAAAATACCCTTTTGTAGATCTATAAGTGTAGTTCTCAAAAATATATTTATTTTAATAGTTCAATTATTATTTCTTATTTATTTTTTATTTTTACTAAAAGTACATTATCAACACAAAATATTAGGTTGATTACTATGCTAAGGAATAATACTAAAACTTATTAAAATTTTTGAAAAAATATGATGCACTAGATAAAATAATCTATTTCAAGATGGTATATTTTTTTTCCGTTTTAGATAAACATTTAATATGAAAGTTGATTTCTGATGGAAACAATTTTTTTTTTATTCACACACATTTTAATATTTATTTAAAAATATATGTTTATCAAAATTGGAAAAAAATTTCCATGCACTAAAGTTTCAAGCTATAAATACACACAAAAATTTGAAAGAAAAAAAATACTATAAAAAGTTTGACGTCTCATGCAACTTCCTTTTTTCAGCATTTTATCAACAACTAAATTATAGTGTTCATTTATTAAAAACTAGTTTAAAATATTTTTCAAATTTTCATGGTTTTTCCCATTTTTGGTTTTCCATGTAAAAAATCTGGTGTTCATGTGTTATGTGATGTTGTTGGTTGTTTTCATAATTTCTTTTACTTTTGCAAATTGAACATGTTATAAAGATTGAATTTTTAGATGCTTAAGTGGTTTAAAAGAATACAAATTCACCCCCTTTCAATATTTTGGGTTTTCAACAATTGGTATCAAATCCTAGTTTCTTGGAAGAAGCTTAACTACTTAGGGAAGATCTTGGAGGTTGAACACATGGTTGTTAGAAGACTACCTACTCCTCTGGAAGAGATTCCTACTATCGAAACTATAGAAGAAGATTTCATATTTGATATGAATGGAGAACTCAAAATGACTCTTGAAGATATTGAAAGAACTGGAGGTGAAAATAGAGATTTGAAAGAAAATTTCAAAGAAGCAGATGAATGGATTAGAAAATTGAGAGAGAAAATCAAGAAATTCAAAGAAAGATATAAAGAACTCAGTGAGTAGTTGAAACAAGCAAATGAAACAATTACCATTCTGAAGGTGCAAGTTGAAGAATGTTTGAATGCCATGGTGAAGACAAAATCTGAAGAATTCTCAAGGCTTGAACAAGAAGTTGTGAATTTGAGATCAAATCTTAAAAAAGAAAAGTCATGAAGAAAAATTCAAGAAGAGTTCAACTATGCTTGATGAAATGATTGCGAATCAAAAAAGTTCCAAAGATAAAGAATTTTTAGGGTTTGAAAAGGGTGAAAGTTCAAAATTAGATCAAACACAAAATACTTAAAAGAAGAACAATGAACAATAAAAGACTAAAGACAAGATGAGCAATGGAAAGAAGATCTAGAATCAAAGGAATGAAGTTAGAAGACTACTGGTCAGACAACCAAACACACAAAGGTACCCATATTTTAATGGTTTTTGTTATTCGTGCATCAAATTTCGATATAAGGCTATAAAATGTAGAAGCACAATGAATCATAATGTTCCATCTTTTCTTGGATAGTGTTTTACATGTAAGAGATTTGGTCATAGATCCAATGAATGCAGAAGTCAAATGATGAATGGCTATAACAATGGTACGAGGTTTCAATCTTTCAATGGCTATTGTTATACATGCAATGGCTTTGGGCATAAAACTAATAAATGTAGATCTAGAATGAATGGAAGTAAGATCGGTAAAAAAAAATTCATATGCTACAATTGTAATAGGTCTGGACACATTTCTAAGTTTATAGACGCAAAAAACTAAAGAAGGATAATCCAATAAAGAAGAATGATCTAGTACCAAAGATTGATCTAGCAACAAAAAATAAGGAGATGACTAAGATTTAGAAAAAGAAGGATGAATCTATACCAACATCCAGTGAAAATATTTCCTCTAGGAACTAAGAGAGCTTTGGCTTGGGGAGAGATTAAATGGAAATATTTCATCCCCCACTAGAGAAATGGTGTTGATGCTTCAACACATGGGTATGGAGTATAAGTCAATGTTCTTAAACTATTGGAGAAGATCCCAATAGAAAATATTGAGTTACAGAAATTTCTGGAGCGTTTGAAGCTTGATTGAGTATACAGTTGAGGGTTTGAAAATTTATTGGTTAGAGCATTTATGGAAAAATTAGGTCATTGAAGAAGGCTTATAAGCATCTACACTTAATAAAAACCCTAAACCCTAAAAATTTTCAGCTTTTCCAAAAAGTTCCTATGCTCGGTCACATTCTGTATCCACGCATTTGTTGGCATAATCCAAGATGACTTTGTACCTTCCTCACTAGAAGCAGATTGTCAAGTTCAAAACCAAAATCCAATGTAAAGTTTTAATTACTATTATTTTAAGTTTTTATTAAAGTTTAATTTTTGGTTAATTTTATTAAAGTTTTCAATTAAATTCTATAGTTTAATTTATTAAACTTTATTATATTAAACATTAATTTTTACAACTTTAATTTAAACTTTTATAACTTTAATTTTAACTAATAATTAATATTTTTTACTAGTTATCTATTAGTGTTTTTTGCATAAAATCGCTATGTGTTTTTAAACTTTATTGTAATTGGGATATTTCTATTGTAAGTGATTTTTTCGAATTGGAAAATTGCTAAGTTTTATCAACTAGTGATTTTTACAATTTTGGAAAATTACCATCTTTTTCGACAAATTTTTATCGAACTTTCTTTTTTCAAGTGTTAGTGGATTTGTCTCCACACACTTTATTTACTCCATTTCTTCATGTAATTTTGCGTTCGAGTTCAACTAATGAGCCTTTGTAATAAGGTGAAACATGTTTTGAACAACTCAAATAAAAAATTCATGTGTTCCTTTTAATCTGTCGCTTCTATCTTTTCTTTTGGTTTCTTTTTCATGTTGCCAATGAATGCCATAAATTTTTAATATCTTAACTTTTCTTTTCTTTTCATGATGGCCCCCGGAAATAAACCCAGTGGTGATGCTTTGGCTCACCAAACCTATTCCAAAACTATTGCAACTAATTCTTCTATTGATTCTGAATCTATTCCAGAAACTAGTGCAACTTTGTAGCCCTCTGTTCTTGCCACCATTCAACAACTTGTGGAGCAATCTTCGCTCGAAAGACAAGCTCTTCAACTTCAATTACAACAACTTACAGAGCAACTTGCTCTGATAGAGAAGCTCGTGATCTTTGTACTGGGCGCCACCTTCATTCTGAGGTTTCACATGTTGAGGTTGTTGATCGCAATATTGTTGATCACCCTCTTGTTGATATTGCTGACACTTTTCTTGATGTTGGTCAAATAGGAGTTGATCACCCTCGTGATGCTGATCATTCCTCTCTTTTTGATCATCACCAATTTAGTGAGGTTTTTGTGCAGCATATTTTTTATCGCCTTCTTAGAAGATTCGATCATGAGGATGTTGATCGCTTCTTTGAAGCTTATCACTTCTTTGAAGTTGATCGCTCCTTTCTTCATGTCGCACACCCTCCCTTGGATGTTGATAGCACCTCTCCTAATGATGATCGACTGCTTGATAATAGTCATCCCCCTCATTCTAATCATCTACTTGATGAAAGCGGTCCTCTCCATGAAGGAAATCGACCCATTGAAAGAAATCGACCCAATAAAAAAAATCATGGCCAACATAATAGAAGTTTGCCTCTGCAAGAAAGACAACCCGCTCATGATGAAAATTAACCTACTCATGAAGGAAATCAACTTGTTGATGAAGAACAAGAAGTTGCTAAAGAAGAACAACTCGAGGAATTTCTTGCTGCTATTTGTACGCTGGTGCAAATAGCGTTTAAAGAATTTAAACAACTAAATCTTGTTGCAGATCGTTCCTCTATTTTTCTTCAAAAAAAATTGGTTTTCATGATGTTGGGTCTTTGCCATAAAATATTCAAATAAAGCCTTTGAAAATCACTATCAATGATCTAGAAGCCAATACTTTGTTGATTTCTTCATTTGAATATGCTCAAGCTAAAGTTAATCAAATGTTTTTGGATGGATATATTGATGCTATGGAGGTTGCTTCCAAGAATCATACGACTGCCATCGAGGAGTTTGTTAATTATTTTTTAGCTTCTCTTTCTGCTACTATTGATTCCGTTAAAAATCAACCATTTGTGGGATCCTTCTCTATTCTGGCTGATTTATGGAATTCTTCTACCAAAAATCAATTTGAATCCTTTTGTAATAATTTTTTGGTTGAAAAGACTCTTAAGAAATCTGTTCATGATGTCACTGCCACTATTAGACAAGTATCCCAGGATGATACATTAACTAATGCAGATCAACTCCATATTGAGAAGTCTATTGCTCAGCTTATCAATGATAATCTCAATACCAAATTCACTGCCCTGCAGAAATAATTGAAAGAAGTTTTCTCGCTTATGTCAGGGGCTTCAAATAAGAAGAAGACTTCTCTTGATCAAAAGTTGAAATAGAAGCAAAAAAAAAAGTCACCGTAGCAAAAGTCTCCATAGCAAGATCAAAGGCCTCCCTTGTTGCCTATGCCACAACCTCTGCCTCAACCTCTGCCAAAAAATGAAGCTCATTTTGGGAACACTACTTAGAAACGAAACACCTCTTCTATCTCTGGAAGGTGGTGCTCAAAATCCCCATCTATCTAGAGAAGAAATTGTTCTATCCATTTTGTCGAATCGCCTTCCTCCTCGGCAAGGGTAGGAAATCAAACAACAAAAAATCAAAGAGGAAAAGGAAACCAATAGTGCAACTAGACCCATAACCAGAATCAAAACCACGACTAAAGCCAAAGACACAACTAGAATCGTGGATGTAGCCGAATCCAGGATCCAAACGACCACGCTTCCGCTTAGGCCTCTGGGGAGTAGTTATAGACCAATCATCATTTTCTCTTATCCTCTTTTCCTGAAAGTTCCCATCGGAATTTGAATGTCAGATTTCAAATTCGGCCATTCATAACTTCTCCAATTGACCACTTTCATACGATGAGAGAAGGGTGCTTGGTTTCCGGTTGAAATTAATTTCCTAACCCCCTCAAATTTCCATGTTGTCCATTGTTCTAGAATTCCACTCTTTTGCCAGGAATGTTCATCTGCATGCATTCTTTGGCCTTGAACTTTATGCTCCTGCGGATGTAAACCTTCCTTTTTCAGGTGTGTTTCCTCTACATTTTTGCAACTCAAATTCCTCCTAGAGTCCTCCGATCGAGGTTTGCGAGCTAGTTGACGTCTTCAGAGTCAGAGAAGATATTCTGGTGAAATAAATGGCAACAGTGTCTTTCAACTCCAAACTAATGCTGCCATTAAGGCTTCTCAAGGACTTGAAGTCTCTCCATATGGACCCCTCTATTGTGACCAAGCCGACATACAAGAATTTGGGTCTTGTCATTCTAGAAAAATCTTACTATTGCAATGAAGGTCTTCGTCAAATTTTAGATTCTTCTATCTACTCTCTTGTTTTAGATGTCTCTTGGCAGATAATCCGTAGTAAACTCTTTTTGATTGATAGGTTTTCCATTTTTCTTAAAAGTGTTATGATTTTTCTTTTACAAATTCCTCTTAGCGAAGTTAGACCCTATGCCTTCTATATTTTGCCTAAAATACACAAAATTGTCCTCGTAGGTAGGCTCATTTTCTCTTATTCAGATTACTTGCTTGAACCTACATCTAAATTATTGCATTATCTATTTTTTCCTATTCTGCTAAATAAAACAAACCAACTTTCAAACTCCTTATCTCTACTTTGAGATCTTCAAAACCTCAACATTCCTTGAAATTGCATTATATTCTCTTTTGATGTAGATTCCTTATACCCCAGCATTCCGACTACTGTTGGGCTCTCTACACTAAAAGACATGGTTTCCCTTTACTTTGTTGAGCATAAGCTTGATCATCGGCTTATCAATTTGATCATGAGTCTGGCTGAATTACTTCTTCACTATCATAAATTGGGGTTTGATGGTTTGATATACAAGCAGATCAAAGGAACAAATATGGGAAGTAATTTTGTGGTTGTCTATGCCTGCTTATTTTTGTGTCATCTTGAATGACAACCCTCGTCCATGGTTGATACGTCTTCTCTTATTTTCTATAAGAGATTCATTGATGATGCCTTTGGCATCTGGTCTACATCTGAGGAGTCTCTTCAACATTAGTTTTTTGCATATCAGAGCCTCTACCTTGAGATCAAGATTAATCCTCGGATCTTTGATTCCCATGTAGTTCTTTTCAACATCTCCATCTTTAAGGGACCCAGCTTCAATTCTTTGGGCATTCTCTCTACTTTTTGTTTTTTGAAAGAGTTAAATGCCTATCAATATATCCCTTTCAGATCTTGGCACCCTTTGCATCAAAAGAGATCCTTCATTGTTAGTGAGCTTTGGTGGTACCTTCTTTGACATTCAGAGCCTTCAGATTTTGACAAACTCAAGAAGTTATTCTATCAAAGATTTTGTGCTACGGTTACCACAGTAAATTCTTGCTTCCATGCTTCAACAAATTTTCTATGAAGGACAAGTCAATACTTCTTCATTGGGTTTTTGTGCTCAAGATAAGAAAGAGGATCCCCCTTGTCTTCAAACTTGACTTTAGTCATCCGACTAAGGCGATGAACCTCGGGCCACCCTAAACCTTGAATTTTTTTTACTTTTCCAAAAAGTTCCCATGCTCGACCACATTTTGCATCCATGCATTTGTTGGCATAATCCAAGACGACTTCGTACCTCCCTCACTAGAAGCAAATTCTCAAGTTCAAAACCAAAATCCAATGTAAAGTTTTAATTACTGTTATTTTAAGTTTTTATAAAAGTTTAATTTTTGTTTAATTTTATTAAAGTTTTAAATTAAAGTTTATACTTTAATTTATTAAACTTTATTTTATTAGACATTTATTTTTACAACTTTAATTTAAACTTTATAACTTTAATTTTAACTAATAATTAGTAATTTTTTACTAGTTATCTATTAGTGATTTTCTATAAAATCGCTATTTGTTTTTGAAATTTATTGTGATTGGGATATTTCTATTGTAAGTGATTTTTTCGAATTGGAAAATTGCTAAGTTTTATCAACTAGTGATTTTTTCAATTTTGTAAAATTACCATTTTTTTTGACAATTTTTTATCAGAGTTTATTTTTTTGAGTGTTAGTGGATTTGTCTCCACACACTTTATTTACTTTGTTTCTTCATGTAATTTTGTATTCGAGTTCAATTGATGAGCCTTTGAAATAAGGCGAAACATGTTTTGAAAACTCAAATAAAAAATTCATGTGTTACTAGGATAACCGCGGGCACAAAGTCTCTGATAGAAGAGCTTTTTGAGTTTACTGAAACTTCAAGGCTCTGACTCTCGAAGAAGGTACTATCAAAGCTCACTAACAATGAAGTATCTCTTCTAATGTAGAGGGTGCCAAGATCTGAAAGGGATAAATTGATAGGAATTTAACTCTTTCTAAAAATAACTAGTAGAGAGAATGCTCAAAGAACTAAAGATGGGTGCCTTAAGGATGGAGATATCTAAAAGAACTGCATGGGAATCAAAGATGCAATGAATAATCTTGATCTCAGGGTAGAGGCTATGATATGAAAAAAGGTAATGTTGAAGAGACTCCTCAGATTCAAACCAGATGCCAAAGGCATCATCAATGAATCTCTTATATAAAATAAGAGAAGAAGTATCAACCATGGAGGAGAGTTGTCATTCAAGGTGACACAGAAAAAATTAGGCATAGACAACCACAAAATTATTTCCCATATGTGTTCCTCTGATCTACTTGTATATCAAACCATCAAAATCCAGATAATGATAGTGAAGAACTAATTCAGCTAGACTCATGATCAAATTGATAAGCTGATGATCAAGATTATGCTCAGCAAAGTAAAGGGAAACCATGTCTTTTAGTGCAGAGAGCCCAACGACAGTAGGAATTTTGGGGTATAAGAACTCTACATCAAAAGAGAACAAAATGCAATTTCGAGGAATGCTGAGGTTTTGAAGGTCTTGGAGCAGAGATAAGGAGTCTGAAAAGTGGTTTGTTTGATTTAACAGAATAGGAAAAAGCAAATAATGTAGTAATTTAGATGCAAGTTCAAGTAACTAGCCCGAATAAGAGAAAATGGGCCTACCTATGAGAATAGGTTTGTGTATTTTAGGCAAAAGATAGAAGGCAGAAGGCCTAACTTTGCTAAGAGGAATTTATAAAATAAAATTCATAACACTTTTAAGAAAAAAGGAAAACCTATCAATCAAAAAGAGAAGATTATTGTGGAGTATCTACCAAGGGACATCTGAAACAAGAGAGTAGACAACAAAATCTAAAAGTTGACAAAAAACTTTTCTTCAATACCAAGATTTTTCCAAATTGACAAGACCCAAATTCTTGTTCGTCAGCTTGATCACAATAGAGGGGTCCCTACGAAGAGACTTCAAGGCCTTGAGAAGCCTTGATGGGAGCATTAGTTTGGAGTTGAAAGACACTATTTCCTTTTGTTTCACCATAATATCTTCTCCGACTCTGATGATATCAACTAGCTCACAGACCTCGATCAGAGGAATTTGAGCTATAGAAATGCGGAGGAAACACAACTGAAAAAGGAAGGTTTACATTTTCAGGAGCATCAGGTTTAGGGCCAAAGAATGCACATAGATGAAGACGCCTGGAAAAAGAGCATAATTCTACAACAATGGACATCAGAGGGGGTTGGGGAATAAATTTCAACCCGAGACTAAGCACCCTTCTCTCATCGTATGAATGTGGTACGAAGGAGAAGTTGTGAATGGCCAAGTTTAAAATTTGGCATTCAACCTCTGACGAGAACTTTTGGGAAAGAGGATAAGAGAAAGTGATGCTTGGTCTACAACTGCCCCCTAGAGGCCTAAGTGGAAGTATGGTTGTTTAGAGCCCGACTTCGACTAGGTCCACAATTCTGGTTGCGTCTCTGGCTTCAACTACAATTTTGGTTTTGGTTTTGACTCTGGTTGCACTACTGGTTTCCTTTGCCTCTTTGATTGTTTGCCATTTGATTTCCTACCCTTGCTAAGGGGGAAGGTAGTTTGACAAACTAGACATAATGGTTTCTTCTCTGGACAGATGGGGATTTTGAGTGCCATCTTCCAAAGACAAAAGAGGTGTTCCATTTTCGAATATTGTTCCCATAAAAGCCCCATTTTTTGGTAGAGGTTGAGGTTGAGGTTGTGATGTAGGCAACAAGGGAGGCCTTTGATCTTGTTGTGGATATTTTTGTTGCAATGAATTTTTCTTCTGCTTTTATTCGGCTTCTGAGCAAGAATATTCTTCTTCTTATTTGAAGCCCCTAACATAAGAGAGCAAACTTCTTTCCATTATTTTTGTAGTGTAGTGAATTTGGTATTGAGCTTATCATCGATAAGCTCAGCAATAGTCTTCTCAATAGGGAGTTGATCTGCATCAGTTAATTTATCATCCCGACAGTGGCAATGCCATAAATCAGCTAGAATAGAGAAGGATCCCATAAATGGTTGATATTTAATGGAATCAATAGTAGTAGAAAGAGAAGTTGAAAAAGCCTTAACAAAATCCTCGATGGAAGCCATATGATTCTTGGAAGAAACCTTCATAGTAGCAATATATCCATCCAGAAACTTTCGATTAACTTCAACTTGAGAAAATTCAAGTGGAGAAATCAACAAAGTATTGGCTTCTAGATCATTGGTAGTGATTTTTGGAGGCTTTATTTGAAGATTTTTTGGCAAAGCCCTAACACCACAAAAATTGAAACTTTTTGAAGAAAAACAGAGGAACGATCTGCCACAATATTTCATCATTTAAATTCTTTAAATGTTGTTTGCACCTGTGTAGAAATAGCAACAAGAAATTCACCAAGTTATTGTTCTTTGTTAGCTTGCTGCTCTCCATCAACAAGATTATTTCGTTCATGAGTAGGTCAATTTTCATCATGAGCAGGTTATCTTTCTTGCAAAGGAAAAATTATATTATGTTGGGCTTGATTTTGTTTGTTGGGTCGATTTCCTTCATGGAGATGGCCTCTTTCATCAAGAAATCGATTAGAATGAGGGGGATAGTTATTATCAAGCATTCAATCATCATTAGGAGAGGCATGATAAAAATCCAAGGAAGGGTGTGCAACATGAAGAAAGGTGTGATTAGCTTCAAAGAAGCGATCAAGATCCTCACGACCAACTCTTCTAAGAAGGTGATAAAAAATGTGTTGCACAACAACCTCACTAAATTGGAGATGATAAAAAAGAGAGGAACAATCAACATCACGAGGGTGATCAGCTACTATTTGACTAGCATCAAGAAAAGTGTCAACAATATCAACAAGAGGGTGATCAACAACCTCAACACGTGAAACCTCAGCATGAAGGTGGTGCCCAGCAGAACGATCACGAGATTCTCTATCAAGAGAAAGTTGCTTTGTAATTTTCTATAATTGAAGTTGAAGAGCTTGTCTTTCAAGTGAAGATTGCTCCACAAGTTGTTGAATGGCGGTAAGAACAAAGGGTTGTGAAGTTGCACTAGTTTCTAGAATAGATAGAATTAGTAGAAGAATTAGTTGTAGACATTCTGGAATGGATTTGGTGAACTGAAGCATCACCACTAGGTTTCTTTCCCCAGGCCATTGTGAAAAAAAAAAATTTTGGCTATTAAAAATTTATGGCATTCACTAGCAACTTGAAAAAGAAACCAAAAGAAAAGATAGAAGTCATATATTAAAAGAAACACATGAATTTTTTATTTGAGTTGTTCAAAACATGTTTCACCTTATTTCAAAGTCTCATCAGTTCAAATCGAATGCAAAATTACATGAATAAATGGAGTAAATCAAGTGTGTGGAGACGAATCCACTAACACTCGAAAAAAGAAACTCTGATAAAAATATGTTGAAAAAGATGGAAATTTTCCAAAATTGAAAAAATCACTAGTTGATAAAACTTAGCAATTTTCCAATTCGAAAAAATCACTTACAATAGAAATATCCCAATTACAATAAAGTTCAAAAATACATAGCGATTTTATGCAAAAATCACTAATAGATAACTAGTAAAAAATTACTAATTATTAGTTATGAGGATTAGTTCACAATATATTAAACCATTTATAGTATATTATAGAAATACTCAATGCAGGTGGACTCACTATCCAAGTGGACTCACTTCCCACTGAGAAAATAAAATATAGAAGAGAATGGTGGCACACAAACAAATTTGAACTATTACAAAATGCATCTACAACATGATGGATTACAATTTTATTGAAGCTCAATATACCAACTTCACACTTCATACTAATCTGAATTTTAGTACTTTCTCTGGTCTACATTTGTCATATATTCACACAACTCACATCAAATGATATGAATCATACACACACAAACCTCAAAACATCAATTTCTTTTTACAAATATATCCACTTTATCCAAAAATACCTACAACATCAGTTAGGTTAGCCTAATTGGATGTATTATACAAAATGTAACTTGTTGGCTCACTATCCACACATACACGCTTCATTCCAAGATTCAAAACTTATATCAATTAAAAATAGGTTAGCATGGACCCAAAATAGCACCCTCATAATGGATCAACACTTATTCAAACTCCGCAAAATATAAAACTCATTGGGTTAGCACCAGTAATGACCTAATACCAAAGTTTTCCAATTGTGCAACCACATTTAGACACGCAGAACTCCAAACTCTATGTCATTTGGAATACACGCTCTACTGAAATCTCTCAACATCTCCACAAAACCACAAAGCCAAATTTCAATCCATGAAGAAGTGCAAATTCACCAAAACATATGCACTAAACTGGAAAACACCTGTTACTGCCAAGCTGATACACTGTCACTCATAATTTCAACACCAAGACTAAAAACAATATGAAATTATGGATTTAGGTTCCTTTAACATCCAAAAAAATTATATCAAAAGCACAAAGAAATAACTTATATAGTGGACCAATGTGGACCCAAAATTTGGATGTCCTATACACCGAAATACTTATATTGACACTTAGTCAATTTCTCTTTCACCTATCTTCACTGGATCAAACGTTCTTGCAAATATCCACTTGATTACTATCTTATAACATTCCCAAGCTATACAAATTGATTGGCACAATGGTCTTCATACCAGATCACAATGTTGACATCAATGACAACACTAAACTGCAATGCACTTATCCCTCATACTCATGTTGCCAACAAATTCATCAGTGACAAACTCCTTATTCTTCCAACAATATGTTATTGGTTTGCATTAGATAAATTCTGCTCATTATTTCTGATTTAGGTTTTTTGGGACTTGTTTCTACATTTATACCAATTGGTATTGATGACAGACCTTCTCCTCTAGCTTTCCCCGTTTCATGAAACCTTTTCATGCATTCCCTTAATTTTTCTTTCCCTGCTTCAATTTTCCTAGGTGTTTCTTACTTGTTTATATTAAATAAGTAACATTTACAAGGTGTTGTACCCTTAACACAAAAGTCCACAAGGTAAAAATTTCAAATAACTAAGATTAACATAAAAAATAACAAACTAGAGACAACAAAATAATAGTAGAGAAATAGAAATTGATAGAGGAAGGGACCAGAGAGTAACCCCCAAGACAAACCTATTTGGAGATGTTCTCCCATTCCTTCATGAGGAATTTGAAGACATCCATCTTTGGCTGATTGGAGCTACTTTCAATAGTAGTATCATGCTTTTTAACTTTCTTAGAGTGATTATGGAATGATGGATCACTTTGACAGTGCAGCAGGTGAGATGATTAATCCTCCTTTCAAGACTATTGAATCGAGTCATCAAAGCATTGCAATCTTGAGAAGATGGGATTTTAATTTCCCACATTGATATATTTTTAATTTTAATAGTATTTTTAACTTCAAACATCATTAGATTTACTCATTTTATAATAATATTTGACAAAATTACCATCAAAATGTGGCACATCTTCTTAAGATTGGGGTTCATTATATTTTACATCCAGTTTCATTGGGGAGTATAAAATCTTACCATTAAATTCTATAGAGTCGAATATTGTTCCAACACAATCTTATGAATTACCTTCTTCAATTGAAAATAATGATCACAATATGGCTTCTTTTTCAAAAACATGTTTTGATTGGCATTCATTAGATTTTACACCCTCTATTGTAGGAAAAGGTAAAATCTCACAATCTACATCTAAGAATTCTTGTGTTTTATTTTCTCAATCTTGTTCTACATCAACAAATCTAACAACATCATCCCATAATAGTGATGGGGGATCTTTAACTTTTGTCCCTCACATGTTGGACACATAAATATATTGAGAAGTGGGTGAATCGATATATAATTAAATTTTAGCTTATTTATTGAACATTAAAACATCACAAAACATTAGAAACAATAAGGAAATCAATTAACACAAGAGAACACTATATTTACATAGAAACCCAAAAGGAAAAAAACCATAATGAGAAAAGCTACTTGGATCTACTGCCCAAATCCAACCTCACAAGAAAATTCAGATATTACAAATACTTTTGTAGGCACGAACCCATTGGAGACACCAATCTCCAAAAAAAAATTATAGGCACCAACCTAAAGGATAAAGCAATCCCCCAAACTAAGTACCAAATCAAAGAATAAGAAGAACCAACCTTGCATAATACAAAAGGAACCAACCTTAACAAATATTGAAATGATTGTAATAATTCTTACAAACAATTTCCTATCATAAATGCTCACGAAGTGAATTTATATATTTTTTCTTAAACTTGATTTGATTGCTTCACATTCACACTCGACTCTCCTTTACCCAATTTGAATCTACTTTGAAAGATAAGACATGAAAATATTAGATAGATCATACATCCATATATAGTCACAACTCTATACTATTCATCACACATTGAATTTTTTGTAACAATTCACTTAAATACCAATTTAGGGTGATAGGTAATATTGCTATGTAATCTTGGACCAAAAATTAGATCCATTGGTGAAGGAGAATTTGGCCTATGAAAAAACTTATGTATTGTTGCCATGTCGGCTTGTGCAATTTGAAATGTTCAAAACAATAACTAGCCATTTAATAGATTTGAATTTGGAGTGTCAATCTTCCTTTTCACAACACAAACAAGCAGTATATATTCAAATTGAGATACACCCACCCTTGGAATATTCTTTGACCATTAAGAGTTTATATACCACCTTCGAAAATTCTTAGACACATGTCCCCATCATGTAGTTTCACACAACCTTCTCTATCCTTTCTATGAGCACAATATAGCCATTGATCCAATGTTGAAAATTCAACAGTATGGGACATGCATTAGTGGTGCACACCACCACAATTTCACTATTATTCTAGATATTTCAAAATGTGTTGTGGTGGAAACTCAACACTTGTCATCATGTCACATCACCACAAACTTGACTTAGTCTAGATAAACCAAAAATGTGTTATTGTAGTGACCATTGATTTGATACACTTTTGCACTAGCCATTGATCTATTGAACATGCATCATCATAGTGATCACCACAAAATCAACATGATATGGGCCAACTCAAAATGTTCCCATACACAATTGTGACATTTGTCAGCATTTCATACCACCATAATTTCAACATGGTTGAAGAAAACCCAGAAATGCACTCACACACAATTGAAACACTTATCCTCCCAATATCATCTGATGTCATCCTTTACTTCCCAAAGGAGCTAAATCTAGACTTAGGGAAATGTATTTCAAACCAAATCAAACAATGATGTAGAAGGGCTTAAGCAATAACTTAAGAAACCATAAAAAATTTATAACTAGTCAATAATGAATTAGAACATAATGTACACAATTGGGTAAAGAACTTAGGGTTTAAGGGACCTAGGGATAAAACCCTACCAAGAAAACAAAAAACATAACTAGACATGATAACAATTCTATTATATACAACCATCACAACATCCAGACGTGGTAGACCAAATCAATGCAACAATCTCCATCTTAGAGCACTTGACATCAATGACAATGATTTTTTGTTTTGACAACAATTTGCAACAATCTCCCCCTTTTTCATTGATGACACCACAAACTAAATTACTTCCCCATTTATTGAATTCTCCAAATCTTCCTATATTTCTCCCTCTTTGACATTAATATAAAATGAATATGACAATACTCATTCCATAATACTCACCCTTTAATCTTCTTTCTTTATGGATCAATAGTTATAACACTATCAACTGGAATACTCTAGGGGTAGAGTAAGCAAGTACTCCCCCGAACTTGTGCTTCAACTAGGTCCTCACTAAAAGGAAGAAGGAGTTGTCACTCTTAGATTTTGCATGAGATACTCAAATGTCTCCTAGGGAAGATATTTTCTAAAGATATTTGTATTCTAATCTTTAGTAACCACATGTTCTAATTTGACTTCCTATTCTACAACCTTTTCTCTCAATATTTTTTATTGAGATATCCTTTATCCTTGAATACATCACTTGATTCTTTAAAATATTAAGTTCACTTTTATTATCATAGAAAATAGGAATAGGTTCATTATACTCAACCTTTATATCCTTCAAAGTTTGTTTCATCTACAGTAATTGAGTACAACATGATGTTGTAGCAATATATTTTTCTTATGTTGTTGACAAGGATATTGAATCTTGTTACATAGCCATGGCACAATTTTGTCTCTAAGAAAGAATGCTCCACCACTAGTACTCTTTCTATCATCAGCACTTCTTTCCCAATTAGCATCTATGTAAGCTTATAAGGTAAAATAATCACCTCTAGTATACTGTAGACCATAGTTAATAGTATTTTTCAAATATCTAAAAATTCTCTTTACTGCCTTTACATGTGTTTCTTTAGGTGTAGCTTGAAATACTGTGACCATGCACACTGTTTTCTTAATATTAGGTCTAGATGCAATCAAATACAACAAGCTTCTAATCATTGACCTATATAGAGTTTTATTTTCTTCAGGTGACTAATCACCCTTTCTTAGCTTATATCCTATTACCATTGATGTAAAAAATGGCTTGTAGTCTTTCATCTTGAACTTCTTCAACATTTCTTTGATATACTTGGTTTATGACATGAAAATTATGGTATCTGACTAAGAAATTTTCAAACAAAGGAAAAATGAAAATTCACCAAGCATGGACATTTTAAATTCATTTTGCATCTCTTTTGAAAACTTCTTGTGCATCTTGTCATTACCACCACAAAAAATAATGTCATCAACATAGACAACAACAATAAATTGATGCTCACCTTTTGTCTTGATATAAATATTATTGTCTATGTAGTGTAGGAAATTGTATACCCTTACAATTTCACACTATGTTTGGGTCCCTTAATTTATTGGACTTGATTAAGGCTCTAATTGACCCCATAATGTCCTAAAATTATGTATCTCATAGCTTATTTGTACAACTTTTAATAAATTGCAAATACTAAACAAATGCATTCATTTGATACTTTCCCTTGAAACCTTAAAATTTAGAAAATAGGGTTGGGACCCATTCACCATAATGGGACCAAGACCCATTCACCCAATGGGGGAAGTGTATTGTTACTTCATTTTCCTCCAAATTTGGATATGTCAGTGGTGGTATTGTAACATTTGAATTTTCACTTTGAAAGGTCGGCTATTAGAATCTAATTTTCGGGAAATTAAATAAACACCTATAAATAAATAGTCTTTTTATCAATTCAAAACATCTAGCATTAAGGAAATTTTCACAAGAGAAAGTATTATTTTCAAGAGCATTGAAGAGAAGATTTATCAGTCATCTACATCAACAATCAAGATTATACCATCATGTCAAATTTTATGTATATTCATGTCATGTTTTGGAGTTAACATTGTGATGTAGGTTTCAATCATTAACAATCAATCCAATTCATGCAAGATACAATCCTTAGAGTGATGTGTTAGACTCTATTCCTCTAAGGGAAGCTATTAAGGGTTTGGTGAGTTATGAAAAATCTTCAAGTTCATTCATCAATTCCTTCCATTTGTCATTATTTCATTATCGAGGTTTAATTGCCAAATATGGGGTTTGACTTAGGAAAATCCCCATTCACCCAAAAAGAAATTGCTTCTCTCTTTGTATGTGGATTTACAAGTCGCGAAGGATTCAAAAGATCTTGAAGGAGCATTTTTGCAAAGTTTCATTTATTTTCAACATTATTGTCAAGTCATAGAAACTCAAATTCAAAATGTTTTTTCGGCTTTCCAATAGTAAGTCCATACTAAGGATCAAGTTACTAATATTTTCACAAAGGCTCTTCCAAAATATACTTTTGAGTATCTCCAACATAAGTTATGTTATTTCTCCTCCTTTCAACTAGATGCATAAGTGTGTGCATCTGTTCAGGAAGCATTTCAAAATATATCTCTTGGTCCTAGACTAATGCTAAAGGCTACCTCTCAAGGGGAGTAGGTAGTTGTGGTTTTTGGTTGGTGCAATAAGATGGAGCATATTTTGTGCCCCTAAGAGGGAGTGTGTAGAAAATAGTGCAAAACATATTATACAAAAAAGAAAGTGCAATTGAAAGAAAAAGAGTTGTTTGATAGTGTTGTCCTTTGAAGCTTTATCAAAGGAAGTGAGAGAAGAAGATGAAAATAAGTGGAAAGAGAGAGTAGTTGTTGTCCTTTGAATTTTTTCAAAGGGAGTGTAAAATATTTCAATGTAGGAAAAAGGAATTTTGTGATTTCTATGGACCTTTGCCATTGATGTCAAAGGGCAAGAGAGTTGGAGAAAGAATATGAAAAACATGTTGAAAATATTGTATAAGGGAGAGATTATTGTCTGCAAAATAAAGGAACAAAGGGGGAGAGAGAGAATATGAAAGAACATGAGAAGTGAGTGTGAGTAAAGGAGCAAAGGAGAGTGATCTAGATGTAGGCGTTGTTGATGTTATAGGAGAATAAGTATGTGAAGAGAGAGTATGCATTGAGTAAAGAATTGTCTCGGACAAGGGGATTATTACTTGTTGCAGAGTTGTTGATTGGTTTCTTTTGTTGTTGATGGTTTTTCATAATATAGGTGTTTCCATTAGTGAAAAAGGGGGATATTGTAAGTGTTAAACATTCAAAATACTGAGAGGGGGGTTGAATCAGTATTTTATTAAATTTTTGAACAGAACATATTCAATCACAAAACCATATTAACTAAAATAAAGAGTGAAAGAAAGAATCATCCACAAAGTCATAAAACACATGAACACCAGTATTTTTACGTGGAAAAACCAAAAAGGGAAAAACTACGGTGAGGATTAGCTCACAATATACTATAACATATTATAGAATATTACAGGGGCTCACTATCAGGACACACTATCCTTATAAGGCTCACAACCAGAGTTAAGTACAATATAGAAATGGATCACTGCCAAAGTGTGAACTGATATAAAGTGCACCATCCTTGTCTTGTATTTCAGCTCCTTTGAAGCTTTGAATATGAATTACTACTCTACTTAGCAGTCACTCAACAAC
The DNA here is from genome assembly GCA_007115665.2 of Sequoiadendron giganteum. Lineage (NCBI taxonomy): Eukaryota > Viridiplantae > Streptophyta > Pinopsida > Cupressales > Cupressaceae > Sequoiadendron > Sequoiadendron giganteum. The sequence continues at coordinate 52,997,870 of CM021104.1, forward strand.
TCTGCTCTGATTATGAACTATTACCATTGAATTCACATGTTTGCATCATATGAGGCCACTTGTACATAATATGCTCACTCTTCTCACCACTTAACCTGAAAATATCTCATATATATATACCCTATTCCATTCCCACACATCAATTAGGTCGGCCTAATTAGATGTAAACAAAACATTCCAAAATAGCTTTTGTCGACACCACACTATATTCAAAATCATCTTCACACCCAAGAAAACATGCAATACTTAATTTAGGTCGACATGGACCTAAAATAGATCCAACTAACATCCATAATGTATATTTAATCTTCTCAACACATATCATGTATTAGGTCGGCCAGAAGTAGGATCTAATCACAAAAAATTCCAATCATACATACACTTCCCAATCCACACAACTTCTATATTTGATCTTCCTTCCATTTATCATTTTCCAACATCAAAACATTCTTCTCAAGAAAATGAAAAATCTCCCACACTAGTATACTAAACAAAGAGATGATAGTGATATACAAAGTTGAACTTTGTCATTCATATCTTCTAGTACACTTCACAAAACTTCTTGAGAACTTGAATATGGCTATATAAGTCAGTCATAATGATATGGTTAAAAGTGTAGAGTTATACCTATTATTGCGGTGAAGTGTGGACCCCAAAACCAATGCACTAAACCACAACATCGTCAACAAAGAATACTTAGCAAAATTCTTGATAGATCAACTTTCCAATATAGTTTTTGATTAAGGAAAAAATAGGTTTTTAAGGGGCCCCAAAACCCTTTAACAAAATACTAGAGGAAGATATAGCATGATCGAGTACAAATCAAAAAGGAGAAAGCTGCCAGATAAGAAGATCCATGAAAACAAGCATAGAGGTATCACCACAAAAAAACCAGCAAAATCCCAACAACAAGCCAGCTAGTAGGCCAAATTCTTCAGGATGTTTGCCACCTCCAGCTCCAATTGGTTCATGTTGAGTGTCTCTTTCTTTAGCTCTTGCATGTTGACAGGGGCCTTGTCTACCTATCTCTTCAAATTCACTCTAGTTCTTTTTCTTGGACCAACAAACTCCTCCTGGCCTTTCTCTTTTTCCGTGCCTAGTTCCACAACAGTCTTCTCCTAATAAACCTTCTCCAGATTATCAACCATCATGTTCATTCTATTTGTAGTAGATTTTAAAACCTTGTGGCTAATGTTCAATACCATCTGGATTGAATCTTTTATATTCTTGAGATTGTCCTCCATAGCAGAAAGCATGTCATCATGATTACTCTTAAATTTCTAAAGATCTTCAACCATTTTCTTGAGGCAGTCCACCATGTATTTATTTTCTTCCTCAGTCCATAAATTAGTAGCCCTATCTTTGTCTTTGATTGTATGGTCAATCAACTCAGGCCCTTCTAGTTTGCTGCTCATAGCCCTCTGATTCAACTTAATTTACTTAATCTCAAAAAATACCCATCTCATCAGTCTGAAAAAGTCCACAACCCCATTGCGAGCAATGGCGAGGATTCAACAGGGAACTCACGTTCGAATTTGAAATAATGGTCATCAACTTTGAGGTCACTAGGAAAACAAAGGCTATCCTCAATATCAGTGCTAGGGTAGCTAGAATACTCCAACGATGGGGCTGACTTAGCCTCCTCATGATCAGAATCACTGGAAGGGTCCACCAAATCCTTTCTTTTGACCTTCTCCTGGGGGAAGGCAACAAATTTTCCTTTCACCTTAGATTTAGAATCTTCAGAGCTCGGGAAAAAAACCTTAGTTCTGCCTTTAGAGGTCAAAGAACTAGGTTTAGAGGGGGCACAAGATTTCATCTTGCCTTTGTTATTTCCCTTCCCCAAATCCTTCGAGGGTAGACCAACATCATCCTCCAAATTTGTTTCCCATTCCTCCTTCTCCGTGAAACTTGTACCCAATTCATCCTTAGCAAAAACAGAGTGGGGAGAAGAGGACAATTGGGACAGAGCCGACATGGCTTTAAAATGCTTAAAGATTAAAACAAGCAAGCCTTCATGAACGATAGGGTATCTAACAGGGTTCATGCTATGGTCATTGAGGCTAGCGTTCAAAGAGGTGAATAGATAAAGAGGAAAGGAAACCCTTGCCTGATGTCGGAAGTGGTTAAGGAACATGAAGTGGTAGCCATAAATCCTAGTGTATCTCCCATCCAGAGTGATGTATTACATGATCACCTTTAACACCTCCTACCAGTGCAGCTTAATGTTCTTGGAGTTGTAGCTACTTTTAGAGACCCTACGAAGGTCCTCTTTTTCTTTCTCCGTCTTCAGAAACTTTTTCACTTCCAGGTCAAAGAGTTTCCTATCCCTGTAAAACTTGATACCCTCCATAGAAAGCCTCGTCACCTTGGCAATTAGCTGCTCGTCGATGGTAACCTTTCTCCCAAATAGATTAATTTTACCATTCTTCAATTCCTTAGCAAAGTACCTTGTCACCTCCGCGTCCCAGCCATGATGTTTTTAAATATACGGGGTGAGCCCCCCCCCCTTCTTCAATAGAGGCCACACCTTAGCATTCTTCCTCATCTCTTCACAGTCCATCGATTCCAGATGGTGGTGATCACCACCCATTTTGGCAGAGTAACAAACTTGCTCGGAAGGCTCCTGAAAGCCACACAGACTAATCGCCAGAATACCCAAAAAATGTGTGAGGCAAAAAATATTGGAGTAGCTATTAAGACTTTGGTACTCTGGCCTTCGATATGAAATTATTAAACAACAATTCCAACACTGCATGACTTGACACTCCTCTTCCATAATCATTAATTGATAGGGAAATTAGAAGCCTTGTTGTGGATTATATCATACTTAAGTAAGGCTATGACATCAACCTCCAGCTTGTCACCCCTTTGCCACATGATTTTTTCATTGGCCTGAACCCACTTATTAGCAAAAAATTATGCCACAATATTAATTTCTTGTTAGGCATGGGAAATGAAGCAATCCTCAAAAGATCTTATAATCCTTTTAGAAATATTAATCCAGCTTTCTATGGTCCATGAAGGCTTTTGGAGGTCCTTGATACATTGGATGATATTGTTAGAGTCCCCTTCTAACTAAAAATTATTGAATTCAATTGACGGACAAGATTTAAAGCTTGGAATGCCCCTATGGGTTCAATAAGGTGGTTGGTCTGCTTGCCCAAGGGGAGTGCCACCGCTGAAATAAAAATGCCATTCTCATCCCTTATCACTCCCCCACACCCAGCAGGCTCAAGATTACCTTTAGCTACCCCATCAAAGTTAACTTTTGCCCAACCAAGAGGAGGAAAGTTCCAATGGATGTCATCTTTGGGTCCCTTGGTTGGTTTAAGGGGATAATAGATATCAAAATTAATCTTCCAAGCATCAACAACTCTAAACTCGTAATCTTGACACGTGACCTTTCGTTTTGCCTTAGTTTTGTAGCTTAGCCAATTTAAGTTCTCTCTCACATCTCTAATAATTTTTCCAAAACAAATTTCCTCTGAAAGAGTAGAATCCCTAAAGATTCTATTGTTACGCTCTTTTTAAATACCCTACACAAGGTGTGGGAAGATATACTGCCAAAGAATCTTTAGCACTTGATTGTTTGAGGGAGATTCCCACTGGCAGTAGAAGTCCAAGATAGAACCAGGAAAAACCCAGTTGAGGTTCCACAACTGCAAGACCGTGCACCAAATGTCATAGGCAAAATGACAGAGGAGAAAAAGATGTTACACAATCTCATCCTCTGCACAACAAAGATAGCATCTATTAGGGAGAGATAGTCCATGCTTATAGAGATTGTCATTAGTCACAATTTTGTTCTAAAGGAGGATCCAAGCAAAAATGTTGATTTTGGGTATTAAGTTATGCACCCAAGCCTTCGCCCACACAGGAGAGGGGGAGTAATGATAATAAGAGGCCACTGCGGAGGAGATAGAGAAGGCCCCTTTTGATGAAATTTTTCAAACCATAGTATCCTCCTAGCCCCACGAACTCAACACAACAAATTTTAGAAGAGACTACAGGGGAATAAGGTCTGGACTAATTGAAGAAATGTGAACCCACTGGTCATTCCTCCAATAATCCCCAACTAAAGTACCAAATCTGGTTTTTCAATTCTCCATATGAATCTTAAAGATTGTATGATCACAAAGAGGCTCGTCCAATTATCTTCCTAGAACAAAATATTTCTGCCATCTCCAAGTTTTCCAGAAAAAACCTTTCACATCAAGATCCCTAGTCTTAATGACACTATTCCAAAGAGTAGAACCATGAGGGAGATTCTGAGAACTAAGAAATTCCTTGAAAGAAGTGACACCATGCAAATATGTATTGTTCCAAATAGCATTCCATTCATGTTCTTCAACAAAGGTCCTCCAAACATGCTTCGCCAAGAGAGCTTTATTAAAGACTCTAATATTATGTAGACCAAGACCTCCATATTTTTTAGGTTTGCACACATTCTCCCAAGCAACCAACGGAATTGTCTTTTTCTCCTCAACCCCTGACCAAAGAAAGCATTTATAAATCTTCTCTATAATATTAGCAAATTTGGAAGGGATCTTGAACAAACTTAGAGCATAGACAGGCAAATTATGAAGAGAAGACTTAAGCAACATAAATTTACCCACTTGACTAAGGAGGGACCCTTTCTAGCCTGCTAGCTTCCAATTAAACTGACCCACTAGGGAAATCCAAAAGGAGTCAGGGGGTTTGGTTCCCAGAGGAAGCCCCAGATAAGTGGAGGGGAGAGAGTTAACAACACAACAAAGAATGTCAGCCATCTTCCTTTGCCTGGGTTTAGGAGTGTTGAAAAAGAAAAGGGAGCTTTTCATCCTATTAATTTTTTTCCCTGAAGCTTCTTCATAAAGAAAAAGAGAACACTTCAAATTTATAGCTTCTCCAATTGTTGAACTTCCCATGAGAATAGTGTCATTGACAAATTGTTGATGAGAACAAACAAGATTAGTCGATGACGGCTTTATCCCTTTTAAACTTTCATCCATCACCTTTTTGTGTAGCAATCTTCTCAAGCTCTCTGCCATCAAAGTAAAGAGAATAGGAGAAATAGGATCTCCTTGTCTCACTCCTCTTGAGACCTTGAAAAAGTGGGAGGGGGACCCATTGATAATAACAACAATTTTGGTAGTAGAAATCATTTCCCATATCAACTGAATAAATCTCTCTAAAAAACCAAAAGCTCTCAAAACCTTTAACAAGAACTCCCAATCCACCCTATCATAGGCCTTAGACATATCCAGTTTTAGAAAAAATCCTTGACTCTTTGATACCTCTAATGAGTGAATATTCTCATGAACAGTGATAATAGAATCCAGAATCTATCTACCAAGGACAAATCCGTTTTGTTGAGGAGAAATCAAGAGCAGAAGAACACCAAGCAACCTTGTTGTAACAACTTTAGAGATAATTTTATAAAAGGAACTACATAAGATAATCGGGCAAAAAGAATCAAAAACATCAGCACCAGGGAACTTAGGGATAAGAGCAATGAAACTAGAATTAAGCTCCTTCAACAATTTTCTTGATCCAAAGACCTCTTTGACCGTATTAACCACATCCTCAACCACTATCTCCCAGAAGACTTGAAAGAAGAACATTGGAAATCCATCAGAGACAGGTGCCTTATTCCCTTCAAAAGAAAAAAATGGTCTTCCTAACCTCTTCCACAAAGGGAATAGCAATCAAAGATCTATTCTGATTCTCATTCAAAATGTTGGGAATAGCATCAATGAGAGTATTGTACAAATGACACCAAAAACGCTTCCCCACAATGTTGACATCAATGACAATACTGGGATAGTTGAATCAACTGATGTATGTACACTTGATGCTCATGTTTCCAAGCTGCATCAACAATGACAAACTTCCAAAATTCCAACAATCTGCCCCTTTTTCATTGATGGCAGCATGCATATCAAAAACATTTTCCATGAAAAAAATCATTTCTTCCTATCCTTAACTCCCCCTTTCAAAATTAACATTGACTTTCCCAAAAGGTTTTTCGATCATCCAAAATCTGTTAACAAAAATATTTTTTTGCCATTATTTCTCCCCCTTTGACATTAATGGAAAAGGTCATGTAGGGGTCCTAGTACACTTCCCTTGGATATATGTATGAATGCATCTTCAAAAAGGATAATTGATCATAAAGGTAAGACATATCAACCTGAAGATGCAGATCCCTTGAGTTTCTTTAGAGTATCTTGCTAGGTAGATTTTACTTCTTCTCAAGAACTTTTTGCATCTACAAGAGTCTTGTATAATAGTTCAAGCTTTATTAGACTATATTCCTTCTTCCACAATGTTGGGATTGAGATTTATTTCTAATAGTTTATCAACACTGGCCAGAGCACTAGATATAGGAGTGTGCCTTATCTTTACTAAGTCCCTTAGTGCCACATACTGCTTGATTATCTATGTCCTATGATTTTGTAAAGAAAATAAATTGTCTTGTAGTTGCATAATGTTGGACCACTTCGAATTTCAGTCCGAATCATTTCATCCATTGTACTTTGTGTGTGTTTAGACCACTTCAAACAATAATATATTTTCATGTGCTTCTTCTTCACAACCTTGAACATCCTTCAATCCCTTCAAGGTTTTGTGATGTGCATCTTCACATTTCCTTTTTATATCTTCTAGATTCTCCTTTGTAGTCATTGCTTCTAACTCATTTACAGTTTCTTCTTTTAGTCTAGAGATGTATGATTTCAACGAATCAACCTTACTCCTAAGGTTTTCTATAGTGGACACTGATGTATTAATGCTTGCATTGTGGATTACCTCTTGTAAAAAAATTATTGCTTCATCCAAGTCTTGTGTACTTCCTCTTGTATTCTCATGTTGGGTCATGTCAATTTGTAATTTGTAATGTCCCCCTTTTGGGATAACCATAATTCTTTCCCTAATTTTTTGAAGATATCCTTTTATGATAGTTTCGTGTTCATAATATATTATTTTTCTCCTTTCCCTCCTTTTCCTGATCAATCATAGGATAAATACATTCATAAATCTATTCATTTTTCTATCAAATAATCACAATTACTTATTGTGTCTTGAAAAATTGTATAACTTTAAAGAAAAGGACAATTTTGTGCATAATTTGATCCTATTTTTGGAATCTTAGCCCCTAAACAACTCCTTTCCAAGCCTTATTTCAAAGTTTTGTAAGATTTTGTAACAAACTCTGACACTTTCCTAGGCTTGTCATCAATAAAATAGCCCTTTCTTATGTTAAAATGACCCCTTAATGCACTTATAGGTCCTACTTGAGTGTGTTTCGGAAGACAATCCCATTAAGCATCATTAACCATATTTTAATTCTCAACAACCACTCAAAATTTCCTAGGTGGACTAAGTCGCCACCTTGGGAAACTTAGTCCCATGTGGCATAAAAATCAAAATAAACTCAAAACTCTGGTGGGATATTGTCTTCTAAACCCTAAGGTCAGACTGTGATGTGGTATTTTTGGGAAACTGGGGCTCAACATATATAAATAAAGGGTTTTCCCCTCATTTTTCATCTCTTATCTTCTAGGTCTTCTAATCTCTTCTTCCTACTAACTCTCTCAATAATTCATTCTTCTCAATCACTCATCTCTCATTCTTCTCAAGCAAGATAGAGTTTGAGCATTCTAAGTCATCAAGAAAACTATCCAAAGCATTCAAGGATTGAATCTTCCTTCATTTCTGTAACAACTCAAGATCAATCATCATGGCAAGGTACTAACTCCATTATTTCATATTTCATGCTCTGTTATCTTATTTTTGTTGACTTCTTCTGTGGCAGTTGTCCTTGATGTCAAAACTGCCCTGGGTTGGTGCCTTAGAAGCATTTCACAGTTGGTCTTTGTATGAAACTGCCCTGGGTTGGTGCCTTGGAAGCATTTCACAGTTGGTCTTTGTATGACATTTGATTGGCATAGTTGATATTTGATCTTGGTTAACGTATTTTGGTTACAGGTTCTTTGTTCTATTGATCCAGTGACATGTTTTTGGTTTATCAATTAGTACTTCAGTGATGCACTTAATTATTTGACCTTAGCATGAATCAATGTTCTACAAGTTGATCATTATAGTGTTTATGGCTCTGTGAACTTTACATGAAATCAGTCTTTAACTCTCACAAAATTTTGGATACCATTGGACATATTATATAGCACTGGATATCAAGAGGTGGAAATTTGATTTTGGTCAAAGGTAAACAAATTGATAATTGTCTCTGCATATGGCATTGTGTTTATGGCATGGGGAAAAGGCATACAAAAATCAACATATATATCAGCCTATATTACTCAACACAAATCCTTGAGTATACAATGACACTCTAAGGTGGCAATCGACTTTGATTTTTTATTGGACATCTTCTGGATTTGGTTATTATTTGGCACTCTATATTGCAGTGCACTTTATATTTCTATCGGGTCGCATCATGATTAATAAACATGGCTTAAAAGCCGACAACTGATATATAGCCTACCACGTTACTGCTGGCAGTTAGGAAGGTAACCGCGGTAGTGCGGTGGTAACCGTTGGTGGCAAGAAGGACAGTTACCGCTATACCGCGGACTATCAGATGTGTAGCCGCAGTAACACGGTGGAAATCGCCAGTGACAAGAAAGATTGCTACCGCTGTATCGCGAGCTGTTAGGTAGCTAACCACGGTAACGTGGTGGAAATGACTAGCGGTTAGCTTGGAGCTACCATTGTACCGTGAGTAGTCTGAAGGGTGGTCATGGTTGTGCGGTAAGGGAACACATTTCATTTAAATCTACCCATGGTTTTCAAAGTGTTTTATGTGGTTTCGATTGATTAATGTTTGTCCTCTCGAACTCCAAATGGCTATCATACTGTGCAAATAATTTTTTGTGGAAAATAGGGCAAATCGTTATGTTTCATTGTTCGAAAGTTTTTTGAAACCCTATTTTGGCCACCATCATTGAGTTGTTTATCTCATAGTTGTTTCACTGTTCTAGTAGCTAGTTTACTAATCTTTGGCAGCGTATTGGAAAATAGAAAGACCATGACATTGGACGGTTCACCTATCAATTTCCTTGCATCGAATAAGAGCTCGAATAAGGGAGAAGCTCGGGTTGCTAAGCCACTTTGCAAACTGGTAAAAATTGCTACATGCAACATCTATTTCGATACTCTCAAGTATTCAATTTTTCAATTGGTTTGCAGAACCGTTACTTCTAAATGGAAGGTGGAAAATTGGTTAAATATTTTTTACTGATCAGAACCAAAAAGATTGCATATAATTTTCTTTAACTGCAATTTACAATAGATTTATCTTATCAGTTTTATGAAACAGTGGTATCTGTTTGGGGAAATCATGATGACTTCGAATATGTTCAATCTCTTACATGGATTCTTTCATAACGGTTATTATTGGATGCATCATTTTGAAGTTAGGGTTACATTGCATTGGAGTTGTTGGGTGCACTACTGTTGCAGTTGGCTTTTCAAGGGATTTGTTCATGAATTTCATATATGATTTAATGGTTCTTTTTTTCAGCTCTGTTTATGCAGGCTGCGTGAGAGGACAGGTTTTAGTCTGCCTTCTATATTTGAAAAATGCTTGGATATTCCTGTCAGAAGAACTTCTTCATATTGATCCTTCACACATGGACACTGCAACACATGGCATTGTTGGTCGATTGAAGTTTGGTAATTTGATGATCATTTTTGTTGTTATTCTTTGAAATAGAAAAATGAGAAACTGTTGTAACCTTCCTTGAATGTAATGATGAAATCTGTAATCAGATGAAAACAGGGAGATTAGGGCTCTAATATAAAAAGAAAAAGAAAAAGAGAAAAACAGAGTTAACAGTCTTTATGTGAAGATCTATGAAAAGAGGAGAAAAACAGAAAAGATAGAATGAATTGACAGAGTAGAGAAGAACAATGAGAAATATATGAAACAAAAGGGAAAACTTATGATAATACATCACAGTGACTGTATTGAAAAATGTTGAGCTCTGAGATTGAGAATCTGAAATATGAGTTGATAATCAAGCTGACTTAAGGCTTGGCAATGCTTGAAATTATGAAGGTTCATTTTGGAACTTTGAGGATTTTAGTTATTGTCTGTCAAGAGGCACTTGATAGATAAAAGAGAAACAGAGAGATCCCCTGTATTATTGTATGATTTACTAAAATAGCAAAGGGGTTGGTGCTCCTTGAGATTGGTGTCTCTAAATGAGGAGTTGGTGCTCCTTTGATATTGGTGTCTCTAAATGAGGGAATAGTGCTCCTTGAGTTGGTGCTCAGAAAGTAGCCTATAAGGCATTGTAAACAGTGGTTTTGAAATTAAGCCTGTAAGGCAGTTTAGGAGTGGTTTTTCTACCCCAAGAGGGTTTTCCACTCAGCAATTTTTGTGTCTCCTTTTTGTGTGATTTATGTTTATCTTGCATACTCTTTCTTATAGTAACGTATGTTATTGTGCTCATTTAGTTGGTCAATTCTCTAATACTTTAAGGCTGTTTAAAAGTGTAAAAGTCAATTTGCTCATGGTTGTCATGCAGATTTAGATTGGGCAAATCTGGTGCAAAATGTCTTTCATAAGGTGAATTAACTTTTGCATTATGTGCTCATTATATGAATGCTCAAGAGTCTATCTTAAGCAAGTCAAAGTTGCATATTATGAAGATTTATAGTTCTGTTGACAAAGCACAACAAGATTGTTCATAAAGCTTTATTTGAACAATATCATTTGATATGAGTTGCAAATGTTAGTCAAGTCTCATGTCAATCTAGCCTAAAATGTTAATGCTCACCTGCTTAATCAAATCTGTCTCTTTGGGTTAATTAAGCAAAAGTTTAAGTATGCTTTCAAGGTTAAAATTTAAAATTACTCCACTCTGATCCCCCCCCCCCCTCTTAGAGTGAATCCACTTCCAACAATTTCATCATTTTGGTTTAATTATCTAAAAGGGGTTTGACTAAGGAAAACCCCCATGCACTAACAATCAACAAGTTTTCCCTCTTAGTGTGATTTGCAGGTCTTGTGGCATATTTGGCAAAGAAAAAAGGTGGGAAAGTCTTGAAAAAAATTTCAAAGCTCTTCAAGGTGGTAAAAAGCCTAAAAGAGGCTTGGAGAACACTTACAAACTAGATTCTACAATTTCGGATCCAGAAGCTTGTCAAGAACAGAAGTGGAGACCCGGAGCTACAGATTGCACCTTCAAATTTCCTAAAACCAGAAAGTGGACTAAGTCACCATCAATGGTGAATTAGTCCCATTGCGAGGCTTGAAAAGGGTTTTCTATAGATTTGAGTACCCTTTTGTCTAAAACTTGTTGTAGCAGATTTTCTTAAAAACTGGACTAAGTCACCCAGATTGGCACAAGTGTCCCAATCAGCTTCTGCATAAAGTTTTTCAGGTTTCCAGACCTCCATCTTATCCCTCTTTATATTCCAAGTGCACCTCATTCTCCTCTTTCATCTATATTATAGTTTACTTGTATTTCATAGTTCATTTTCTACATGTTTGTATACAACATCATGTCTTCCAACACTTTTGCATTTCTTAGGATTAGCATCAATAAATCATTTCTTTTTTAGTTTGATGCATTTAGATCATCACATTCCAATCACACACACTTCCTTCCTACACATATTTCCCCTAAGTCTTGAATGTTAACGTTAGCATTTTGGTATCCATCTCACCTTTTAGGTGAAAAACCCTAGAAGTGTTAGAGAACCCTAAAGTGGGTACCAAAATCTATGTTACATTTTAGTGAACCTGACCTTCAAATACCCTTTTTTTCTGATTTGGAGCCCCTTCTCACCATAGATTCAGTTGGCATTGCATCTTGAATTGTTTAATTTTCATTCTAGGGTTTCACATTTTTTGCATGCATGACGGTGCATATACTTTGAATTCTTACATCTCAAATCATTGTCAATCATATAAAATTTGCATTTACCTTTCTTCTTCCAATTATCCAACATCAAAACCCTTCAAACTAGCAGAATTTTTTTGGAAATTTTGCAAAAAACCCTAACTGGGACTAATTTGCCATTTTGGGCAACTTAGTCCCAGTCCAAATTTTTCATTATCTATTACAGTGTCAGAAACCTCATTTATGTGCTTTCTTAGCCTCCTAGTATCATATACTATAAGTTTGGAAAGTTTCGGAAATATTGGTTTTATGCATCTAACTCAAAATCATCAATTTAGGGTAGTCATTCTTAAAATCATTTCATCATTAGATCTGAAAATGCTCACATTTCTAAAATTTTGCATAACATTAATAAAATTACTTTTCATTTTTGCATACACAATGTTTCTATTCATAAAACTTTGCATAAGTTTGATAAAAGTGTTTTTCATTCTTGGATGTACATTATTCTCATTCTTAAAGCTTTGCATTTATTGGATAAAAATGTTTTGTATCTTTGGATATACATTGTTTATATTGCTGAAACAATGCATGAAATGGTTACAAGTACTTTTCATTTTTGTTCAAACAATTCTAGTATTTTACATCTCTAGACATGCTAAGAAAACTTTCCTATCCTCTCCCTATGAGAGTGCTTTAGTGAAAGAAGATACAACCTTGGACATTCCTAATGATCATATTTGTTCTTCTCCTAATATCGCACCTATTAGTGATGAAGATATTTTGGTAGAAGAACCAATCAATGAGAGTTTTGAGAATCTAAGTTGTTTCTCTCCTCTCACCTCTCTTAGTGGATAAGACATTCCTAAACAAGACAACACAAACATAGCTAATCATGACAATAATTTTTTTTTCTTCTCCTAGTATTTCTCCTTGTTGTGAAGAAGATACTTTGTTGTTAGGAAACACAATTAGTGAAGGTCATGTGAATCTTAGTTCCCCACCTTCACTTAGAGAAACCCTTACTCATCATGATAATTCAACCATTGATCATTCCCCTATTAGTGATGAAGCCATTTTAGAAGAACCAACCTTTGATTGTCAAGAGCAATTGGTTTGCAGTTCTCCTAAAACCCTTCCTCCTAGGGAGGATGTCATGACACACGATAAATCTAATATTGACAATAATAATAATGTATCCTTAGAAGCAAATGAATAGACACCATTAGCCTCTCCCTTTCTCAAGGATGTTAATATTACTCAACCTCAAATTATTCTTTACCCAACTTCAAACAAACCTCCAACTCAAAACAAACTTGAACTTGTCCTTTACCCACCTACGAATAATGTGTCACAGTAGCCGAGTTACAATACCATTGCTCACACACATTACACAAGAAATAATTTGTGCCAACAACAACCAACCCCAACCCCCCTTACCTTTACCCAATCACATATTACTTGTTGCCCCTTGATTAAATTCACTCGTTAGGGAGTATGATCTTGTCAACCAACTAAGAAATACTCCTGCTAAAATATCATTATGAGATCTTATTCAAGCCTCCCATCACTATCAAAACATAATGCAACATGCCTTACAACAAGTTCATAGCCCTTCTACTGTGCAACCAAATGACATAGCAGCTATAATTCAAGGAATCAATGCTGATATTTTTTTTCACCAAAGTGAGCTCCCTCCTTTGGAAGTGCAAAAACAAAATGAACCTTTCATATTTATATCTCAATACCAATGAAAAGGGATCAAGACAACTCTTTTGGATATAGGCTTTGCCCTTAATGTGTGTAGTGTGTGTCTTTTGGATAGGCTTGGCATTGATTGATCAAACATTAAACCTAATTCTTTATCTATTCGGGGATTTCACAACATCACAAAGCAACCACTTGGTGTGGTTAATTTACCCCTAACAGTTGGAATGGCCACATTGGAAACACCGATTCACGTTATGCCTCATGAAATTTCATATAATCTTCTCCTAGGCCGGTCGTGGATTCATGCAATGAATGGGATGCCTTCCACTCTTCATCGTAAAATGAAATACATCTACAATAATCAAGTGCACACACTTGACACAACCCCAAACCAAACAGTTGCTTGAACATTGAGAAAAACAAAGAGAATCACTTCAACACATTAACACCAACAACACAAGTGGAACCCATACAACAAAATCCCTTAGACGATGATTGGGGCTCCTTAGACTTTACACCTACATTACTGGCATAATACAAGATCATACACAAAGACTCAGAAAATGGAATCGCAGTCTTGTCCACACAAGACTTGGTTGATCCTTCAAAAGCATCCATCTCAACTACTTTAGACAGTGAAGCAAACAATGAACACACACCTGATCCACAAGAAATGAAAAAGCTTTATGGAAAAGGTTATGAGCTTATGAAACAACTTGGCTATAGTGGAAAAGGATGTGGTACTAACAAACAAGGTATCTGCAACCCTATCAAGACTAACACGCAAACAACTAATCATGGTCTTGGTTATTGTCCTTTGATTGAAATCACCAAGCCTTCAACTCATATAAATACCATCACAAACCATCCTTCTAAATCGACCTTCACACTAGTGCATTCTAAACTGATGGACACTAGTGATCTCCCAAGTGATCCTTTGCAAAACATGAAACAAACAACAAAGTCTTTGCCGAATGTCAATGTCATCTCACAAAACACTACTTATTTAGATTTTACATACTCCTCTAAGGGAGCGTAAAAAATCTCATAATCTATAGAGCCTTGCATAAGTATGAAATCATGTACTAAGAAAGAGATCTCTTTGTCACAAGATAAAGGAACACTTTCTACCTTTGATCAAGAGGGTATCTTGTTGAGACTCCTCCAAGATCACTTAATATCTCTTCCTCCATGAACTCGAAAGAAATTATTTTACAAGAATTCCTTTTGCGCCTATCACAGAGTCCATGGTCACTCCACTAATGAATGTAATTCCTTGAGTAGTAAAATCCAACATCTTAAGGATTTTGGTACTCTCGCTTATGTGGGGGCACCTCATTCCTCTAATTGATATTGATTTTCACTTTTACCTTGCATCTCATCAATCCTTTCGGCTCACTCTTGTCTTGCACTAAGTGGGGGCAAGGGGTTAGGTAGCCTTCTCCTCGTATATCACTTGTTCTCTCTTTTCACTAGTCATTAACCATTCATGAACATATAAGAGCACGCTTGGGATGTGGACGACATGCCTTAAGTTGACTCGCATGTGACATACTACCTTCTCATGATGCAGCTTATCGGAAACATATGGCTTGACATAGGGCTTTCCGAATAAGCTCTCATGTCCTCTTCTTCTACTTTAAAGCAATTGCTCACAGTAACGATGTTAGCAACCACTTTAAAGTGGGGGCATACATCAACACTCACATTTCATTGTGTGATTTTCTTTTTCTTGTGATTCCCTCTCTTGGAAACATTAGGCACAATGTTCCTTGGGATAAGACATTGCACTTTTCCTCTCTTGGAAACAAGATGAGATCTTTTGCACTTTTCCTCTCTTGGAGACATTATGCATGATGTTCCTTAAGATGAGACCTTGCACAAACAAAGGAAAATCCTTTTGAACAAACCTTACACTATTACAATATCATTTTCTTTTGTGGCACCTTATTAAATTTATCAGGAGGTATAATTTTGATATAGTTCAAGTGGGAAGCCCAACCAGCAGCACGAATTTCCCCATAGCCACCTGCATGTGTGTGAGTGCATACTAGCTGAGTGTATGTTTCTCACCCGACGGACAGCCAAGAGTTCCATTGCCTCATAGTGAGTATGCATTTTTGGAAAAACAATCTAGATCTTATCCACAACTAGCTGGAAAAATAGTCAAAGCTTGATCAACCCTTTTTACTTTCCTTCTTCTCCTCCTTCTAGTTCTTGTCATCACATGATTTTGTATCTTTTTTTTTTTTTGCAAATCATTCACCCTTGAATGTGTCTTCTTGCATGTATGTCAGTTTGACTTAGGATCTTGAATCCTAGGGGCTTGACCACCTCCTTCATCTTTGTCATTCTTCACCATCTGCATTGGCACCATTTGGCTACTTTAGTGTGAGTTTGAAGCAAGTTCATCCTCTCAATAAAGTGGGGGCTAAATGTGTTGCCAAAAATTGTATACCTTTGAAGAAAAGGACAATTTTGTGCCTAATTTGATCCTATTTTTGCCATCTTAGCCCCTAAACAACCCCTTTCCAAGCCTTACTTCAAAGTATTATAAGATTTTGTAACAAACTCTCACACTTTCCTAGGCTTGACATCAATAAAATAACCCTTTCTTATGTTAAAATGATCCGTTAATGCACTTATAGGTCCTACTTGAGCGTGTTTCGGGAGATAATCCCGTTAAGCATCATTAACCACATTTTAATTCTTGAAAACCACTCAAAATTTCCCAGGTGGACTAAGACACCACCTTGGGCGACTTAGTCCCATGTGGCATAAAAATCAAAATAAACTCAAAACGTTGGTGGGATATTGTCTTCTAAAGCTAAGGTCGGCCTGTGATGTGGTATTTTCGAGAAATTAGGGCACAACATGTATAAATAAAGGGTTTTCCCCTCATTTTTCATCTCTTATCTTCTAGGTCTTCTAATCTCTTCTTCCTCCTAACTCTCTCAACAATTCATTCTTCTCAATCACTCATCTCTCATTCGTCTCAAGCAAGCCAAGGTTTGAGCATTCTAAGTCATCAAGACATTTATCCAAAGTTTTCACTCTTAGTGTGATTTGCAGGTCTTGTGTGCAGTTTTAGAAAAGAACAAAGGTGGGAAAGTATTCAACAATTTTTCAAAGCTCTTCAAGGTGGTCAAAACCCTAAAAGAGTCTTGGAGAACACTTACAGACCAGATTCTACAGTTTCAAACCCAGAAGCTTGTCAAGAACAAAAGTGGAGACCTGGAGCTACAGATTGCACCTTCAGATTTCTTGAAACTAGAAATTGGACTAAGTCGCCATCAATGGAGAATTAGTCCAACTTCTAGGCCTAAAAAGGATTCTCTATAGATTTGATTACCCTTTTGTCTGAAACTCTCTTTGATAGATTTTCTCATAAACTGGACTAAGTCACCTAGATTGGCACAAGTGTCCCAGTCGGCTTTTACATCAGGTTTTTCAAGTTTCCAGACCTCCATCTTGTCCCTCTTCATATTCCAAGTGCACCTCATTCTCATCTTTCATCTATATCATATTTTACTTGTATTTCATAGTTCATTTTATACATGTTTGTATACAACATCATGTCCTCCAACACTTTTACATTTCTTAGGATTAGCATCAATAAATCATTTCTTTTTTAGTTTGTTGCATTTAGATAATCACACACACTTCCTTCCTACACATATTTCCCCTAAGTCTTGAATGTTAACATTAGCATTTTGGTATCCCTCTCTCCTTTTAAGTGAAAAACCCTAGAAGTGTTAGAGAACCCTAAAGTGGGTACCAGAATCTATGTTACACTTATAAGGCTCAATAACTATTGCAAGCATCATTATTGTATAATCGTGTTATAATATATATATGTAATTACATACCAAAATTTCAATGGAGCAAAACATATCAAAAATGTTATAAAATAATTAGTAGCATTCATGATTCATTATTCCTAATGTCATCAATAAAATATAGATAACATAGCATCATGTATGAATTATTATTAATTACATTATTATTTAAATTCATGATATATTTATCAATATCATTATTCAAATGTACAAACATTTATCTAACATATTATTTAAATTCATAAAATACTTATCTCCTTATTGTTGGTCAATTCTGCAATATCCCTATTTCTCCAAACTACCATTCTATAGAACCTCTTTATTTTCAGCCAGCGATGCCTTATCAAATTTTTGATTGAATAATACATTCATTCCCTTCATTCTATTTTTTTTATTATATTTTCTAATTGATTTCTCTATGCTTCTCGTTTTCTACTTATTTCCCAGATTTCTTATTGTTTTCCCTTTTTATATCTACCTTCAACTCAGAATATATTCTTTTATTCCTATTTGCTTTTCTAAGTGTAGAATTATTTCTCCATCACTCAATGACTACATCTGCATCCATAGTCAGAAATGTATTTCTTGGATTTCTCATTTTACTTTCTTCTTTCTAATTCCCCTTTTCCCTATTTTCCAGTTCTTTTATTCCCTTTATACCATTTGATATGTCTCTTCATGAAAAGAGGTGTTTCTTCAATGTATGAGGGCATGTGTCTTTTCATTAATTAATTCTTAAATCATTTATTATGATTGATATTCCTTATTAATATGAATCACTTCCTCATAAATCCTTTGTTATCTTCAATAGCCTCCCTAAAAATTTCCAAATTGATCACTACCCTCCTTTTATTCATATAATCGTTGGTTTCTAAATATTCTTTGCTGCCCTTTGTCAACTGTTGTCTTAATGATAGCATCAATCACTGCTCTTGTAGCAATTTTTTCCTCTAATAGTTGTTGCTTTTGATATTATTTGATGTTTCTATATTAATGTGTTAAATCATTGTATCACAATACCTATAATTATAATGATTCCTAATTATTTGATAATTATGATTATAATATTTGCTTATGATAATTAATCATAATAATATTAAATTGTTAATGTTTTTTTTATATATTTTTAATATTTATATTTTTATATTAAAAATTATAATTATAATACTATATTATAATAATTATAATTATAATAGTATTAAATTGCTAATATTTATTTTAATATTTTTGATATTCATATTGTTATTCATTTATTTATTCATTTGTGTTTCAACGCTAGGGTTTTAAGTTTCGTAATTTTGGGGACATGACATAACCTTCCTTCTTGTTCTATAACCTCTTGTTTGATCTAAATCAGAAGAATAACAATACTTTTTATTTTCTTCCTTGAACTGTCAAAGGCTTTAGTTTTAGATCCGTCTTCTAGGCCTGATCTGTTGGGGTCCTTAGGGATTTCTAGAAGCACTTCTACATAATTATTAGCTTCTTCTTCAGCCACCTCATAATCTAATTCAGAAATCCAAACAAGTCTAGGATCAATTGCTTCTATATAGAAAAAATTATTAGAGACAAGGAGATTCATGTCTCTGGAGTACCTTTCCACCACACTCTTGGGTATTCTTATTATGTGATTCATTCTCATCTAAAACTATCTAAAGAATGTTGCAAAAGCATCCTCTTGAGCATCTAATCCACCAAGATTCATCAAAATATTTCTTATCTAATGTGCTACCAGTTATGTACTTGACCATTCTACTTTTACAATTACCAATATTTCCTTCATGAAGTATAAAAGTAAACAGACTATCAAAGTATCATACCTGAATGTATTATTTTTGTTCTTTTTAATCTCCTTCAAATTTTTAATCAAGTGTTGTCGAAGTAATTCACAAAGATCGTAATCAACACCATTTTCAATCATATTGAGTGCAATATTAGCAACAGTAGTGGAGACTGTATAGTTGTCATTAGGTGGACATATTTTATGTCCAACAAGCATTGTGGCATACCAGATAGTCGGATTCCCATATGTACTCAAGGTGAATTCCTTTCCTTGGAGAGTTGCACCGGTCCTTTCAATTAATTCTTTGACATTTATAGACTTTCATTCTCGAATTGGTCTGAAGGACCACAAACCAATTACATCCCTTATTGCCTCCCAAGTTATTGAGTATGCACTATTAATCCAGATAGATTCATTTTGAATCCTTCTCTATACAACTCTAATGTACCTCTTATTAAACAATGGAAACTTTTGTCACACATCCAATTTCTTAGCTAGGTTTTTGTATTCCAATTTTTTGGTTTAATAAATTTATTTCAATTTTCTCGACCATAAAAAAATTAATTCAATATAGGACATTTCTTCAATTTTCCCATGCATGTATTCACATGCATCCTCAGTAGGTGAAACTCCAAAGGAAATGCACCCGCTGAGTCTTTCGACAAAACTTTCCAAAAATGCCACTTCAATTTAACTTGCGATTTCTCTGAGACATTTACTACCTTCCAACCTTCCATTAAATTTAAAATAAAATTTTGGAGATGAATTGAGTAAGTAGAATACCTCTTGAATTTTCTTCGGCGAAGATTAGGGTTTTGATGTTTTTCTTCAAGGAGATGCCTTGAATCCACTTCCTCTTCTTCAATTTACTTCTCCTTGGCATCAGGTGAATTTTTCTTCTCAAATATGTTTTTAAATTCATGATTTGACCCATATCAATAAATGTGTCAACAATAAATGCTTCAGAAAAAACTGTATCCACAGTTAATTTATAGAATCTCTGTAAACTTTTGCATCACAATATTTCCTTCTGCAACTTTCTTCTATAGCTTTAGAAATTCCTCTTCCAAGATATATCTTTGTGCCATGTCTTGAATCCTTGTATTTCAGGGGGCTAATAGATTGTTTTGTTATTTCTCCCCCTAAGCCTTAGCATGGGCTTAGTTTTTAGAAGAAATATATGTACCAGAGGTAGGTATAGATGCATTTGAAGTTCCTAATTCATCTTTGTTCTTAGACTCATCTTTCTTTCTCCGTATCTTTTCCATTTCTTTCTTAACCTCAATAGGATCAAATTTCTTCACAGATTCATTCCCCTTTACTATATTAGACTATCTTCTAATTTTTCATCTGTAAACTCTTGAAATATGTCTAGGTTTGTTGCAAAAGTAGCACACAACACTTCTTTGACTTCTATTCATTCTTGATCTACACCAGTTAGCCTTATGTCCAAATATATTGCATGTGTAACAGTATCCATTGAAATATTGAAACATTCTCCCAATATTATATCTATTCATCATCTAACTTATGTACTCAGTGCTTCTATGTCCAAATTTCCTACATGCAAAATATTGTCCAAAAAAGGATCCAACATTCTGATTCACTCTACTTCTACATATTACCGCCTTATGTCCAAATTTATTGCATGAAAAAAATATACCATTGAAAGATAGGTACCTTTGAGAATTTGGTTGTCTGATAGAAGGTTTACCAACATTACTTCTTTGATTTCTTAATTGTCTCCTATTTCCTTGAATCTTGTTTTAATTGTCAACCTTGGTAGGTGTCTGATTTTCCTCTTAACTTTGTCCCTCTTCAAGTCCCAAATCACCTTTGTCCTTAGAGAGTTTTTGTATTGCAATCAATTCATCGAGAATTGTAGTACTTATTTTAAATTTCTCCTCATGTATTCTTTCCTTTTCCAGATCAGATTTGAGATTTACTTCTTGTTCAAGTCTAGAGCATTCTTCAATCTTTCTTTGTACCAATGTATTCAGACATTCCTCAATCCTTCCTTTTTCTTCCATTTTTACTTTCATTCAGGTAATCTCTTTATTTTATTGCTTCAATTGGACATTGACTTTCCTATGTCTTTCTCTGAACTTCTTGATTTGTTCTCTCAACTTTTTATTGCATAATTTGCTTCTCCTAAGCTTTCCTTCAAAATTTTGTTCTCAGTTTCAACTCTTTCAAGATCTTCAAGAGCAGCCTTAAGTTCTTCTTTGTCAAACATGCAATCATCTTCTACATATTCAATTACAGAAATTTCTTTCAGAGGAATAAGACACTTCTTGTCTGTCATGTGTTCAAACTTCCAAGATCTTCCTCAATCTGTTAGGCTTTTCTGAAGGAACTAGGCTCGGATACCAGTTGTTGAACATTTAGAATACTAAGAGGGGGGTGAATCAATATTCTATTAAATTTTTGAACACAACATATTCAATCACCAAACCATATTAATTAAAATAAAGAGTGAAAGAAAGAATCATCCACAAAGTCACAAAACACATGAACACCAATATTTTTACATGGAAAACCCTAAAAGGGAAAAACCATGGTGAGGATTAGGTCACAATATATTATATCCAGATATAGTATATTATAGGGGCTCACTACCAAGATACACTGTCCTTATAAGGCTCACAGAAAAAGTTTGGTACAATACAAAATGTCTCACTACTAAAGTGTGAACTGATACAAAGTGCACCTTTCTTTTGTTGTATTCCAGTTCCTTTGAAGCTTTGAATATGAATTACTTCTCTTCTTAGCAGTCGCTCAACAACTCTGCTATGGTTCTGAACTATTACCATTGAATTCGCATGTTTGCCTCATATGAGACCACTTGCACCTTATATGTCATTTATGATCACACTTCTCACCACTTAACTCCAAAATATCTCATATATATACCCGATTCCATTCCCACACATCAATTGCGTCGACCTAATTAGATGTAAACAAAACTATCCAAAATAGCTTTTGTCAGCACCACACAAGATTCAAAATCATCTTCACACCCAAGAAAAATGTGAAATACTTAATTTAGGTCCGCGTAGACCTAAAATAGATCCAACTAACATTTTTAATGTATATTTAATCTTCTCAACACATATCATGTATTAGGTGGACAAGAGTAGGACCTAATAAAAAAGAAATCCAGATTCAATCTTCCTTCAATTTCTCATTTCATTGACATCAGTGAGACTAACTTTAGAACTACAACATCAAAACATTATTCTCAAGAAAATGTAAAATCTCCCACGCTGGTATACTAAATAGAGAGATAACAGTGATATATAGAGTTGAACTATGTCATTGATATCTTCCAATACGCTTCATAAAACTTCTCAAGAACTTGAATATAGTTGTATAATCCAGTCATAATGATATGGTTAAAAGTGTAGAGTTATACCTCTTCTTGCAGTGAAGTGGAAACCTAAAAAGTGACACACTAAACCACAACATTGTTAATAGAGAATACTTAGTCAAATTCCTGATAGATCAACTTTCTGGTATAGTTAGTATTATACAAATGACACCAAAAATGCTTCCCCACAAAGTTGACATCAATGAAAACATTGGGACAACTGAATCAACTTATGTATGTACACTTCATGCTCATGTTTCCAAGCTGCATCAACAATTACAGACTTCCAAGATTCCACCAATTAAAAGTTTGGAGACGTTGTAAGCTTGATTTGTTTGTGAGTTACTTGGGTGTTGTCATAAATGTCAACCCCTTGTATGAAGAGAGTGTTGGAATGTTGTTGGCGTTGATGATGTAAACCCCTACCATTGGTTTTGTTGGAAGTTTGGAGTTGTTGGTATTGATGCCAACACAATGTTGTTGGTGTTTTCATTGATGTCTTACTTCAATATAGTTGTAGAGGTTGTATTTGTAGAGAATATTGGATGTGTTGATTGTTGATGTTGGATAGTTTTGCACTATGTTTTGGTGTTTTCATCAATGTTATCATTGATGTGTGTATCAGTAGTGTTTCTAATGAAGATGGTTCACTTGGTTTCCAAGTGGTTTTGAGAAATTTTGAATAGAAGAGAGTTCAATGTGATAGAGTGGTGTTCAATGTTTTGCTCCACATTTATTAATGGTTGAATATATTCTCACATGGTTTGTACATGATGATAAAAGGTGTTAAGCGGTTCTATATCTAGAGTTTCAAGTTTTGGATCATACTGCATTAAAAGATGTGTTTAACAGTGTGTCTGTCTGGTGAAATAGGATGTCTTGGAGAAATTTGATTGCTCTTTATTTCTCCGTAGTGAATATTATGGTGTTTCAAATCTATGAATGTGATTATATTGTCTGTATCTACCTTCCCTTGAAATTTCAAGTGTTGAGGTGCTCGAAAAGGTTATTTGTCATGTTGGATATTTGTGCCAGTATGTCTAGTTGCATAAAATGAAGGTATTCTTGAGGTTTTGGTGGTTGTAGTAGATGTGGAAAATATTTTGATGATGTAGAATATTCTAAGATGTTTTGGAGTGTTGTTGTGTCATCCGTGAGATGTTTTTGAACCTAAAGAGGCATGTTTGGAGTCACTTGTTAGTGTTAGTGTAGGTTTGGCTGACCTGGCATGCTAGTGCTAATTACAAAGGATGAATAATGTTTGAGGAAGTGTTGAAAAGCATTTTGATGTACATTTGGGCCCCAATTAAATAATGATGTGGTTTACATTCACTTCTTTCTATTGTGGAAGTGTTTGGTGTCAACCTATTTGATGTTACATGGTTGAGGTGCATACATTTCCCTTAGGCCGACCTAATTGAAATTATTTTAGGTCATGGAGGGTATAAATACAAACTAATTTGTTGGATATGTTGTGTAGATTGTCTTTGACGTGAAATATGTGAATTTGATCAAGTGTGAAGATCTGAGTGCAATATTTAATGCCTATGACTTCTAGATGCATTGAGTAGAAGGTGTCTACATTTTAGTCTGTTGAATGAGTTATTTGTGCTTCAATGGAATTGTGCCTTCAACATTTGAAATATGCATTGTTAGTAGTTCAAATTGGCAATGAGTCACCCCTTCTTTCTTCTTTCTTTTGTACAATGAGTCCTTTGGTAGTAAGCCACCGACAGTGAGCCTAATGCACTCCCTAATACACTCCCAAAATAATAGCAGAGAAAAAATCACAGAGAAAACAAAAACATTAAAATGCACAAAAAACAATTTCACACTTTATTTGCATGATATCTTTCCTTACTACCCCCTTCTTCGTAGGCTACAACATAGGCTTGATTTTATATTGCAAAGTAGGCTAAACTTAAGCTTCAACTAATCCAAATAAATACCTATAAATTCTCAACTCCCTATGTTATACCCTGCATAACCACCCCATCTTTTGCCTTGGTAAAAATGGGTCCCCCTCTTTGTTTCTTGTCTTTGGGTCTTTTTCGGCAAAGGTTTTGGAGTTGTTCTTTTCTCCAAGTCTTTGTATTATTTCTTTTTTTGCTCTGGCAGAACCGGAACTAGAATTTAATCTTGACTTGGAGCTCAGTTGAGTTTCATTGCCTAATTCAATTCTAATCTCGCTCCTACTGGTTTCTTCATTTTTTTTGTTTGGTCTATGTTGTTTTCCTTTCATAGTGTTGGATCCAGAATAGATATTGAATTTGGAACTTGGAAAAGTTCCAAGTTTTGTTTTCATCCCATCTTCGCCTCCATCGTTTTTCTTTGTTTGTTTTTGTCTCGAGGTCGGTGCTTTCGGTCTCGTTTTTGTGTCGTTGTTTTCTTTTTGTTTGTTCCCTTCGTTCCTTTGTCTTTTTCGGAACCTGAACCGAAACCGAAACAGGAATCAAACTTGGAGCTTTACAAAATTCCCTGACTAATCTCGATCCTAATTCTGATCCTACTTCCTTGTTTTTGTTTGCCACTCTACTTCAGTTGCATGATAGTTTTGTGCTCATTCTTGTTGTGATTTCGCGCCCAACCTACTGCATTTATGGCATTTATTACAGACTCTTCACATGCATGGAATTCATTTTTAAACTTAATCAAGGTTAATTTATTACTTATTATTACCATTGTGAGCAATAATAACGAACCAAAGCTGAGATAGAACAAAGAGGAACGATTTGATTATAAATCAGGCATTTGGGCGTAGTTTGGATCAAGTGCCAAGTTATTGAGTTGTGTTTCAAGGTGGGTGTTCTTTTTCACTTTTGTGGCTTGCGTTTTTGGTTTGTTGGTTTTCACAAGTTTCACTTATGGATCTTTGTTTGTTTGTTTTTGTTTGTTTTCCCCTTTTGTTTTCTTTCCTTTCTTGTCCTGTTTTGTTTTCTTTTTTGTATGGTCTGGTTTGTTCTTTATCATAGATGTCATTTTCATGTTGATCGTGTCTGTACCATCGTGCCCTACGGTTTAGGGTGTCATTTTTTTGGAGGGATTCTAGGGTTTTTAATGGTCTTTGATCTGTTATTTAACCTTTATGTCCTTTTCATGTGTTGACTCGATGATTTCCATGCAGGGTTTTGATGCCCTAATTTCTTAAGTCGGCGGTTTCAATGAACTAGGGTTTTGACGCGTTTGTGTTAATTTAAAGTTGTGCCCTAGTCATCGATTTCCCCTTGGTCGTATGGGGGATAGGTTAGTATTGTTACTTTAAGCCTCCTTGACTTGTCAGGTGACCTTGTTTTTGGGTCATGAACTCATTCACTCTACTGTTGAACCTTCTATTGATGACATCACTTTTTGATCCTGGTCGGAGTCGGATCTAGAAATGGTTTTGTTCATAGAACCTTTATTTGCAATACATGTCTAATTCATTCCTGATCCTGCTTTCGATGAATTGTGGATTATCAAATGTCTTTGTCCCTGTCGGAAGTACAAGTGGAACGGAATAAGGATTTGGAATTTCTTCATATATCTGGTCCAAATTTTATTCTAGTCCTGGTTTCGATGACCATTCTATCTTGGTTCCAATCTCGGTATGTATTTTGTTCAGACTCCGATTTTCATTTCAGTCCCAACCCCGACAGTACTTTAAAGCCTTTTAGGGGTGTTCTTCTGCCTAGTCCCGCCTTCGGTGAGTATGTAATTTTGGCTAAGTATGAAGAAGGTATACGAAAGTTGAGATATCTAACCTAGTTTTTATGCTTCAAAGGATCTAATATTAGGTTTGGTTGTAGGATTAAGAGATGTCAGGAGCATCGGGTGAGGCTTCTCAAAGGAGCCAACCTACGGAGACTTCAAAACCAAGAGTAAAGCCTAAGAAAATCAAGTCAGAACAACTCCCTTATACCTTGAGGTATAAGCATCAGGGTCCTTCCATCACTGCTAGTAAGGTGGATTTTTATTGGGTGGATATCACTGACACTAACTTGGGCTCATTCAATTGTGAGGAGTTGTACTTGGAAACGTTTGTTGAGGAAGTAACAAGGAAGACCCAAAGAATTATTGAATCTGGCTTGGCGCATGTTACTATATTTCCTCTATTAGTCCAATATCCTGAATTAATAATGACAACAACTGGAGCCTATAATCCTACTACCAGATAGTGTGTGGATTCGTAGGGCAATATTATTATTGATCTAACTCCACAAATATTTTAGTTCATGTTCAATGTGCCCACTCTACAGAATCCTAGGCAACTCAATGAAGCGAAGGCCTTGAAAATATATAGTAATAATAAGGAGGCTAACAAAACTCATTTAAAAAAGAGATAAATAAGAACTAAGAAGAAGTCTCTGGTTAAGCTTCTAGATCAGCCTAAAAGGGCAGAATTCTACAAGGAGATTGGGGACATCATAATGATGTTATCCAGGGTATTTGGGAAAAGAGATGCCTTTCAATTTAAGGAATGGATGTTTCCATTCATTCAAACTATCCTAGATGGTAGGCAACAGTTTGATTGGCCTATGGTTATGTCTAAATGCATACATAACTAAATGACTAGAGTGAGAGAAACCAAAAGTTTCTTCATGACCTCTTATGTGATTTATACAGCAACAAGAAGAGGCATCTTTCCTAGGTTAAATAGAGTGGGGGTTTTGGGATAAACTGATGGACAAAATAAGGTGTGGAATCATTATGATCAGCTCACCTTACAGACTTTTGAACAACATTACAGAAGGGTTAATGATGCATTTGTATATGTCATTATTAACCAGCTCACGGGAGATGCAGGATACAGATTAAGCCAGGAAGCCATGGCATTTATTGTAGAGTGGGGACATTGGTTCATCCAATACCTCGGGTTTACTTATTTCAGATTGGCTAGATTTGATGGTCACCCTCACTTACTCCCTAGGTATTGCAACAACAAAATTGTTTTTATGGAGTTCATTTATCAAGCCTTGGGGGTTAACTCCAAATATGGTATAAAGCATAAGACTAGTTGTCATAAGTTCCCCATGAAGTTAGGTGAATACAGTTGTCCACACCTGGTAGGAGCCAAGGTAGTTTGCAATGAGTTGATGCCCCTGAAGTTAGGCTTGTACGCTGCTAGGAAGCATTATGATCCTAAAAAGAAGATGAATTCTTTGCTTTCTTCTGTTTTTAACAAACACTTCAATCTATTGGAGGACTTTTGGAGTGATCTTCAAGATGATTATGACCCGTAGAAAATAAATTATGAGAGATTGTCTATCCCACTCATGGTGGAGTATGGGGTCAAAGTGGACATTCTCAAAACATTGTCTGATGATGGGGTGACGTTGGATCCCCAATATGATGCACATAATATAGGTACCAAAGACTTGGATCCTGTGGATTGGAGTGCAGAGGAATCCATAGATATTAAACAAATAGCAAGTTCGGTGTTGGATAGAAGCATCCAATGGGTTGTGCTAAGAACAAAAGAACCTGGGGGTCAAACTTCCAATAAAAGGAAAGGTGAAGGTACCACTCAAGGGTACAAGAGAACAAAAAAGAAGAATTCCTCCTTAGGATCCCTTGGAGTTCTTCC
>CM021104.1:53026089-53042250 GCA_007115665.2 Sequoiadendron giganteum
TAAGGCCTGTTCGATGTGGAAAGATCACCAGGTCTCCGGTGGGGACGCGATTATAAAAGGCAACTCACATTCGCCATATTTAGGGACTTGGCTCATACTGTATCAAGAATTTCAATTCATCTCTAGTGAGGGTTCGTTGGGTTCGGAAAGAAGAAGCGATCAACCTTCGTGTTTAGGATATCATTGAAATCAAAGACGAACATGGTATTAATAATGGTTGTATGAAGCGATTTTTATCTCTGACAAACTCTCCCTTGTTGTCTCACAATCCTTCATCTCACTGGAGAAGTATTGGGCAGGAAGTCAGAGTGATCATCGGGAGTTTGTTGCAGTTTTATTGTCCTTTATCACCACCTGATGCAGATATCTGTCGTTCCTTGAATTTTTGGTCTTACTTCTAAGTCAAGAGTAAATTTTGGAGAGTAAACCAAAATAATCTTTAATAAGTTGTATTAAATTCACCTTAGAGAGTCGTCTATCTGTGGAGGTAGAATCGGTATCCTATAGACAAGAGTTGCGAATAAAAAAATAAAAATCGTCAGAATTCAAATTTGAGAAGGAAAATAAATCGGTGATTTAAAAATAGGTTGTGCGATCAATATCATGACAATCTTTCAAGCATGGTAAAGGAATTGTTGAGATTTTTCGATAACTTGAATGGGTCATTTGGAGGCTGATGTGGACCCTTAAAAGGAATTTGTCAAATATTATTTTCTGATTGAAGCATACGGCTAACCTCAAATTGGGTTTGGTATGGGCTGTAAGTTGAAGATTAATCCAAGAAGCTAAGTGTAAGCTACGGTACCTGAAAATATGCTAAGATTAATTGTGGTATTGTGGTTATCATTGGTCTTGTGTGTGATAACCTAGGTCATGTTTTGCTTGTTAGTGAGCACTACTGTTCAATACACTTTTTTGTGTGTGGCGGAGGTGTTAGCTTGCTTGGAGGATTGCTATCAATATTGTGCTGGAAGAC
Source organism: Sequoiadendron giganteum (assembly GCA_007115665.2). Lineage (NCBI taxonomy): Eukaryota > Viridiplantae > Streptophyta > Pinopsida > Cupressales > Cupressaceae > Sequoiadendron > Sequoiadendron giganteum. Next base: position 53,027,066 of record CM021104.1, read on the forward strand.
TACCTGGAGACTTGCTTGAAGCCCTCCTGTTCTCCTATTCAAAGGATTGTGAAATCAAGATTTGGCAGTGATTGCGATTTTGTGTCTTTGAATTCTACATAGGGATGGTTTAAAGGAGTCTACAATGGAAATTTGTGAAAGCCTGAAGGTATATCTAGCATAGGAATTATCCATAGGAGATATGTGAGAAGGAACTATTGTTTTTGTAGGTTGTACGAAGAAGAGTCAGCATTCAGGAGCAGAATTAATGCTCATATGAGTAGATCTCAAGAAAGATAAGTATAGACCTAAAAATTGCTTAAGTGCAACACTTAAGGAGATTATGATTTCAAAGTGATAAGTATTTCATGTTTGAATAATGTTCATGAAATTTTATGTAGTTATTAATTCATGCTATAACATTGGGATAGTGAATCATGTATGCTTCTACCATTGGTATTTCTCTTCAGGATAGTTGAGTTCTATGAACTTTATTAAACTCTCTAAAATTCTTTCAGGATGAACCAAGAAGCATGAGAGATTTCATTCAAGAGAAGAAGAGATTGATGCATCTTGTGAGGAAGTCACACAAGCTAAAGAATGGATACATAGCTTGCAGCCATGGGACTGAGTTAGTGGCTGGAGACATCTCTCGAAGAGGAAGAACCCATACAGATTGTCATTGCGATTAGTTTCTTCGAAGAGAATGAAATAACATTCAAAGGGAGACTGACAAACCAATAGAGGAAACCTTGGACGAGGAGTTCAGGAGGTTGATGCAAGTACTTGGAGCTTCAGAGGGAGTCATGTCATCATGAAGATCTTTTGTATTGTATATTTCTCTATGACGAAGAAGTATGAGATGAAAGCCCTTGTAGTGTATATTTCTTTGAGATGGAGAAGTATGAGGTGAAAGCCCTTGTAGTGTATATTTCTCTGTGATAGAGAAGTATGAGGTGAAAGCCATTGTAGTGTATATTTCTCTGTGATAGAGAAGTATGAGGTGAATGCCCTTGTAGTGTATATTTCTCTGAGATGGAGAAGTATGAGGTGAAAGCCCTTGTAGTGTATTTTTCTCTCAGATGGAGAAATATGAGGTGTGAGCCCTTGTTCATCTCTGAGACTGAGGTGAGATGTCATGTTGAGAAACTCCATGATAACATCACATTGAGAGACTCCATGATGGACCCTTGTACTTGTGTTTCTTTCCACACATGGGAGTAGCTATGGTGGACGCCATGTTGAGAGACTCCATGACGGCATCACGTTGAGAGACTCCATGATGGCATCACATTGAGAGACTCTGTGATGGACACTTGTACATGTGTTTATTTCCACACATGGGAGTAGGCATGGTGGACATCATGGTGAGAGACTCCATGTTGACATCATGTTAAGAGACTCCATGATGAACCTTTGAGCTTTCTACAAGTGGGTGTAGCCATTTTGGGTGTCATGTTTAGAGACTCCATGACGTAGATATCTAGAAAATATCTCCCTAGCTAAGAGGAGCGTTGGTGTTTAGTAGCTTTAGGAGATATTTTCTCCTTAGTTCAAGGTTGGTCGGCCTTCTTATTGCAATTTATATTTGTTATTTGTTATTTAAATCATAAAGGTCGACCTAGATGAAAGGTTGCCTAGTTTGGTATATATACAAGGTGGTGTTCATTCATTCATCATCAATTCAATTCAATTCAATCTCACCTCTAGCAGAAGCTCACCATTCCATTTGTAGCAAATCAAAATTCAAGGGGAAGCATATTTATTTGTACTTTGCATCAAGGAGTGATGCTATTACTCATTGTAATAATTCAGCCTTGATTAAGGTCAGACTTGTAAGCAGGTTTATGCTCTTATTCATTCAAAATATTGGAGATATATTTTGTTGGTTTTTTCTCCCTCGAGTAGGAGGGTTTTCCCAGGGTAAAAGTGTTGTGTTTATTTTTCATGTGTTGCATTTTCTGCTTTATGTTAAATCTGATCCTAAAACTAACAATAATAAGGAACAATCATCATTGATAAGAAATATTGTCTTTGTCTTCATAAGGAGAGTAGCCATGATCAAGGGGTCATATGTTATTAATAGTGCATTGGTTCATTAAAGATTGGGTCAATATGATGTGCATTGTGTTTCATTAGGCCTCATTAGTCCAATATGTCAAGGACAGTCACCTTGAAGAATTTGCAATGCCAAAGGTAAGACAACCCTAGATTACTAGTAGACAAGAAGATATTTGTGATGCAAAACTTAGAAATTCAAGCATCAATGCAATTGTGTAGGTCTACTCATTACTCTGGATCAGAGGTACAAGTATCTTTCCACCTACCTTGATTCAAGAGCTCTTAAAAGTTTTCTTTCTTAGTAAATCTATCAAGGATGCAAAATAGCACTAATATAATTATCAAATGCACCATGAAGCTTAATGCAAAGGATAGTTGGGATAGTAAGGTTGTTCACACTAGTTTAAGGGAATTTTTTTAGATTGACCTTGTCCATAAGATATTCTTTGAAGTTATGGATATGCTCAAGATAGAGTTATAGTGTTCTTATAGCAAAGGACATAAACATGCCATGTTTTTTAAATTCAAATGTTTTATCAAACATCAATTTGTGGATGAATGCAACTCATTCCATATCAAGAACACATTATGATTCACATCCCAAATTGTTGTATGTTGTTGCAGATAATCACAAGTGGTATTGTGACCCTCTAGTGCAACATAATTTCTCTACCCCACACTAGTTTTTGGGGAGGTATCATAGCACAATGTTGTCAACCGTATTGAAACGATTTTGAGGGTAGTCATCCATTGAGTTGGGAATCTCCTTACAAGAAAAAGAAGCCCCAAAGGTTAATAGTGGTTGTTTGTTCTATGGATACAAGTGTATATACTGCTCTTTCAGAAGAGATTTGTGGCAATATTGAAAAGGAGAAAACTTGTGACACCGTGGCTTTCTAGTCAGGAGACCTTTAAGGATAGTGTTTTCCCAAGAAGTAATAGTCACTATGTGAAGGACAGTCAAGTCCATGAAAAAGGAATGACTTAAAGGAAAACCTTAATGACTATAGTAACAAAATAAGACCTTTGAGCATGAAGATTTTGTGGACATACCTTCAACAATGAAGATGAAATAATAAGAGATAAACACTAAACAAAGAGCATGTTGACCTAGAAAAGGGTAATATACAAGTTAGAATGATAATATATGGTGCAAAATAATGAATTTTAAGTATATGGGCATAAGATGAAAATGCAAGGAAATGAAGAGATTTGTGATGATTACAAGTGATAGAAAAACTACCTCTAAAGGCTTCCCATGCCTCCCTAAGAAATTGTGACTATTTCAAACCTTTTTCACATGCCCTATTATCATGTAAGTGGCAATTTGATGAAGTAAAGTGCAGTTATGGATAGTTACAAGTATCTAGGAGGAGGTTTAATGAGTTGTGCAACTAATTGAGAAGATATAGGGGGTAGTTTGACCCAATTTAAAGCATTCACAAGCATCTAGGAGTTGTCTAAGGAGCCTAGGTTGATAGGTAGGGTCAAAGAATGATTTTTTCTTCACTCAAACACCTTTTTGGAGTACTTTTCAGAGCTGCAAAGTAGGGATGATAGTTTTGGACACCCAAGGAGTTTGACCCAACCAACTAAAGCAAACACGTGTCTTCTTTTTCTAAGAACATGTTCCTATTATGTAGCGGTTGTTGAGAAACTTATGAGCAAGCCTAAGGGTAGTTTCTTCTCAATTCTTACTCTCTTAGCTACTATATTGTAACTTGTTTGAAGGTTATTTCAATTTGAGACTACCTTGTAACTCATTTTAAAGGCATGTACAACTATATGTAACACCTTTTAAAATCAATATATTTAAGCACTTTGGCCTTCTCAAAAGTTGTTTTATTGTGTGTAGTCAAATTATTGATGCAATTTATTATGATGTATGTGATAATCCTTGTTTTTGTGTCTCATTATTAGCACCTTTAGGTAGAAGATATATGCATTATTGTAGGTTGTAGGTTGTGTAAATGATGCAAATAGTCCAAAGTTGTGAAGAGATGGTAGTTTTTCCTTCTAATACTGTGAATATCATAACCTTCTCATGAAATGTTGGTTCATGAGAATATAAAACCTCTGATTTGTGCATAAACTAGTCTTATATTTGATCAATTGTGTGTGCAAAGGCAGTTGTGCGGGTCTCAAAGAATACTAGTGCATCACCTTATTAGATTTTAGGTTTCATTATATGTTTTCCTTCTCTCTTTTCTCTGTAAGAAGTAGGATAGATTAACTAGGAGAAGTTTTAAAGGGAACTAGACCTCTTTGGAGGTTGATATCCACCATTTGAGCCCAAACTCAAGGAGATCATCCCCTATTTCACAAGGTAGATGATTGATTTTATCATCTAAGAAACGGTGCACACTATAGTGACAACACTCCACATTGTAGAATGAGATGATGTAAATCTAGAATCTTGTGAAGACTAAAGTAGAACAAGCTCCAAATACAATGAAGATGGGGAAATAAAGATTATTTTTCTATCATGAAAGAGGAGATGAATGTCCTCAAAACAATCCTCCAATTCTACAATATGAGACTCCACAAACAAGAATCATATGTTTGTTAAATATGAATACCAAGTAGTTGTGTCTAGAAGATGATAAATATCATGTTGCACTACATCAATAAGAACCATGGATGTGGCAATACTAATCTAATCAAGAACAAAAAAATATGAAGATTAAGTCTTGATATGAAGAGCGGGAACAAGGAGACAAGCCTCTAAACTATCAAAACATACAAGGCCTGTGATATACTCAAGCTCCTCTAAAGTATCATCTTCAAAGGGTATGCAATATACATCATCAATTGGAATGAGACAATCAACAATAGGATCCTATAGGAATGGAGAGATATGAAGGTCTTTATAGATCTCTCAAAGTCTAGTCCAAAGTGTGTAGGGATAATCAATATTTGAAATGCCACATAATGTCAATATCAATACTAAAAAAAATCACTCCTACAACATGATAAGTGATGTTATCCCATGCTGATCTACTCCCCGGTGTGTTTGGTTCATGTATGAGTCCATAAAGATAAGGAAAAATATTAAGCCACCTAAAATGTGTTGGGATGTTAATTTTCCAAGACTCATAATTATCCTTTTCCAAGACGACCACAAAAGGATGAAAAAAAAACCCATGATACCTCCTCAAATGATAAAATCCTTGACTAATAACCTTAATTCATTTAAAAAATCTCAAATGAAGTTGTCTCATGTAAACAAAACATTTCCAAGTGCCAAGATGTCGAAGTAATTGAATAGAGTGTGAAATCATGAAAAATTGAATAAAAAATACTTGGGGTGGTAGATTCTCAAAAGAGTGCATGGATATATCTGAAGATCTTTGAAATACCTTTCCAATGCCATAAGAATCACAAAAATTGAAGATATAGGAAAAAATTATGAGTTCAGAAGCAAAAATTGATGATCTAAATTTAATAAGAGATCAAATGCACTAGAAAAAAAAATTAATAGACACCTACACCACTATAAATTTCTTAGAACTAGATTTATGACAATATCTTGTTTGCAAAAATCCAACTTCATATGCCCAAGCTATGCCAAAAATTTAAAAAATTGCACTTTTAGGAAAAATGAACTAAGGTTTGGGGCCAAGGCAAGGCACAGGCACTAATGTCATAATGATATCAAAAAAAAAAATATTCTCTCTGTGCTAGTATATTCTTGGATGCCAAAATATTTTCTATCCTAATAGGAATATTTTATTTGCACGAGCCAAAATGTTGAGCCAAATTCACCCGTCAAAATTTTGTCGAAATATGTGCATAATATACTAGTTATCAACTTAAACTTGTTGATCAATATGTTTAATATGTTGCTAGTTGATATACACAATATCACCAAGGGTAGGTAAGATGTCAACAATGATGTTTGAGTCATCGTCGTCTATAGATCTACTACTAGGAAGGCTAATTCAACAAAATTGTCCCAACCTAAAATTTTCCACAATGTAGCACACCTAGAATTGTGCAAGAGCACTAGCCACCCAAAATGCAAGGTACCATATACCCTAGTGCTTTGACAAAGCCCCTTTTTTAAATTGAAATTGAAAAAATATTTTTAAAATAGTTTAATTTTGTAATCTATACCTTGACGCAAATGAGCAGACAAGTAAATTTAATTGTGGCTAGGGAGTATGGTGCCATAAGAATCCATATTGTAAAAAATTATGTACTTGATTCCCTGGCCCCCTAAAAAATGTTTTTTCAACTACTCATTATTTCAACATTTTGACAAGCGATCTAAAGGTTTTTTATCATTCTAGATGCAATAATGATGCCTATTTCTCTCCAAGATGAATTGGCTTTCCCTCAGAGATAGATATCTCAAAAATGGATAGGAAGTCATATATCTAGTGCTCTAATACCATGTTGGAGTTGATAGTGAACCTCACAGCTTTCAAAAATCACCTACAACCAAAACACCTATCATATGAAGAGAGATGAAATCATTGGTTGTGCTATGCAACCTTGAGAAATAAATTGATCCAAAAATATTTTGAATTATAAATGTTGGATTATCACAATGTACAACAATGAATTCTCATAACAACAAAAAGAAACCCTAGATGAAACCCTAGGTGATTATTTCATTAGATCATGACATGTGGACCATCATCCTATGCTATGAGACAAAAATCGCATGACCTAAATATATATATAAAAAACTCTTAAGTTTATCTTAAGTGTAAATAAATCAATAAGGGGACCTAATTAATTAATTGATGATTAATTAATTAATTTAGTGATATACCTATTTTACCCTAACACAATCATCCTTCACTATATATACTATTTTCTCCATTGTTAGTGTTTAAATGTGTGACCATACTATTAGTGTAAATAGAGTCACTATCATGCCTAGTTAGCTAATCACCTTTCTAGGATTGACCTATTCACACCTAGCTTGAGTTTACTTAGGTTTATTTTGCTTTTGTCTCACTTCATATGGTTGAGACACGTGTCCTCATGTCTTGAGACACCTATTCACACTTTTCAAGTGAGCTCACAAGTGTTCCATATTTGGAGGGGTAGTCAAAGTTTCACTCCTACCTTCTCACCTCCTCATCATTTCCTATATATGCAAGGCTTGATTGTTGTATTTACACACTCTTCATTTTACATTGATACTATAGCATTGGAAATTATTACCCTTGACAATTTCACACTATTTTTTTCTCCCCTTAAATTATTGACCCTAATTAGGTCCCTAATTTCCTAAAATTATGTATTATGGAGCCCATTTGTACCACTTTTCAATAAATTGCAAGCATTGAATAAATGCATCCTATTCATATGTTGCCCCTGACACTTAATGTCCTAGAAATTTGGGCCATAACCCATTTTCTCAAGGGTGAATGGGTCCCCCTGCTTAGCTAGAACCCAATTTTGGGCATGTTGGGGTGGCCATTATAACATTCAAAGCCCCACTTTCAAATATCAGCTATCAAGATCTAATTTTTGAGAAATTAGAATAATAGAGTATAAATACCTAGTTATTGCATCATTTCAAACCCATCTAGCAAGAGGTGAAAATTAAGAGCATCTAAGAGCAAGTCAAGAACAAAATTTTAGAGTATCATTACATCAATTCAAAGATCCAAGCATCATATCAAAGTGTATGTAAGTTCATGTTGTCATTTTATCATTGTTTTGTGAAGGATAACCCATTTTGTAGGTCTCCAAAGCATTCAAGAAAATCAAGCAAGAAAGATCCAAGTCCTTGAGGAGATGTGTATGACTACACTCCTTCAAGAAAGCCATTGAAGGGTGGTGAGTTGCAACACTTAGTGATTCATCATTCCTTCCTTTCAATTATCCATTTACATTGATATTGCCATTGTGGAAGTGGAAACACTTATATGGGGTTTAACTAAGGAAAGATCCTAAATGCCACAACCCTTTCCATCTCTTTGAATGTACAAGTTGTAGGTTTGAAGAGGATTGAAGGAGGATTGAGGACAAATTATTCATTGTTGCATTTGAAACCCTAGATATTGTCAACTCATGAAAAATCAGTTATAGAAATATCCGACAGTGTTCTGATAGATTTGTAGGTGGAGATTTAAAACTTAGATCTATCATCAGAGGACCTTGAAGATAGGGAAAATTTCTCATAGAAAGACCCATTCACCCTAGGGTGACCCAGTCTTGCTACAACACTCAGATCCAACTTCTAGTGATAGGTACATAGTCATTTGTGCTTCCTAAATCTGCCTACAATTGACTATTTTTGTTTATCAATTATCGAATTCTTACAATTTTAGTATTAAGGAACATAGTCTAATTATGTTAGTGAAGGAAAATATATTCTAGATCATTCCAATCCCCTAATTTATAAAGATCCATTTTTTATTTGATCACCTTCAAGGTTGAAAGTTGATCTACACACCTTGTTGATCTCTATCTCAATGAAACCCTAGGAAAAGTCCTTGTATCCTATGATTCTAAGCACATAGGACCTAGGATCACCTTTTTGTATGTTTTAGATAGACATACAATTGTGTTCATACTTTCACTTGTGGAAGGTTGTCAAATTCGAGCTCTCTAATCTTGGCATTCTCCAACATGGTATCAGATCTATGAGAGCATGTTTTTTCCCACATCAAGGTGATTCCAATGCATATCCCTATCAACAAATTTTCTAGATCCAAATGGAAAAAACTATCATGTTCAGAAGGCTTGGGAAACAAAAAATACTTTTCATTTTTTCCCTTTTCCCATTTGCTCATTAAGGTATATTTTGCTTCTTACAAGACATTTTGGTCATTTCTTCTATAAAATATTGTTGTAATTTATTGGCCTATTTAGCATCTTTCATTGGTTATTACAGGGATCTAATATTTCATGGCATCTAAGAGGTCTCTTTAAATTCCATGCATTCACCCTCCATTCTAGCCAGATAGCAACTTCATTGCCTTTCCAACAGGCAGTATGCATACGTGAGGAGGGACACTTGATCTAAGGTTTGATGGGAGAAATTCACTACACCTCCATTAATCAATATTGTGTTGGATTACAATGATTCCTACATTGATATAAGAAGTATCCTCCTTCACTTATGTATCAGTCTTCCTTAACTAGTTGTATCCTTTCATGTAGAGGCTAGCCCAAATTTTGGAGTGTTCAATGTGTAGGAAATTTATGGCTTGTGGAGCCAAGTCGAGAGTGTGAAATTCCAATTGGTGATGCCCATACTAGCCAAGACCTCCAAATAGCTCTTTATCACCAATTAAAACCTCTAGGGAGAGCCCAAGATGGGAATTTTCAGCAAATCTATGAAGGTGGAAAGCATCTCCTCCTCTAGGACCTCTCACCACCCCTTCTTCATATAAATAGCTGAAGAAACACCACCCACAGTGTCGCTCTTCTTGGAAGCACTAAATGTGGAAGTTAAATGGGGCCTATTGTATAAAGGATGAATTCTAAGAGCATGGAACCTGCTATTTTTATGTGGGGAAAATAACAAATCTCAATCATGGTAGAGAGCCATTGAAATTCTAGCCCAACCATATCCCAAGCTTAAACAAGTATGGTAAATGTGAAAGTGGAATGTTGAGGAAAGAATGTTGGCTTGCATTGGCTTTGCAGTTACTAAGTGGCATCATTGACATAAGGTGTGTCAAGCTGCTTATGACCCCTCCTTCATTTATCCTCAAGCATGCCCTACTATCCATGTAGCCTTTGACTTCTTCAATAGACTCTCCCTCTAGCACAACAACTCCATCGACCACATTATTGCAGATATGGCATGAGAGAAGTGGTCTCATACTTGGAATTTCAAAATCTACAAAATCCTCTTTTGTAGCGACTTCCCAACATTAACCACCACTTGGCATACAACCCTCCACAATGCTCTGTCAACTCGTTCCACCATATCCCTCAAAATAGTAGATTTGGTTTAAAAGATTTGGTTACATTTATTATTCTCATTTACACTTAAATAATTTTTCTTTTTGTAACTATATAAATTTACACTAACCAATAGTGCCCTCTAGAAACCTTAACTATTTGTAAGGGGGGTGCTTTTTTTTTTGCATAACTTGCAATAGGGGGTTTTTTTTCCAAGTGTGAATAGTCATCAAAAATCTATTTTCATGCCAAACAAAGTAGCATCAATATGTTTTGAAAATCATGTTGTTTAATTGCATTTTTAACCTTTCAAGTCACAATTGTAAACAATTTTTGATGGGGCATAAATTTTACTCCGCTTATTGAAATTTTGCAAACTTTGTTATGGTTTCTATCAAAAGTTTGCAAGAAATCCAATTTTTCATGTAAAAACGTGATTTGGATAGCCCATTTTGTAAAAGTCACTATGAATTATAAATGATTGATTTGGCATCTGATCTTTAGAAACTTGTAAAATTTTCTTGCACATTATTTTTGGGGGGCTACAATCAACACTAATATTTCTTGGGGGGGCTCTTTGCATCAAGGGGGGAATTTTTATTTTAATTTTTTTGGTTCATGTGATCATGTCTCTCACACTAAATCCCTTTCATTTGAGTATTCTTCGTAATCATCCTAATAAATGGAAAATCAAATGTGGATATTGCAGAAAGAAAAGAAATACAACAAAAGACTGTCGATTTTCTTAAATTGGAGAACTAGAGAAAACTCTTCTTAGTCATGGTATTGTATTACTTGATTCTCTAGTTCCAACACATGTATAATCATCATCTAGTCTCACTCAAATATATTGTGAGACATCATCATTTGGGGATGAACAATATAGTCTGATGACTTGCATTGATATCTCATCTCTCACATCACTTGTTGCTACATCTAAATCTAGTGTTTACTCATCCATGGGTTCCAACGATTCTTTGCATCAAGATATTGCTATCATCATTTCAGATCTACCACATTGGGATTCATATTTATCAAACATCACATCTTTGTAGAATCCCACCTTGCATATTTGGATGGCACCATTAAGGACATTCATCTTCTATTTGATGTTATCTTCGATGAAGTTGCATCACCATTGTCATATTTGGATGTTGCTCTTGCCTCACCTCGGCTTCTATCATGACAAATTGTATAAACATTCATGAGTTGACCTATCCAAATTAATTATTATCATCTGTAGCAATAACATATTCACATTGGTCCAAACATAACCATACATTCATGGTCCTTATTTTAGAATCTTATATGGTATTTGATCCATCACATTAGCATTGGCTTGGATATTATTGAGCATCATTAGCATATTATTAGTCTTTGGATTGTGTGCATCATTCAACTACATTCACCTTACTTCCTACATATTCCTATCTGAAATGGTAAGTCATCTTGCACACATTTGTGGTGTTGTTTCTTCCTAAGGGGAGAAATGTTGTTTATCATTTGTGGATCATATTTATCATCTAGTGTCAAGCATCTATTGGCACTACATGTATCATCTTGAGGGGAGATTGCATAGTTTCTCTTTTACTATCACTTTTAGGAGGAATAATTTCCTCACATGGATTTCATCACTTCACATTTTCTGGGGGTTCACATGACCTCTCTTTTCTCTCCTATGAGGGGAAAATTTCTTGTACTTTGTGATAGAAGTAGTCCTTGGGGGATCACATGACCTTCTCTCTTTTCTCTCCTATGAGGGGAAAATTTCTTGTACTTTGTGATAGAAGTAGTCCTTGGGGGATCACATGACCTTCTCTCTTTTCTCTCCTATGAGGGGAAAATTTCTTGTACTTTGTGATAGAAGTAGTCCTTGGGGGATCACATGACCTTCTCTCTTTTCTCTCCTATGAGGGGAAAATTTCTTGTACTTTGTGATAGAAGTATTCTTTGGGGGGTCATCACGAATCCTTCTATCTTCTTCACTTGTGCATTTCATTTTATTGTAGCATTTCTCTTTTGGAGAGGGTTTTTTATTTCCCACTGGATTTTTCTCCTTTACTCAACTTATGAGATATTTATACATGAGTACCTTACATGGCCTAGTAGATACATTACTCCCTAAGTTGCACTTAAGGGGGTGTTAGTGTAAATAGAGTCATTATCACACCTAGTTAGCTGATTACCTTTCTAGGATTGACCTATTCGCACCTAGCTTAAATTTACTTAGGTTTCTTTTTTATTTTGTATATCACTTCATATGGTTGAGACATGCGCCCTCATGCCTTGAGACACCTATTGACACTTTCTCACACACTTGTCAAATGAGCTCACAAGTGTTCCATCTTTGGAGGGGTGGTCAGAGTTTCACTCCTACCTTCTCACCTCCTCATCCTTGCCTATATATACAAGGTTTGATCATTGTATTTACACACTCTTCATTTTATATTGGTATGCATACTATTGTGTTCATAGTTTCACTAGTGGAAGTTTATCAAATCCGAGCTCTTTGATCTTGTTATTGTCCAACACATACTAGAGCTTCTAATTATTTTATTATTAATCATTTATACAACCATCACAAGTAGTTTATAGTATTTGATTTTGGATAGAAATAGATTCCCCTTTTCATTGTTGGAGGGCATTCTACAAGTTGAAGCAAGAGGAGACATGATCATACAACTAAATTCTTGAGGTCACAATTATATATCATTTTCTCTATACTTCGAATATATCTATTATTTAGTATAAATTCAGAATAGATTTATTTTTATCAATCATAATTTTTAATTAATTTTGTTTATTATATTTGTTGAAAGAGATATTGAATCAATATTTTAAATTAAAATTTTAAATTTATTTCCCAAAATTATTGTTTTAAGCTAAAAAATATTTTCATCATTGTTATTTCTAAGCTTTGGGAGACACCAAATAATTAATCTCAATTTCAACACATTGAAAAGGAAAATTACTTCAAATGTACATCAACAGTTAATACATTTAAATAGATAAATTCAAACATACAAAATAATTCATAATAAAATATGATCTAAATCTTTTATTAATTGTATCTTTGTTTGAAAAGATAATATCAATTCAAAAATAGTCTTCCTTTCTTTCATCTCTTATTTGTTGATTGCTGAAAATTATGTTAAAAAAGATGAAGAAATTTCAGTTATTCTAATATTGCAAAAGTGAAGATAAGGGAAGAAGGAAATTAATAGTCGCTTGGTTGTTTCTCTCTGAAAATGAAAAATATTAACTATTGTTTTAAATGGGTATTTAGAAAGGGAAAATAAGTATTATAAATAAAAATAATATTATTTTATTATATCATTTGGAAAGGAAAAAGAAAGTTCATTATTTAGTAGATTCAATACATAATAAACTATTGGTTTTCAAATTAAGTTTAAATAAGTTCATTAAAAGCATAAAAAAGATAAAAATAACTTTTCTATTAAATTTAGTACATTTGAATGTATTAATGTAATTTGCATAAAATATCAATTCCAAAAATTAATATTAGCTTAGTTTATTTTTAGCTTGCAAATTAAAACTATAAAAGTACTATAAACATTTAAAATATATGAAAACATAAAAATTTAAACATCAATCCAAACTTCTACAATTGAATAATGCTTCAAAATTTGTACAACAAATATAATAAATATAAAACTTTGAATTTAAAATAGTTTCCTCTAACTAGAACTAATTAATAAATTAAAACATTAAATTGAAGGGCATCAAGAGGGCTTTAACATTTATATCTTCACTTCATAGGCCACGTTTAGCATATAACACTTATGTGTGCATAGAAATCTTAAAAGAGTGTAAAGAAACATTACATACTCCTATGCATAGAAATCTTTCTCAACTGATTGTTTGGTGGTTATGGCTACTCGTAGTTTTTTGCTCTTTGGCTGGGTTGTGCTTTTTTCTATCCCAGTTGCTTATGGTGGTGGTGGTTGGTTATGTTGTCCCTACTCTTGATCTGTTGTTTTTGGCTAGGCTATTTTAAAGTTACATTTGTTTGCCCAGCATAATATGTGTTGTATGTTTTCCTTTTTTTGTTGTTGGTTGGGTTGATCTTAGAGTTTATCTTGAAGACCTAGTTGTTGGTGTGTGGGTTACTAATGTTGTTGGCTAAAGTGATATCTAAGTCTTTCTTCCCTTTTCCTTCCCTCTTGATGCCTAAGGATGTTGTGATTGATTGTGATACTAGAGTGATTGCTTTTTGCTAGGTGCTACAGTTGATTTCTTCTTTTGAGGTGAAGAATACTCTTATTGAGGTGGAGCCCTCTTCTATTGAGGTGGAGTTGCATGTTGTAGGTTTAGTGGAGAGCTTACTTTTCTCCCGTGTGTTCGTATTGAGGTGGATTTTGTTTATGCAGGAGATTGATGGCTTTGGTGGTGATGGCTTTCTCTTCATCCTCTCCTATAGAGGGGAGCCCTCTCCTATTGAGGTGGAGTTTGGAATGGTTGTTCAAGTTGGTTGGAATTGCAAGGAATATTTTTATTTTCAATGCTTTGCAGTGCTCTCTTACTTTCCTTTCGAGGTGGGGAGTTTGGATTTGATTGTTGTTTTGGAAAATGGGGGTTTGAGGGTGTTATGCACTATTAAGCTATCTAAATTATTTGGTGGTATGTTGGTTCTAAAAGGGAGCTCTTGCTTCCCTCTTTGTTTTGGCTCAGTGCTACTTACATTGAGTGGATGGTTTGTTGTGGTCTAGCAGTTGCAAACTGTTGGGTTTTCATTCCTAGAAAAAACCTGATTATTTTTTTGAGTTCAAGGTCCCCGTAAAAAACCTGGCTATAAAGGGTTGAAAGTCCCTTCAAAACCTGTTTGTTGCGCTTGTGTTGATTTGAATACTTGTGATTGGTTGCTGCTAATGTGTTGTGGTTAGTTTGTTGATTATTTTCCTTGCAGCTTATTTTCCTTGTAAAGGGTTTTAGGTCCTTGCAAAACCTTCTTGTAATGGTTTTCAGGTCCCATCAAAACATGTTTTACGATAATCAAAAACATTACCTACTATTGTTAATGTAAGAGAAAAAGTGGTTATTCTTGAGGTTATTCAATAAGAAAATTCTTTCCTAGAAGTTCATGACAATTTTCTTTAAATTCTCAAATGTGTAAACAAAGATTTAGAAAGACACTTAAACACAAACCAAAAATCTTGTCATTCTACACATACCCTATCCTCTACAAAATATACTTCAAATAAATGTTCAACAAATTGATCCTCAAAATGTCATATTTACATACTCCA
>CM021104.1:53042350-53075226 GCA_007115665.2 Sequoiadendron giganteum
TTCATTGTTGCATTTGAAACCCTAGATATTGTCAACTCATGAAAAATCAGTTATAGAAATATCCGACAGTGTTCTGATAGATTTGTAGGTGGAGATTTAAAACTTAGATCTATCATCAGAGGACCTTGAAGATAGGGAAAATTTCTCATAGAAAGACCCATTCACCCTAGGGTGACCCAGTCTTGCTACAACACTCAGATCCAACTTCTAGTGATAGGTACATAGTCATTTGTGCTTCCTAAATCTGCCTACAATTGACTATTTTTGTTTATCAATTATCGAATTCTTACAATTTTAGTATTAAGGAACATAGTCTAATTATGTTAGTGAAGGAAAATATATTCTAGATCATTCCAATCCCCTAATTTATAAAGATCCATTTTTTATTTGATCACTATGATTCTAAGCACATAGGACCTAGGATCACCTTTTTGTATGTTTTAGATAGACATACAATTGTGTTCATACTTTCACTTGTGGAAGGTTGTCAAATTCGAGCTCTCTAATCTTGGCATTCTCCAACATGGTATCAGATCTATGAGAGCATGTTTTTTCCCACATCAAGGTGATTCCAATGCATATCCCTATCAACAAATTTTCTAGATCCAAATGGAAAAAACTATCATGTTCAGAAGGCTTGGGAAACAAAAAATACTTTTCATTTTTTCCCTTTTCCCATTTGCTCATTAAGGTATATTTTGCTTCTTACAAGACATTTTGGTCATTTCTTCTATAAAATATTGTTGTAATTTATTGGCCTATTTAGCATCTTTCATTGGTTATTACAGGGATCTAATATTTCATGGCATCTAAGAGGTCTCTTTAAATTCCATGCATTCACCCTCCATTCTAGCCAGATAGCAACTTCATTGCCTTTCCAACAGGCAGTATGCATACGTGAGGAGGGACACTTGATCTAAGGTTTGATGGGAGAAATTCACTACACCTCCATTAATCAATATTGTGTTGGATTACAATGATTCCTACATTGATATAAGAAGTATCCTCCTTCACTTATGTATCAGTCTTCCTTAACTAGTTGTATCCTTTCATGTAGAGGCTAGCCCAAATTTTGGAGTGTTCAATGTGTAGGAAATTTATGGCTTGTGGAGCCAAGTCGAGAGTGTGAAATTCCAATTGGTGATGCCCATACTAGCCAAGACCTCCAAATAGCTCTTTATCACCAATTAAAACCTCTAGGGAGAGCCCAAGATGGGAATTTTCAGCAAATCTATGAAGGTGGAAAGCATCTCCTCCTCTAGGACCTCTCACCACCCCTTCTTCATATAAATAGCTGAAGAAACACCACCCACAGTGTCGCTCTTCTTGGAAGCACTAAATGTGGAAGTTAAATGGGGCCTATTGTATAAAGGATGAATTCTAAGAGCATGGAACCTGCTATTTTTATGTGGGGAAAATAACAAATCTCAATCATGGTAGAGAGCCATTGAAATTCTAGCCCAACCATATCCCAAGCTTAAACAAGTATGGTAAATGTGAAAGTGGAATGTTGAGGAAAGAATGTTGGCTTGCATTGGCTTTGCAGTTACTAAGTGGCATCATTGACATAAGGTGTGTCAAGCTGCTTATGACCCCTCCTTCATTTATCCTCAAGCATGCCCTACTATCCATGTAGCCTTTGACTTCTTCAATAGACTCTCCCTCTAGCACAACAACTCCATCGACCACATTATTGCAGATATGGCATGAGAGAAGTGGTCTCATACTTGGAATTTCAAAATCTACAAAATCCTCTTTTGTAGCGACTTCCCAACATTAACCACCACTTGGCATACAACCCTCCACAATGCTCTGTCAACTCGTTCCACCATATCCCTCAAAATAGTAGATTTGGTTTAAAAGATTTGGTTACATTTATTATTCTCATTTACACTTAAATAATTTTTCTTTTTGTAACTATATAAATTTACACTAACCAATAGTGCCCTCTAGAAACCTTAACTATTTGTAAGGGGGGTGCTTTTTTTTTTGCATAACTTGCAATAGGGGGTTTTTTTTCCAAGTGTGAATAGTCATCAAAAATCTATTTTCATGCCAAACAAAGTAGCATCAATATGTTTTGAAAATCATGTTGTTTAATTGCATTTTTAACCTTTCAAGTCACAATTGTAAACAATTTTTGATGGGGCATAAATTTTACTCCGCTTATTGAAATTTTGCAAACTTTGTTATGGTTTCTATCAAAAGTTTGCAAGAAATCCAATTTTTCATGTAAAAACGTGATTTGGATAGCCCATTTTGTAAAAGTCACTATGAATTATAAATGATTGATTTGGCATCTGATCTTTAGAAACTTGTAAAATTTTCTTGCACATTATTTTTGGGGGGCTACAATCAACACTAATATTTCTTGGGGGGGCTCTTTGCATCAAGGGGGGAATTTTTATTTTAATTTTTTTGGTTCATGTGATCATGTCTCTCACACTAAATCCCTTTCATTTGAGTATTCTTCGTAATCATCCTAATAAATGGAAAATCAAATGTGGATATTGCAGAAAGAAAAGAAATACAACAAAAGACTGTCGATTTTCTTAAATTGGAGAACTAGAGAAAACTCTTCTTAGTCATGGTATTGTATTACTTGATTCTCTAGTTCCAACACATGTATAATCATCATCTAGTCTCACTCAAATATATTGTGAGACATCATCATTTGGGGATGAACAATATAGTCTGATGACTTGCATTGATATCTCATCTCTCACATCACTTGTTGCTACATCTAAATCTAGTGTTTACTCATCCATGGGTTCCAACGATTCTTTGCATCAAGATATTGCTATCATCATTTCAGATCTACCACATTGGGATTCATATTTATCAAACATCACATCTTTGTAGAATCCCACCTTGCATATTTGGATGGCACCATTAAGGACATTCATCTTCTATTTGATGTTATCTTCGATGAAGTTGCATCACCATTGTCATATTTGGATGTTGCTCTTGCCTCACCTCGGCTTCTATCATGACAAATTGTATAAACATTCATGAGTTGACCTATCCAAATTAATTATTATCATCTGTAGCAATAACATATTCACATTGGTCCAAACATAACCATACATTCATGGTCCTTATTTTAGAATCTTATATGGTATTTGATCCATCACATTAGCATTGGCTTGGATATTATTGAGCATCATTAGCATATTATTAGTCTTTGGATTGTGTGCATCATTCAACTACATTCACCTTACTTCCTACATATTCCTATCTGAAATGGTAAGTCATCTTGCACACATTTGTGGTGTTGTTTCTTCCTAAGGGGAGAAATGTTGTTTATCATTTGTGGATCATATTTATCATCTAGTGTCAAGCATCTATTGGCACTACATGTATCATCTTGAGGGGAGATTGCATAGTTTCTCTTTTACTATCACTTTTAGGAGGAATAATTTCCTCACATGGATTTCATCACTTCACATTTTCTGGGGGTTCACATGACCTCTCTTTTCTCTCCTATGAGGGGAAAATTTCTTGTACTTTGTGATAGAAGTAGTCCTTGGGGGATCACATGACCTTCTCTCTTTTCTCTCCTATGAGGGGAAAATTTCTTGTACTTTGTGATAGAAGTAGTCCTTGGGGGATCACATGACCTTCTCTCTTTTCTCTCCTATGAGGGGAAAATTTCTTGTACTTTGTGATAGAAGTAGTCCTTGGGGGATCACATGACCTTCTCTCTTTTCTCTCCTATGAGGGGAAAATTTCTTGTACTTTGTGATAGAAGTATTCTTTGGGGGGTCATCACGAATCCTTCTATCTTCTTCACTTGTGCATTTCATTTTATTGTAGCATTTCTCTTTTGGAGAGGGTTTTTTATTTCCCACTGGATTTTTCTCCTTT
The DNA here is from genome assembly GCA_007115665.2 of Sequoiadendron giganteum. NCBI lineage: Eukaryota > Viridiplantae > Streptophyta > Pinopsida > Cupressales > Cupressaceae > Sequoiadendron > Sequoiadendron giganteum. Next base: position 53,046,218 of record CM021104.1, read on the forward strand.
ACTCAACTTATGAGATATTTATACATGAGTACCTTACATGGCCTAGTAGATACATTACTCCCTAAGTTGCACTTAAGGGGGTGTTAGTGTAAATAGAGTCATTATCACACCTAGTTAGCTGATTACCTTTCTAGGATTGACCTATTCGCACCTAGCTTAAATTTACTTAGGTTTCTTTTTTATTTTGTATATCACTTCATATGGTTGAGACATGCGCCCTCATGCCTTGAGACACCTATTGACACTTTCTCACACACTTGTCAAATGAGCTCACAAGTGTTCCATCTTTGGAGGGGTGGTCAGAGTTTCACTCCTACCTTCTCACCTCCTCATCCTTGCCTATATATACAAGGTTTGATCATTGTATTTACACACTCTTCATTTTATATTGGTATGCATACTATTGTGTTCATAGTTTCACTAGTGGAAGTTTATCAAATCCGAGCTCTTTGATCTTGTTATTGTCCAACACATACTAGAGCTTCTAATTATTTTATTATTAATCATTTATACAACCATCACAAGTAGTTTATAGTATTTGATTTTGGATAGAAATAGATTCCCCTTTTCATTGTTGGAGGGCATTCTACAAGTTGAAGCAAGAGGAGACATGATCATACAACTAAATTCTTGAGGTCACAATTATATATCATTTTCTCTATACTTCGAATATATCTATTATTTAGTATAAATTCAGAATAGATTTATTTTTATCAATCATAATTTTTAATTAATTTTGTTTATTATATTTGTTGAAAGAGATATTGAATCAATATTTTAAATTAAAATTTTAAATTTATTTCCCAAAATTATTGTTTTAAGCTAAAAAATATTTTCATCATTGTTATTTCTAAGCTTTGGGAGACACCAAATAATTAATCTCAATTTCAACACATTGAAAAGGAAAATTACTTCAAATGTACATCAACAGTTAATACATTTAAATAGATAAATTCAAACATACAAAATAATTCATAATAAAATATGATCTAAATCTTTTATTAATTGTATCTTTGTTTGAAAAGATAATATCAATTCAAAAATAGTCTTCCTTTCTTTCATCTCTTATTTGTTGATTGCTGAAAATTATGTTAAAAAAGATGAAGAAATTTCAGTTATTCTAATATTGCAAAAGTGAAGATAAGGGAAGAAGGAAATTAATAGTCGCTTGGTTGTTTCTCTCTGAAAATGAAAAATATTAACTATTGTTTTAAATGGGTATTTAGAAAGGGAAAATAAGTATTATAAATAAAAATAATATTATTTTATTATATCATTTGGAAAGGAAAAAGAAAGTTCATTATTTAGTAGATTCAATACATAATAAACTATTGGTTTTCAAATTAAGTTTAAATAAGTTCATTAAAAGCATAAAAAAGATAAAAATAACTTTTCTATTAAATTTAGTACATTTGAATGTATTAATGTAATTTGCATAAAATATCAATTCCAAAAATTAATATTAGCTTAGTTTATTTTTAGCTTGCAAATTAAAACTATAAAAGTACTATAAACATTTAAAATATATGAAAACATAAAAATTTAAACATCAATCCAAACTTCTACAATTGAATAATGCTTCAAAATTTGTACAACAAATATAATAAATATAAAACTTTGAATTTAAAATAGTTTCCTCTAACTAGAACTAATTAATAAATTAAAACATTAAATTGAAGGGCATCAAGAGGGCTTTAACATTTATATCTTCACTTCATAGGCCACGTTTAGCATATAACACTTATGTGTGCATAGAAATCTTAAAAGAGTGTAAAGAAACATTACATACTCCTATGCATAGAAATCTTTCTCAACTGATTGTTTGGTGGTTATGGCTACTCGTAGTTTTTTGCTCTTTGGCTGGGTTGTGCTTTTTTCTATCCCAGTTGCTTATGGTGGTGGTGGTTGGTTATGTTGTCCCTACTCTTGATCTGTTGTTTTTGGCTAGGCTATTTTAAAGTTACATTTGTTTGCCCAGCATAATATGTGTTGTATGTTTTCCTTTTTTTGTTGTTGGTTGGGTTGATCTTAGAGTTTATCTTGAAGACCTAGTTGTTGGTGTGTGGGTTACTAATGTTGTTGGCTAAAGTGATATCTAAGTCTTTCTTCCCTTTTCCTTCCCTCTTGATGCCTAAGGATGTTGTGATTGATTGTGATACTAGAGTGATTGCTTTTTGCTAGGTGCTACAGTTGATTTCTTCTTTTGAGGTGAAGAATACTCTTATTGAGGTGGAGCCCTCTTCTATTGAGGTGGAGTTGCATGTTGTAGGTTTAGTGGAGAGCTTACTTTTCTCCCGTGTGTTCGTATTGAGGTGGATTTTGTTTATGCAGGAGATTGATGGCTTTGGTGGTGATGGCTTTCTCTTCATCCTCTCCTATAGAGGGGAGCCCTCTCCTATTGAGGTGGAGTTTGGAATGGTTGTTCAAGTTGGTTGGAATTGCAAGGAATATTTTTATTTTCAATGCTTTGCAGTGCTCTCTTACTTTCCTTTCGAGGTGGGGAGTTTGGATTTGATTGTTGTTTTGGAAAATGGGGGTTTGAGGGTGTTATGCACTATTAAGCTATCTAAATTATTTGGTGGTATGTTGGTTCTAAAAGGGAGCTCTTGCTTCCCTCTTTGTTTTGGCTCAGTGCTACTTACATTGAGTGGATGGTTTGTTGTGGTCTAGCAGTTGCAAACTGTTGGGTTTTCATTCCTAGAAAAAACCTGATTATTTTTTTGAGTTCAAGGTCCCCGTAAAAAACCTGGCTATAAAGGGTTGAAAGTCCCTTCAAAACCTGTTTGTTGCGCTTGTGTTGATTTGAATACTTGTGATTGGTTGCTGCTAATGTGTTGTGGTTAGTTTGTTGATTATTTTCCTTGCAGCTTATTTTCCTTGTAAAGGGTTTTAGGTCCTTGCAAAACCTTCTTGTAATGGTTTTCAGGTCCCATCAAAACATGTTTTACGATAATCAAAAACATTACCTACTATTGTTAATGTAAGAGAAAAAGTGGTTATTCTTGAGGTTATTCAATAAGAAAATTCTTTCCTAGAAGTTCATGACAATTTTCTTTAAATTCTCAAATGTGTAAACAAAGATTTAGAAAGACACTTAAACACAAACCAAAAATCTTGTCATTCTACACATACCCTATCCTCTACAAAATATACTTCAAATAAATGTTCAACAAATTGATCCTCAAAATGTCATATTTACATACTCCACACATTATATTGGTCACTATTCTACAAATTGTTAGGTCTCCTCCAAAAGATCATCTTCCTCATGTCATTCATCTATTACTTCCTTATGAAGTGGAAACTTCCAAAAATGGGCCCTATAATGATCTAAGATCCAAGACCATTTGGATGACATCTATATGACTAAATCTAGAAAATATTAAAACCTAAGTTTTTTATATTTTCTACATCTTTGTAATCTATAGGAACACAAAGCTATCACCACCAAAGCCATCAATATGTCTACTAGTTTTCCTTTTAATTTTATAGCTAATATGTCCTCATCCAAGAATCTATTTTAACTTCCAATGAGGACACAAGTGTGGCAACTCTTCAATTTCTGATAGGAACCGCTATTTACTAGTTTAGATAAGTTTTTCGGTTTTATTTGTAAAATATATAAATGGATTGAATTTGAAGCAATGAAGCAAATTAGAAGGTATGCATCTCTTCCAAATATTTTGTTGAAATATATGAACTTTCAATTTTGAATAAAAAATATATTTTGTGTTGATTCAGTAATTATTATTTCATTTATTGTTGTCACAAGTATTGGTTACAATAGACCTAGCCCCTCACTAAGCATTATCCTCTAAATTCCTAGCTTGATTCAAATCAAGTAACAACATCATTCACACACTTCTTCTACATGAAGAAGGTAGTCAACCTTACTCACCACCACAATCAAATCTTCATTAAGTTTAGAACTCAATATCATTATTTTTATTTATTTAAATTCAAATATTTATTTTGATCCCATTATTATTCTCACGTCATTAATTCTAGAATTAATTGATTGCCTTTGTTGATTATTCATTTATCCTAGATAAATTTAAAAGGGATCATTGATTTCTTTTATATTTGACTATTAAACTCTTTTTTATTAGTTTCATATAATTTCATTTAATTAATTCTTTGATTTTTATGAAAAGTTATTAAATAATTGAATATTTTATATTTAGAGTTAGAATCTCACTAGAATAAAAAATGTATAACCTAAAATATTTCTACACTAGTTTTATATCATTTTAAATACATGATTTTAATCTATAATTTGATTATTTTAATGCATAACTAACCAAAGATCAATTGTATCTCTTTGCTATGTTGAAAACTTATTGATTCAAGACCAAATACATAAAAATAATCCTTTAGACTTGTTGATATTTCATGCCACCCTTAGATGACCCATCATTGATAACTGATCTAAGAGATCTTACATGGGCCATCTTGCATGAATTCTCCTTGAAAGGTCCTAAAATTGGCTAAGTCCTAATGTTTTAGGCTTTTGAGTTTTCGCTTCCCTTCATACTAGCATGTCTTCTTCATCACTCTCACTCCCTCTCTCTTTCGCCTCTCTTTTCTGCCTTTCATTTTTCCTTTTTTTTTTGGTTTCGGTCGACAACCTTACCCTTTAACCTTTTGCACTTTTTTCTTAGGCCATAAGCCTTCCCTCCGACCCTCACAACCCGATTTGGTTTCCTTCAAAATTTTCCTGTCTTGGTCTTTTGGGTGTCAACCTTTGGCCTTACCCTTTAATCCTTTCGCTTTGGAAGGAGGACGTAAGCCTTCCACCCAATTCCTAATCCCCTAAATCTCTCTTTGACTTTCAGGCATCGGGCCTTCGACCTCTCACCCTTCTTCAATCTCACCAATGACTTGAACCCAAGATTCAACTAAGTGTCAAGCTTTCGAGCTTTCAAGTGTCGGCTTCCTCCTTTCCCTTTTATTTATTTTCAATAAGAAGTATCACCTCCTCCCGACCCCCCGATCCTCGAAACCTTTTTCAACCTTCGGTGATCAGACCTTTGGCTTCCATGTTTCTTCCACCTGATTCTCGACAAAGCCTTCAAAATATTTGACCAAGTCTAATCTTTCGTATGTTGGGCATCAAGCTTTCGTCTTGCTCCTTTCACATTTTATGGTAGGTCGTAATCCTCCCTCCAGACTCTTGACCCCCGAAATCCCTCTAAGGCTTTCGGTTATCGGACCTTTGGGATTCTTTCTATCTCCTTTTTCATGATCCCCGAGTCTTAATGGTTTTTTTTTTCAATTTGAATAAGTGTCAAATTTTCAAAAATTGGGAGTCGGGCTTCTCCATTACCTCTTACCTTTCTTTAGTAAGAGGTAGACCACCTCTCCAACCTTTGATGCCCAATGAAGCGATCCTTTCAAACTTTGCATTTTCAATGTTCTTTCTTCCTTCCCTTCTTCGGAGCTAGAAAATGGTATGTCGAATGCCCAAAGCTCGATTCTCGAAGGTCTGATGCCGATGTGTGAAGGAGGTATGAAGAATGCCCAACGCCTGAACCCCGATAGGAAGCAGCTTTCGCAGATCATGATTTTGGCCTTCTTCTTTCCCGTTTTCGGCATGGTGTAAGCTTCAGGCCCGACGCCTAATCTCTAACAGGTGGACTTATTTTTGTAACCTTGGACCATTTAATTCTGATGATGGTTCCTTTCGGGCCCGAAGCCCCAACAATTCCATGGAATAGCGTGTTTTTGCACGACAACAACATAAACGCTCCAACGACCTTCTCACCTAGACATGTTTCAACTTTTGGGCAACAAGGACACCATTTAATGCATTATCTAACTTTTGCAAGTGGCATTATGGATGCCCATGTTCATTTATTACCGGTCATTATTCCCTTTGACCCATTCCCTACCTAGATCATGGATTTCACAGGAGGATTTTTGAAGGATTTCTTGCTTTCAACATTTATTACACAGTTATTGCGAACACCCCACGCTTCTCTATGCTTCTTTTCAGCATAGATTTTGATGAAAGATCTCTTCACTCTTTTTGATCAAGTCTTACTGGCGGCTAATTCCAGTAGGGTTAGGGTTTGGTTCAAGATTATCCAAATTATGCTTGATCTATAAAATCAATACTTGTATTCTTTTTAAGAGTTCTTCTTTTGGGCTCCTCTACAGTTTTCTTTAGGAAACATTATTTTCTATATTTTTCCATTGTAAAGTTTGGCTTTTTTGCCTTATGTTAATAAAATCTAGCTACTATCATGTTTGTGTAAACTTCTTTATCTTCACATCTCACTATGTATTTTAGTTGATTAGTTTATGTATCATGCAATATGAAGCAAAGAAGAAACAACTTTTTGTCTTGGTGTATCACCCCATTTCCCTTTTATGCATTCCTCTATCCCTTTTCCCCTCTGAGTTGTTAGAGTAGGGTAGTGGTAGGATTTCATGTGTTGGGTTGGACCAACACATTGCACTTGGATCGAAAGAGGAAGTTGGCCTTCTCTGGAGATTAGACTTCAAATGTGCAAGGTCTCACACCTTGAAGTTGTTTCCATGGTATCATTAGAATGTTGAACTCCATGTTCGACAGGGTACAGTTTTACATGACAACAAGACTAAAAATATTCGATAGAAAGAAATACCATCCATTTTATTATATGAATTCTCATGAACTTTCTTATGTTCATTAAAAACTGGTGGACAAGCTTATGTAAGTCAAGAAAATATAAATATGAATATGAAAACCAAACAAGCATTGAAATGAATGTGGAAATTATGATAAAAGTAAGCTCCAACCACGTTCTAGCTAGACAAGGAGGGAAAACTATTTATAGTATATAAAATAAACTTGTCCAGCTTTTCAATAACTAGAGCATTTCACTCTTTCTTGCAGTTCAGGCTATTAAATTTGAAGCTTTTAGAGATGCTACACATCTCTTAACTTTTCCTTCTTTGGTGTAGAGCAAATTTGCAGATTAAATGACCTTCTAATATGCCATTAGCACATTCTGTGCTGGAATTTGTAACATTATGCATATTCTCCTTAGGAAATACTGAAATATCAAAGCAAGGTAATACCAGGTCTTAAAAGAATATTTTTTAGATGATACAAGGAACTGTTTGTAATTGCAACTAACTATAAAGGACCACAGTGTATGATAGAATCCTTTTAAGAAACATGCAAGGAAGAGGGAAATAGGAGCATTTGGATTGGAAAATATTTTTAAGATGAATGTTAAAAAAATTATGGATCAGTTAGGAGTCAAATTAAAGATCTCTAATTTGTTGATGAGGTGTTCTAACAGTCAAATTTAAGATCTCTAATTTGTTGATGAGGTGTTCTAACAGTGAGCTCTTTTAGTGACTGGTCCATCTTCAATTAAAATGTGACTCATTTTCCAACAACAAAAACCCACCTACAATAACCATCCCTGCTCTTTAATTTGTGTCTTTGCTTCCTATAGCTCTGTTTGTAACTAAGATTATACAGAACCTTAAATTAGAACAAAATCTTTAGAAGAAGAGAAGGAAGAGAGAGAGAAACCAGAATTTGGATTAGCACTCATAAAACATATCCCTCTGTAATTTATGTAAAACCAGACATAAAACAAATTCTTGAGATGAAAGCTTACCTTTCTCTTAGCTCCTTGACTTGGATTATTCCACCCAGAAGTTCTGTCCCCAATAGCTCAACTTTCTTTCGTTCACAGCCTTCTCTGTTTCAGCTAAACTTTCCACAACTTGATTGATGTAGATAAATGATTTTGACTTTTTTCCTGATTGAAGTAAAGGCAGTCTACCTGATAATAGCTCCTCTGATACAGTAAGATTTATAACACTCTAAGGCAATAGAACAGGAACAAGATTATCATCATGATGAATTTGAGTGACAGTCTTCATTTCCTCTGGTTCTTTTCAGCCCATATTTTCGTTAAGAAGGAAGGCTGAAGTGTCTCTATTATTAGATTTTGGCTGTCCATTATCTTTGTATACAACACTCTTCTAATCCTGAAGCTCCATCCCCTGTTATCAAAGCTTCCAAATCAGATTTGCATGATGATAGCCCAAACTCCCATAAAAATAAAAAAATTAAGTTTACCTTTTGGTTCATTATATTCAGATTTTTCTGCTTCTTTATCGACAACACAAGCACATGCACTTGCAATCGGACCATTGAGAATAAGGAAAGCCTCTTGGATTGGGCTGAGCTTGGAGCCGTCAAAGCTGTGAAATCCTCTAGCAGTAACCCTCTCAGATTTCTCTGTTGTAGAAACAGGAGTAATAATCTGTTTCACTGAATCAGGTAGCAAATTCAAATCTAGCAATTGCTGTTCAATTAAACTGGGACTGAGAAAGTTACTGTGAAAATCATCCCCTGCAGTTGCTGATTCACTCGGCAAATCTGGATTAGAACATGATTCTATGGCATACCCATCTGTAAAAGGGCTATTAAGAATTAGGGAAGCCTCCTCAATTGGACTCAACCTCGATCCATCAAAACTATTAAATCCTCCAGCTACAATCCTTTCAGATTTCTGTGGTGTAGAAAGAGGAGTCATAATCAATTTCTCTCGCAGAAGTCCATCAGGGAGCAAATTCAAATCTAGTGCTTCTTGCTCACTCATTTTAGAATTGATAAGATCAAACTCAATACTGTCATCTGTACCAGCTGAACTACTCTCCAAGCTTGGATTATAACAAGGTTCTATGGCATATGGATCTACAGTGGGGCTATTAAGAATTAAACAAGCCTCTTCAATTGGACTGAATCTAGATCCATCAAAACTATGAAATCCTCCAGCAATAACCCTTTCAGATTTTTGTGGTGTAGAAACAGGCATCATATTCAATTTTTCTGATAGAATTCCATCAGGGAGCAAATTCAAATCTGGCAATTCTTGCTCACTCATTTCAGAATTGATAAGATTAAACTCAAGATTCTCCTCTATAACAGCTGAATCATTCGACAAACTTGGATTAGAATAATAGTTTACTTTGTTCATCTCCTTATTTCGGTTATTCATCATCTTGGCAGAAATTGATGCTGCAGCATTGCTTTTCAACCGTGAAGAATTCATAAATGAATTTTTAGAGGCCTTGTCTTTAAGGGATTTTGATTTCTTTGTTAAAGGAGGGCGCCCTGCTTTAGACGCTACAGAATTCAATTCTGCAGCCAATCTTTCCCTTTTCTGTTTATTCAGACCTAGCAAGCCTTTTTTATGGCATTGTAAGTTGGCGTCTCTAGTGAGAACTGAGTTAGTACCCAATACCATCAACACTTCTCTGCTTTGATATTGGGACTCTGTTCCTTTGGCCATACTTTTTGCATGGGCACTCTTATCTGCCAGACCTAAATCTTCTCTGTAACCCTGATGAATTGTATTTCTAGTTGGAGCAATATAATTGCCTGACAATGGACATTTTCTACTATTCTCTTTGGTAATTATAAACCCATCTTTCTTCTTTTGCTTCCTTACTGGTTCTACTGCATAAGAATATGCACAAGTAGACATCATAGAGCTCAAACCTCCAATCCAAAAGAGTTTAAGATTGCTATATTTTGGCACACAATGATACCAGCTCCCTGCAATCTACCCAGACAACCATTATCAACTCACAAAATTACAACACTACAAAGTAGCCAATATTAACTGTATCAGGCCAAATTAAACTGCAACAAATTGCAATACTTGTGCAGGTTTTAAGAAAAATAGTGAAAACCAGCAATTTAATACACAGAACATAAACATGCAATTACCGTCAAAACAGAATTATGTTCCTTGGCTACGATCTTGTAGAATTGCTCAGGATTTTCTCGGCTGCATAAATTTTTTATAGATTTTTTCTATCTTTTTTCCTAAATAGCTCCTAGAATGTCTTCTAGCAACCATCTATTAAAACATCTTCTAAGATAGCAATATCATAATCTTCTAAGATTCCAAGATTTATTTTTAGTATTGGTCATTATGAATTCTATGGCGCCAACCGTGCTTACCGAATACAGCTGATTTTTCCTTTTTTTAAATTATGGCCGTTATGTGTTAGATCGAACCAATCAACGGTATGGGTTTTCCCAACCCTCAAAAGCTTGCTAAATTACCTGCGATAAAAAAGATCTTCTGTAAGAAGTAAATATGTAATGAAAAATCGGCTGTAGTTCTGGCGGCTATCAGGGACATTTCCGGCGCCGATGGAAGTTGGCAACCTGGGCTCGAGGCCAACGAACCAAAACTCATATCCCAAAGCTCAAAAACGAGGAAGTCATATCCCAAAGCTCAAATAGGGTCAAATTTGGACCATCATAAGATAATAAAAAGTCGTTAAAGTATGAGAGCTATGCCACTAGGGTTTGAAGAGAGGTCAAAGTCTTATTTTTTTCCATACATTTGTAGGGTTTAGGCTATCAAGAATGAGCTCCTAACTAGTGAGTATATCAAGAATGGCTTAAGCAAGGCAAAGAGAATTTGTCAAAATTCAGTCATGATGTGGTTAAGATGAGGCTAAAGGTGGGTAGGAGGGCTAATACTAGCTGTAAGTAGATCGGTCTTTAGTTCTTTTTGAAGGATTTTATTAATATGTGTTGAAATTTATAATGTTAATTTTTTTTGTTTGTTTTGAATTCAATTATTTGTTTGTCTTTAATATTAAAACTAACATATATATTATTTATTAATAGTATATATAAAAACATTGAAAGATATCCTTCTCGAGGCATCTATTTTTAAGAAATTTTCTCACATAAAAGTGCAATAGACGCCTCGAGAAGGATATCTCTCGACGTTTTTATATATATTATATATATGCTAGTAGCATTCACAGCGTGACATGGAAGACAAAATTATTAGCCTATTAAAGTTAGGGTAGGGTTAAGGTTAGGGTTAGAATTAGAGATAATATTAAGATTAAGGATAGGGTTACAGATAGGGTTAGGGTTAGAGATAAAATTAGGGTTAGTGTTAGGGTTAAGTTTAGGGTCATTGTTATAAATTAGGTGTTAGGGTTAGGATTAGGATTAGGAGTAGGATTAGGATTAGGAGTAGGATTAGGGTTAGGGTTATCCTTGTTAGGAATGTGGTTATATAGGGTTAGGGTTATATTTAAGGTTAATATTAGGATTTGTGTTACAATTAGATATAGAACCCTAACCTTGATTAAACATTAACCCTAACTCTAACTGTAATCATTATTGATCATTGACCCTAATTGAACCCTAACCATAATCCTAATTGAATATTATCCATAACCTTAACTTTAAGCCTAACCCTAACCATAACCCTAATTGAACTCTAATCTTAACCTTATCTCTAACCCTAATTGAATTGTAATCCTAATCCTAACTATAAGTGATGTCTAACTGTATTTGAACACTAATATATCCTAAAGTTGGTTGAATTCTTTCCCTAATTATACCCTAACTTTGATTGAACCTTGATTGAACCCTAATCATAAACTCGATCCTTAGTAAACCCTAACATAAAATGAACACTTATTAAACTCTAACCCTAACCCTAATTAAACAATAACTATAATTAGACTCTAAAAATATTCCTAATATTACTCTAACCCTAATTTAACATTAACCCTAGCCCTAATCCTAATTGAATTCTAACCCTAACTTTGAACACTATTTTAATCCTAACCCTAACACTAACCCTTATGTTGATTGAATCCTAACTATAACCCTAACTCTAACTGAATCATAACCCTAATTGAACCCCAATCCCATTCCTTTAATTGAATAATAAACCTAACTTTGACTATAAGCCTATTTGAACCCCAATTCTAACCCTAACCCCAACCTTTATCATAAAATCATAACACTAATTGAACCCTCATCTTAGCCCTAATTGAACGCTAATTTGTAAGAACCCTAATTAAATCCTAGCCCTATTTGTACCCTAACCCTAATTGAACCTAGATTAAATTTTAACCCTAATTGTACCCTAAACCTAATCCTAACTCTAACCCTAATCCTAATTAAATTCTAATAATAAGTATAACCATAACTATATCCCTAACTTTAATTGGATCCTAACCCCAACTGATTCTCATTCCTAACCCTTTAATTGAATACTAAACCTAACTTTGATTGTAACCCTATTTGAACCCTAACTATAACTCTAACCCCAAGCTTTGTCATAGAATCCTCCTCCTAATCCTAATTGAATGCTAATGTACACTAACCCTAATTAAATCTAACCCTAATTTAACCCTAACCCTAATTAAACTCTAATCCTAACTCTAAACACTATTTTAATCCTAACCCTAATTGGATCCTAGCCCTAACACTAATCTTACACTAATTGAACCCTAACTATAATCCTAACTTAAATTTAATTAGAATTGAATCTTGAGCCTAATTGAATCTTACACCTAACCTTGATCATAACCTTATTTGAAACTCAACTATAACCCTAACCCTAAGCTTTATAATAGAATCCTACCCCTAATTAAACCCTAAAACTAAGACTAAACATAGTTTTAACCCTTACCCTAACTCTAAGCCTAATTGGACCCTAACCATAACCCTAATCCTAACCCTAATTGAACCCTAATCACAATTGAATCCTAGCGCTTACCATAGTTAAAATCTAATTGAACAATAACACTTTATAACCCTAGTTATAACCCTAATTGAATCCTAGTTGTAACCCTAATTCAACCTTAATTAAACTGTATTTGCACCCAATTTACCCTAATACTAACTGTAGTTGAACCTCAATAACATTTATCATAGTTAAACTCTAATTGAACAATAACACTTTTTAACCCTAGTCATAACCCTAATTGAATCCTAGTTGTAACCTTAAATCAACCTTAAATAAACCCTAATTGCACCCAAACCCTAATACTAACTCTAATTCAACCTTAATAATTAAACCCTAATTGCATGCTAGTCCTAATATGAACCCTAATTGAATCATAAACTTAACCTTTATTGCAACTCTATTTGAACTCCAACTATAACCCTAACCCCAAGCTTTATTATAGAACACTAACCCAAACCATGTTCATAACCTTATCTGAACACTAACCCTAATTGAACAATAACCTTCACCCTAATTTAATCTTAACCCTAATTCAACCCTAATAGTAACCCTAACCCAAATTGTACCCTAACTCTAACTCTAATAGTAATTCTAATTGAACCCTATATTTGACCCTAATTATAATCCTAATTGAAATCTAACGCTAATTGAATCATAACTAAACTTAAACCTTTAAACCTCCATTGAATTGTAACTATAATTAAACCCTAACCCTAATCCTAGTCCAAAATCTTATTCTAATTGAACCCTAAGTGTAATTAAACCTTATCCAAAACCCTAATTTAACCTCTTGTATTCAAATCTTTGTGAGGTTTTTTTAATTTAGTATTTCTTATTGATTTATATTTTAAATCTTTGTTTTTTTCTTTTTGATTGATTTATCTTTGTGATCAATTCTCTAATTTATTTATTTAATCTTTTATTTTATTTTATTTTTTATTTAATCATTTTTTATTTATCTTTTATCTTTGATCTATTTATTTCATCTTTTAATTTATCTATGGTAAAGATTCTCAAATCTTTGTGATTAAATCTCTTTGATCTTTTAATTTGTATTTTTATCTTTGATTCATTTATTTGATATTTTAATGAAATCTTTGTGATCAAATCTCTAATTTTTTTTGTTTCTCTTTTTATCAAATCTCTTTGATTTATTTATTTGATCTTTTAATTTATTTATTTTTGTCTTTGATTTAATTATTTGATCTTTTAATTAACTTATTTTTAATCTTTGATTTATTTATTTACTTTATAATAAATATTTTCAAATCTTTGTGATTTATCTTTGATTTCTTTTTGTGATCAAATCTCTTTGACTTTGATTTTTTTGTTTCAACAAATCTCTTTTGATTTGATTTTTTTATTTCATCTAATATCTTTGTTTTGATTTTTTTGTTTCATGAAATCTCTTTGATTTTAATTTTTTTGTTTAATGAAATCTTTGTGATCAAACTTCTTAATTTTATGTTTTGATTGATTTATCTTTGTAATTTATCTTTGAACTCTCTTTTTTATCAAATCTCTTTGATTTATTTATTTGATCTTTTAATTTATTTATTTTTGTCTTTAATTTAATTTTTTTTTTGTCTTTTAATTTATCTATGGTAAAGATTCTCAAATATTTGTGATTTATATCTTTGATTTCTTTTTTTATCAAATCTCTTTGATTTATCTATTTGATCTTTTAATTTGTTTATTTTTGTCATTGCTTGATATATATTTTCAAATCTTTGTGATTTATCTTTAATTTCTTTTTGTAATCAAATCTCTTCGATTTTGATTTTTTTGTTTCAACAAATCTCTTTGATTCAATTTTTTTGTTTCAACAAATCTCTTTGTTTTGATTTTTTTGTTTCATGAAATCTCTTTGATTTTTATTTTTTTGTTTCATCAAATCTTTTTGTTTTGATTTTTTTGTTTCATGAGATATCTTTGATTTTGATTTTTTTGTTTAATGAATTCTTTGTGATCAAATCTCTAATAATCAAATTCGATTAAAATTTAAAGATTTAATAATATTAACATAAATATTAATTCAGTGTGTAATGCCCATCCCTAAAACTAAATGAATAACTAAATTAAAGAAGAAATTATATAATTAGGTAGTTCAAGATTTACCTAATCTTAGTTAGTACTTTATATTTTATTAATATGATATTTTATGACTTGTCCACTCCATCAAAGGAATATTCTATAAATTAGATATCTACAATACTAATCTAATATCAAATTTTTAAGAAACAATATTGTTGTGAAATATGATCACATGATTAAGTAATAACTTACTCAATTTTACTAATAACAATTTATCTATATGATCACAAAATGATATATTTTTTAATAAATTTTAAGATTAATCCAAATACTAACAATTTTGATAGTTAAAATTGTTTCAATACTTCTAAACTTGGTTTAACAAAAATGATATCTAAATCATTATCAAACGGAAAGAACTTTATAATTAAGATAAAATTCAAACTATAATAACCAATGATAACTAATTTAAGAATCTGATGAGAACATATTATTAATTCATAATCTATGATTTGACAATAGATATCAAGTTATTTGAAAATCAAGCAAAATCAATAAGGTCAATAAGAGTCATTATTTTATTTTTAAATACAGTAACAAGTGCTTGACCTATTTGATATAATAATTAAATAAAAAACATTTATAACTCATGAAATGTAAACAAACATTTTTATTTTTTTTTGATAAAATGCCTCAAATAAGCATTTTTTTCAGGAATAAGGAATAAGAAAATTGCATAGACAAGGCATGAAAACTGTTAAATAGAATGGCTCAATGAAATGTTATCTCAATAAAGTGAATACCACATTGACAAGTCACAAGAACTATTGTGTCAGAATGACTCTATACATTGGAGTATAATGAATTAGAAAGCTAGGTTCTTGAGAGTTTTAATGCTCCTCTCTGCACTTTACCCTTACACCTAAATAGGCCATGCAAATAAAACTTTGTGATAGTTGTAGAATGTGTGACAGGTGAAGGAGAGAGCCATAGGTTGAGGATGGATGTTTAGAATGTCGGTATAGAGAAACCAAGCCGTTAGATCCCACAATAATGTTGATAAAAATCTCTTTAAGAAATAATGGAATGGTTTGAAAAATAGATGATTACCAGTGAAACAGGTGAGGGGCCGAGGGAGAGTAAATCAGAGGAAGAGTCGGTAAGCTACAAAATGAGAGGAGGTGTGGGCAGATTGTATGGAGTTGGAGAAAGAATCGAATCTTGTCCTCCTTCTTATGCTTCCATTTCCAATGCTGGACTGCCAACGATACATGTCAAAATAAATGCAATTAATAAAAATGTACACAGGTTGTTTCCACCATTATGCGACTGTAGAACGTCTCTTGACGTAATTATTATGTAGTAATGATGATTATTTTTATATTGAAGCTAGTAAATTATTTGATTTTGGTTTTTTATAATGCATTAAACTATGTTATTTTATTAGGATTCAATTGCATAATTTTTGTGTCAATGAGTTTGACCAAAGATGATGCAATTGAATCTTCGTATTAAAACAACATAATTTGATTTTGGTTATGTTCATATTTGCACTCAATCCTAAGAATTAGTCATTTTATCTTGGGATAGATCATTTTTTCTCTCATAAATAAGCCTTCACCTTTTAAAATTCAAATTCAAAATGTGGCTAGTTATTTTCTCGTCAATTAACCATCATGAGCCAACTTGAACATCAAAATAGTTGAAATACACAATAGGGTGTTTTATCTAAGAACTCGCTTCTATATCTTAATAATGATATTTCTAAATTTCTAAAAAATGAAAAAGAAGTGTCTTGAAAATGATATATCTTGACATATATTATATAGATTAATATTAAGATATATAATCTAGTTTATAGTCACAATGCAATAGTCAATAATATCATATTAAATGTTAAATACGATTTAATATATATGAATTGATTAAATTAAATAATAATAATATATTATTAATATTACTATTTTACTATTAATTATAATATTATTATAATGTTATTATATTATTATTAATATTAGTATTATATTATTAAAATATTATTATTAATATATATATATAATATTATCAATATATTATTTAATTATTGTTATTATTAAGGTTAATATATTTAAGCTTATAAAGTTAATATATTATTAAGGTTTATCTTAGAACCCTTAAAGTATCCTAAGGCTAATCCTAGTTGTACCCTAACCCTAATAGTTTTACCTACCTTAGTCGTAATTGTTATCATAACCCCAAGCTTTATCATAATCCTAACCAAAGCCTTAACCCTATTGAACCCTAATTCTAATTGGATTGTAGTCATATTTAACCCTAATTGAACCCTAATTGTAACCTTAAATATAACCTAAATTAAATCTTAACCATAATCCTAAACCCAAGCTTTATTATAGAATCCTAACTCTAATCCAATGCTTTATCCTAGAACACTAATTGAATCCTAATTAGCATAAGCATTATATAAGGGGTAGGGTAATGATTAAAGTTAGGGTTTAAATAGGGTTGGAATTATTGTTAGGGTTAGTTTTAGAATTATGGTCAACGTTAGGGTTAATATTATAAATAATGTTAAATTTAGGTTTATGTTCTAGTTTTCAATTATAGTTATGGTTAGGGTTCAATTTGGATTGGGATTTAATAAGGGTTAGGGTTAGGAGTAGGATTAAATTTGGCTTAGTGTTATGGTTAGGGTTAAATTTTGAGTTCAATCCTAACTCGCAACCTAACCCTAATCCTAACACTAACATTGTTCCTAAATGTTATTTAACCCTAACACTAGCTTAACCCTAACCTAAACCCTAAACTATAAAACAAAATCATAACCATAAATCATAAATCATAATGGTAAACCTAACCTTGTCCTAACCCTAACCATAAAGCATAATCATAGTTCCCTAACCAAATCCCTAATCATAACCCTAAACCATATCTTAATCCAACTCTAGTCCCAATCATAATCATAACTTTAATTGTAACTCTAAATCTAAACCTAAACCATAAACCATAAACCATAATTTCATAACCCCAAAAGAACCCTAACCCTAACCAAATAACATAATTATAACCCTAACCCTATTTGTCATAGCCCTAACATTTTAAGTAAAAGAATTAGTTTTATTTTTATACAAAAACATTAAAATAATTAGCTCTAACCCTAACCCTAACCATAAACCATAATCCTAACCTTAACCCTAACCATAACTCTAAACCCTAACTCTTATACCATCTCTAATCCCAACCATAATTGTAACTCTAAACCTAACCCTAAACACTAAACTATAAACCCTAATCTAACCCTAATCTTAACCCTCTTTCTCATAACCCTAACCCTAACTCTAAAGCTAACCCTAACCCTAAACTGAATAGTAAACCCTAAACCATAATCTTAACCCTAACTCAAATCGTAAGCATAACCCTAAATCTAACCCTAATTATATTTATCATAACCCTAATCCTAACCCTATACTATAACCTAACCCAACTCTAATCCCAATCATATAACCTTAACCCAAACCTTAAATCTACCCCTAATCCTAACCCTATTTCTCATAATTATAACCCTTTCGACCATTTTTAAATTAATTTAATTATAACCCTTTCCATTTTTCAATCCTAACCCTATTCATAAACCTTATTGAAACCTAACCCTAACCATAACCTCAACACTCATATTATTCAACTCAAATATTTACCTCTCATTAATTACCTTCATTAACTCTTATAACCTTATCTCCAACCCTAACCCTATCCCTAATCCCAACCCTAACCCCAATGATAACCCAAATCCAAAAATAACCCCTAACCCTAACCCTAAACCCTAAACCATAATATCATAACCCTATCCTAAACCTAACCCTAATCGTAGCTCACAGCCTAACCCTAACTCTAACACTAGCACTATTCTTAAATATTAAATTTAACCCTATTAAACAAATAAATTTTGGAACCTTAGGTCTAATATGTAAACCTAGGATTGAAATGTTGGTTTATTGTTTTTTTTCTTATGTTTCATTAAGATGGAGATCAACAAGGTGAGTAGATTAATTTTCAACCATGAAGATGAGCCAACCATACCTGAATCTCCATCCTATTGAGTCTTAGAATGGATTGAAATTGATTCTCTATGATTATCCTAATTAGTTTATATGCCCTAATATACAAAATACAATAATATGAAAATTAATTGATTGAAACAGTAACCTACAGGTAGATCTGGGAAGTGCAAAGGACTGTGTACCTATCCTAGAAAGTTGGTTTTGATCACTATAGGGGGACATAGTTTCCCTAGGGTGTATGGGTCCTTGTATGCCTCTTTTTCTTTGTTTTTGAGGTCCTCTTATGATAGATCTAATCTTTTGATTCCCAATTGTAAAGTTGTCAGAACACCGTCTAATAATTTTGTAATTGAGTTTTAGTGAGTTGACAAGATATAACACTCCAATTTCAACAATGAACAATTTGTCTTCAAGATTCCTTTAATCCTCTTCAAACTTAAAATATCCACATTCACAAAGAGAGGAAATGTTGTGTCATTTAGGGGCTTAGCTTGGTCAAACCCCATGTTAGTGTTTCCACTTCCACAATGGCAATGTCAATAATAAAATGATAATGGATAGGAAGGAATGGTGAAATCACAAAGTGTTGCAACTCACCACCCTTCAATGACTTCCTTGAAGGATTGAAATCATGCACATCACTTCAAGGTCTTGGATATTTATTGCTTGATTTTTTGAAATTAGTTTGGAGACCCACAACAAGGGTTAGCCTTCACAAACAATGATAACATTAACACATATGAACTCACATAGGATTTGACATGATGTTAGGATCTTGAGTTGTTGCAATAAAGCTCTGAAATGCTACTCTTGACTTGCTCTTGAATGGTCATGACAATATTTTTTTCTCATGAATGCTTGTTAGATTTAAAATGATGCAATAACAAGGCATTTATAGGCATTTCTCTAATTTCTCAAGAATTAAATCTCAATAGCCAATATTTGCAATTTGAATTTTGAATGTTAAGATGTCAGCACCAACATATCCAAAATTGGTCCCCAACAAAATAGGGGGACCCATATGCCCTAGGGCGAATGGGTCTTAGCCCTATTTTTTAGGACATTATGTCGAGGGAAAATACCAATTTGATGGATTTGTTCAATGCTGCAATTTCTTAAAAAATGGTACAAATGGACTATAGAATGCATAATTTTGAAAATTAGGCTCAATTTCTTGGCCCTAGTTTTTAGGACATTAAGTGTCGAGGGAAAATACCAATTTGATGCATTTGTTCAATGCTGCAATTTTTTGAAAAATGGTACAAATGGGCTATAGAATGCATAATTTAGAAAATTAGGCTCAATAATTTAGGGGGAGCAAAACATAGTGTGAAATTGTCAAGGGTGATAATTTTAGACGCTATATTTAGCCCACTTTAGTGAGAGTATGAACTTATGCTCAAACTCACACTAAAGTAGAAAATATATGTCAAGAGTAGTTTGATTATCCAAATGTTGAAGAGATAGGATGACTAAGGATCTAGAGGAGCGCACAAGCCCCTAGGATCCAAGATCCCATCTAACATAAGCACAAAAGAACACACATATGTATGAAATACAATAAGAAAACATACAAAAACATATAATGTCAACATGAAATGCAAAAAGGAGGGTATGAATAATCATGAGCTAGCAAGCTATGTTATGCTAGGATCCATACCAAAGGTTTTCATGACTCACACAATAGAAAAGTCCTATACTTGCTAGGTGAATCATAAATAGGAAGGAAACACGAGCTAGTGAAGTTCAATATTCAGTAGGTGAGCCCCCAAGATAAGGCAGTCAAATGAGAAGCACACTAGGTCTAGCGAGGACCACTTTCACTAGGTGTGTACCCATGAAAACCATACCAAGAGTTAAAGTGGACTTGATAACTTTGATAAGGTGCTACAAAATGATCAAAATGCTATGCCAATGCAACACTAAGTTCAATGCCTATGAACGAAGTGAAGAAAAAAATGGCAATGTCAAAGCACCACTAAGTCCAATGCTTGCTTGTGAACAAAGTGAAGCAAAATAATGCCAATGTATGCCCCCACCTTAAATAAATTTCTAAACGCCATGCTATGAGCAATTACTTCAAGGTAGAAAATGATAAATGTCATGGGATAAAAGGTCATGAGAACCTATTTGGAAAGCCCTATGCCAATGATATGTTTCCAAATAAAGACACATCATGAGAAGGGGTTTCCCCCAAATGCAATGCAATAATCAAAATAGAATATGAACACATAATGGATCCACGGATCCGAGTTTAGTATACATATTTGCTACAATGATATAATAGATCATGAAACTAACATCAATCCCCAAATACTCATGTAACAATGAACACAGTGGAGGAATGACACATAGAGAGAGAAAAAACAAACTTTTGGGTCAAGTTGGAAGAGACCTGAATGTCTCAAAAACTTGCATCATCCTCAAAAGGAAAACATAAGACAAAAGTTAAAGACAAAGTTTACAACATATACAAGAATTAAGATACAAATAGAAGAATATTACGACAAGTTTGTTTCTTTTGGATCCTTGTGGAAATGGAGCAACAAGGGTCATCCAAAGAAAAATCATAAAAATAAAGGCATGTCAGGTAGCACAAAATTGGAGATCACATCACATGCAAGAAAACACAAATAACACATGACAAAAACACAAAGGAGTATTGCAGATGTGAGTTGACCTAAAGCAGGTCGTTTGCATCCCAATATGACTCATCATATAGGGAAGGTGGGAAACTAGCTAAAGGTACTACAACAAGTATCAACACATGGTGGGTCACTCTCATCTAGAGGATCATCACAGTTTCCCCCATCTAAATTCATTTTCTTTGAAAATAAAACATTAAGCTCATTATGGACCTGTTCATCAATTTTAGCATTTCATCTTCATCATCCAAATTAATCACAACGGGAGGTTTTATGACAATAACAGATGTATTTTCTTGTTTCACTTCTTATTTTAGTTCCATGTCTTGTTTTGATGAAATTTGTAGTTCTTGAGTTGTTTGCATAGGTGTTGGATAATCATGCACTGTTTTATTCTTTTCTTCCAATTAATGAGTGATAGAACATATATTCCTACACTCTTTAACATTTTAGTTTCTTCTTGCACGGTTTTCAATTTATGACGGATTAGGAGTGGGTTTCTCAAACATTGGTCTATTTTCTTCCCTCAATGGAGGAACTGAAGGAACCACTAGAGGTTGGGAAACCACTATCTCTTTAGGTATATATGCTTTTTTTAATCTTTGGAGGCACAAAGGGAATCATTTGATTGTCTCTTGGTCTTTTATATGATATGGGTGGAGGAAATGTGAAATATCTACCCTGGTTAGTTGGAAGGGTCTTTTCTTGTGGCATGGGTTCATTCATAACATGCAGGGGAGGAGGAACAACCATAGACCTATCATTTTCAAGAATATTGATAGTAGATAATTATGTCATGTGATTTTCTTTAAAATTTTGGTATGACTTGAAAAATAATTCCTCATGAGGTTTATTAGGTTCCATAGGCTGAGGCCAAAAGAAATCTAGTGAAAATTTTCCACGGGAGGACAAAGGATTAAACCCACTATGATGCATTGTAAATATCTCATTTTTAAATGGGAATTTTATGAACTTTTGAATAGCCGAAAGGATGATATTCATGGAGTGTATTCATGGTTAGCCTAGATTCACATAGAATTGGCCCGATATCAGGATGATGGAGAATTATACATCTCATTATTTTGCTCCAACTTTAAGTGGAAGAGTGATCGAACCTATCATTGGGTGAGCAAAACCATCATAAGTTTTCGATCATGCTTTCAATTTCTCATAAGAATCTTGATAAATCTCATGCACAAATAAGAACTCCTTAGTGATCACATTCTCTACACACATTATCAATGAGTATTCCTTGTACAAGTTTTTCATTGATACATATGGTGATATAGAGAGGACCATCAGGTGCATGTTTGGATGCATCACTATATAGGTGAAAGAAATGTCGAGTAACATAGCGATTTGGTCCTTATGAGGTTGAACATCTATTAAAGCAATCATGCTATATAATTCCTTATTGTCATCATTATTCTTTTCATCATTCATATCATCATTCATATCATCACTCGTGTCATCACAAGTGTGCACAAAGTTGGATGAATGGTTTGGCATTGGATTGGTAAAAATTTGTAAGCCACAGAATTATTTCCTTGATCATTAACATCATCTAACTACATCGTTCTATATCATGTCCACTTGTTTGATGATATTGAAAAAAGGAATTTGGATTGTAACTTGGTGTTAGAGGTTTGGTTGGGTTCATAGGTCTAACAAGAGGCAGTCAGATTAGGTTCTTATTTAAAAGTTGCAACATGATCAAATGGAGGGTGTCAAGTAACTAAGTAAATTGTCTATCTCTCAATCTAAATTGGTATGGAGTTAAACTTATGGCAGAAACTTGAGGTTCAAAGTGTTTGGTTGTTTGAGGTATATGTAACTTGATAAAAAAAATTGTTTTTCTTCTTGAATGGTTGATAGTTGTTTTGAGTTATAGATTCGGATTTCACAGTAGGAGTAGATGAAGATGTCTCTTCATACTGACTAATTAAATTTTTTTAATCATGAAGGGTCATACACAAATATATAAAGGATGGATATTTCATCGATAAGATTGTATCACTTGTATTGACTTAATGTTGAATGAATTTTATCCAATATGTATGAACACTCTTTAGACATATGCATTAGGTAGAGTAAGATTGATTTGTGAATAAAGAAACCGATAGAGGCCTATGAAGTCAATGACCTTTTCATTTTACTTTTGTTTACATCGCATTAAGTCGGTTAATGTAATTTTAGATCTAATGTTTACTTCGAAACGGTGGAGAAAAGCCTTAACAATTTCATTGAAGGAGTGGACTGAGTTATTCGGGAATGAACAAAACCATTCTAGAGCCATGTCTTTTAATGACCCAATAAAAAGTTCAGCCAAGAGTTTATCTTCAAAAATGAAGTCACTATGCAAGGTCATATATGTCGATATATGATTTCTAGGGTCTCCTTTACCATTATACTTGTCAAATCAGGGTATCTATATATTTTGTGGCATTGGTGTTTTCAAAGTTTGAAGTGATAATGGGATTCTTTTCACATATTGCAATGGTTGTCTATTTTGGTTTTGGTTCAAAGTTGAAATTTGTTGTTGGAGTGAGATTATGTTTTGTAAAAGTTGGTTAGTAAAAAATCATTGGTTGACATGTTTTTGGAATGTGGTGAATATGGTGGTATTTTGTATGTGCTTGGTGGACTACTATGTTGTAAATTTATGAGAGGGGATGAAACTTGAGGTGTCACATGTGAAGATCCAAAACTATAAGCATTTCCAATGGAAAGGCCTAATATTGGAGCTATAGCAATGCTTTTTTGTTTTTTTCAAGTGACAGTGGTAATAAAGGCTATAGTTGTACGGAGAGAGACTTGATTTCCTTCTTAACTTTGAATGTTTCTCAAATATTTAGCACAACTAGACATTATAGGTACATTAGCATCAACTATATGGGCTAGGCTACACAAAACATTTGATCCTTGATGATCATTAATCGATTTCCTCATGTTATCTATTATAAGGTCTAATGTACAAGCTAGATATTCAATACGCACATAGCCTTGAAGTATTTCTAGATCTTTGTCCAATTGTTTCAATTTGTCTTTGGGAACATGGGCAACCATAGTCTCAACATCTATAAAAATGGGTGATTAAAAAATTTTCATTTGTATGGTAGCATTATGGATGGAGACCAAAATGTGTTGAGTATTGACCAAACTTTGCATGAAAGAGTTGGAAGAGTCGTGATCCATAGTGGATGTAACAATAGTGTTGGATGTCATAATTCTAAAACTACATCTCATTGAATTATTGGAAATAGGACACCAGGTAATGAAGCTCGTGTTAGTTTCAAAACACTAAGTGTACCCAAGATAAACACTAAACTATCAATTAACCACAACAAAATACTCAGAAATATAATTTAGAAAACATAAGAAAATAGAGAATACAATAAGAAAGATTTGTGTAAAAGTTGATTCAGTCAATAGTAGGAGGATAGAGGCACCCAAGGGCATCTATGTCTTGAGTAGGTTTTCCAAAAATTAAAGTTTTAGTGTGTTTGATTATGATTAAGAATTCTATGCCTACTTGCAAATAGTTTGAACAATGAATACTTTCCAAAATTTGTTGAATTTATGCCAATGCAAGTGTGTAACAATGTGTAAACAATAAATGGAAATTTTGAATGCAATTTTTTAATTTGAAATGTAAAAATTGACTAATTGTAAGATGCCTAAATCTGAAAATGATGATTTTGATACAATTCTGAACAAAACAATGCAATTTGTTTTACTTTTTTCCACATTTTGAGCTAAATGAATACAATTAAGAATTCTAAATGAGAGATTTACAAGCACAAACCAACTAAAGACACATAGACAAAAATATGTGAATTTTTTTGTTAATGCAAGTGTACATCGATAGAGGTGTCCAAGGGCATTTGATTCCTTGATAGGGGTTCTGAAAATTAAAAAATTGAATGTTTATTATACTATTTAAAGGTTTTTCTTTTGTGTACAAACAAGTCTACAACTGAGTTTTTTTCTAGAATTTTCTCAAATTAAGACAATGTGATGCAAATGCAAATGTGTAACAATGTAAATGATAATTATGAATGCAATTTTCAATGTAAGTTTGATCTAAGTGACTGAAATAAGCCCTAATAAAACCTATGATGTAAAATGATATGTAATTTTTTGAATTTTTATCTTTTATGATACAAAAGTGAAACCCTAAATGAGAAATTCAAAACAATACAATGAAAAACTTTGACCTAGGATGAATTTTAGAAGGTATGTAATGTAAACAGCTCAGGTTCACCAAAATGAAACAAAGAAAAATGTGAACCCTAGGTCTAATATATAAACTTAGGATTCAATTTTTTTTGTGGGTTTTTTCTTACATTTCATTAAGATGGAGATCAACAAGGTGAGTAGATTGAATTTCAACCATGAAGGTGAGCCAATCAGACCTAAATCTAAATCCTATTGAGTCTTAGAATGGATTGGAATTGATTTTCTATGATTAACTTAATTAGACTATATGCCCTAATATGCAAAATGCAATAATCTAGCAATTAACTGACTGAAACACTAACCTGCAAGTAGATATCAAAATTGTAGAGGATTGTGTACCTATTTGAAAGGTGGAAAATTGTTTTAGGCTAGGGTTTAGGACCTAGAAGAACAATCTTCACTTTCACTCAAGAACAAACCCTTGAGATCTCAATGCAAAGGGGAAAGAGATCTTGCAAGAGGGTTGTTCTAGGCATTGAATATAAGCTAATAAGGGGTTCACCACCAATTTTATACTTGGAAAGATAAATAAAATGCAAGATGCAACACTAAACCATAATTCAATGCAATGACCTACAAAATGACCTAGAAAAGTAAATGAAACATAACAAAAAGTAGTAAGATGAATGGTGTGCACCTGGAAATCTAGAAATGACTGGAAGGAGCTCTAGAACACTAGAAATTTTTAATTTAATGTTGACTGGGACTCATTCACCAAGTTGGATGAATCAATCCAAAATATGGGTTTTTGTGTGGGAACAAGAATCTGCCAAATGGGTATCTAAATCTGCAAAAATATGAATTTTGAATGAAACTAGGATTCATCTGTCAGAAGTGGTGAATCGGTCCAATTAGGGATTTCTGAAGCATCAAAGTCTGAATCTGCTCTCCTCATTTTTCTTAATCTACCTCCGCAAGTTTTTGGATCTGAACCTCTGTAAATTGACCTGTAGGTGTTCTCCAATGTTCTCCAAGGCTTGATGACAACTTTGACAACTTTGAATGAATTAAAAACTTTTCTCCAATCTTTCTCCTTGGGAATTCTACAATCTAGACCTTCAAATCACACTCAAAGGAAAGAGAAAAAAATTTGTTGTGTTAGTGGATAGGGGTTTTCCTTGGGGTAAGTGCACCAATCTGTGACACAATAAAAAATAGCATAGCGCCTGAGGGCTCCTCCCTTTTTGGTTAACCTTTTTTTAGAATTTCAAAAATCCCAACGGTGAGAAATTAGCTAACACCATGTAGTTGATCCTCCTTCTTTCGGATTATTTTTTTAATGAATATATAATATTTTATGAATTTTCAAAGTGGACACATCCTGAAAAGCTGAAATTTGAGCGTGCTCCCCCCCAAATTTTTTGCAAACTAATCGAAAATTGATTTTTATTTTTTTCATCATGTGTAGAATGGAGTCTAGTTTCAAAAAACGTAATTTGTTTCACGTTCCGATGAACGTATAAAAATCTATCCTAAACCTAGCACATGTTGGTTTTTGACCAAAAACGAAGGCATTTACAATAGAAGCCATGGA
The DNA here is from genome assembly GCA_007115665.2 of Sequoiadendron giganteum. Lineage (NCBI taxonomy): Eukaryota > Viridiplantae > Streptophyta > Pinopsida > Cupressales > Cupressaceae > Sequoiadendron > Sequoiadendron giganteum. The sequence continues at coordinate 53,073,261 of CM021104.1, forward strand.
TCAAAACCTTAACTAAATCAAAATGAATTTTTTTTTTTATATTTAGATAGCTGAGATAGAGGTTAACGCTATCACGGTTTTTTTATAAACTTGCATTGAAAGACGTGTAAATGAGATGGGGAGCAAGGTCGAAAATATGAGAAAATTTAGCAAATCCTATTAATTAACATGTCTAAAGTAGGCCTTTGGCGAGCACCAAATTTGGTGAGCGCCAAATGGCCTGCTTTGTACATAACTAGATTTTCGCTTTCTCTGTCAGGGAGACTATATACATGAAATAAAAATTTAAGTATAAGTTGATATTTACATATGGACATTTACTTTCTTATACTTTAAGTTATATTTCATGTATATATAGGCAGGATGTTTGAGAGTTGTTTCAAATCTCTAATAGTTATAATACAAATTCTAGTTTTTGGAAGATCTTAAAAATTTTAGAGTTAGTAAAATTTCAGTAATCAGCATGTCAAATTTCAGTAATTAGGAGGTCAAATTTTAGTACGTAGGAGGTCAAATTTCATCTTTCTCTCTCTATCTCACTCATTTTCATCTCGTATTCTCTAGACCTCTCTCTCTCTCACTATCTCCATCCCTTTATCTAACAATATCTTCCTTGAGCTCAAGAACTATGTCTCTACATGTCCATCTCTCTCTCCTTCCCTCTCCAATATCTATCTCCCTCCCTCCTTCCCTCTCTACATTTTTCCATCTCTCATCCCTCTCCTTTAATCTCTATATATCTCTCTTTACTCTCTATACCTACCTATTCCTCCTTCCCTCCCTCTCCTCTCTTTCTCTCTCTTTGCTTCCCTCACTCTCTCCTCCCCTCTCTACTCTCTATCTTGTCATTCTCTCTCTCCTCCCCTCTCTAGTTCTCTCTATCTCACTTCTCTCTCCTTCCCTCCCTCCCTCTCTAATTTTCTCTATCTCCCTCTCTCTCTCCTTCCCTTTCTACTTCTCTTTATCTCACCTCTCTTTCTCCCCTTCTCTCTCTTCCTCTATGTTCCTTTCACCCACCTTTGCTCTCTACTTCTCTCTATCTAACCTATCCCTCTATACATCTCTCTCTCCCCCCTCCCATCTCAATCTCTCCACCTTCCTCCTTATCTCTCTAATTTTAAGCTCCATCACACATCTCTATCACCTATCTCACTTCTCTCTTTCCCCTTCCCTCTCTACTCTATTTCTCTCTATCTCACCCCTCTCTCCCTACCTATTCATCCCTCATCTCTCTTATCTCTCTCACCTCTCTCTCTCCATCCCTACCTCTTCCTCCCTCTCTCCTTCCCTCTATTTTTCTCTTTATCTCCTCCTCCCTCTGTCTACCTAGACCTCTCTCTATTTTTGTCTCACCTCTCTCTCTATCCCTACCTCTCCCTATATCTCTCCTTTCATATCTACTTCTCTCTACCTAGTTGTCCCTCTATACCTATTTCTCTCTCCCTCCTTGCCTCCTCTCTCTCAATATCTCCACCTTCTTTCCCTCTCTAGTTCTCTCTCTATCACCTCTCTCTATCTCTCTCCTCCCTCTCTCCTCTCTCTATCTCTCCCTCCCTACCCCTCTTTCTATCTCTCCTCTCTCCCTCCCACTCTTTCTATATCTCTTTGCCCTCTCTCTACCTATATCTCTCTCCTTCTATCTATCTCAACTATCCATCTTTACCTATCCCTCCCTCCTCTATCTCTTCCACCAAAATTCACTCTACATCTCTCTGTCTAGCCTACCCCTATATACCTCATTTTCTCTCCCTCTCTCTTTCCCTCTCTCAATCTATCTACCTTTCTCATTACACCTCTACTTCTCTCTATCACCTCTCTCTCTCCCCCTTCCCTCTTTACTTTCTTTATCTCTATCTCACCCCTCTCTCCTTAAATATCCCTCCCTCCCTCCTCTCTCTCTATCTCACCTATCTCTCCCTCCCTACCTCTTCTTCCCTCTCTCCTCCTTTCTCTACTTCCCTTTATC
>CM021104.1:53075326-53111711 GCA_007115665.2 Sequoiadendron giganteum
ATTAGGGTGAGAGGGAGGGAGTGGGAGAGAGATAGAGGGAGGCATGGTTAAGGGTAGAGGGTAAAAGGGTTTAATGGCTTAGGTTTTAAGGGTTAAGGATAAAGGATTAAGGGTAGAGGGTAGAGGGGAGAAAGATAGAGGGAGTGAGTGAGTGAGTGAGAGAGACCTAAGAGAGGGTGATGCAGTAGGAGAGAGAGACTTAGGAGAGAGAAAGAGGATGGGATGATTAATAGTGGAGGGTTAATGGTTTAGGGTTAAGGTTAGAGGGGATAGAGATAGAGGGAGTGACTGAGAGAGAGAGAGAGAGAGAATTGAGAGAGGGAGAGACTTGCGAGAGAGATAGGGAGGGGAGATATATAGACTCTCCCTTATCCCCATTTCTCTCTCAAGACTCTCCCTCCTACCCCCTCTCTCTCTCTTAGGTCTCTCTCTCCCTCTATCTCTCTCCACTATACCCTTAACCCTAAACCCTTAACCCTTAACCCTTAAACCCTAAACCCTTAAAAACTCTACCCTCTACCCTCTATCTCTCTCCAACTCCCTTCCCCTCTCTCTCTCTCAAGTCTCTCCCTCCTACCCCCTCTCCCTCTCTCAAGTCTCTCTCTCTCACTCTCTCTCTCTATCTATATCCCCTCCATCCTTAACTCTTAACCATTAAACCCTCTACCCTCTACCCTTTACCCTCTATCTATATCCAATTCCCTCCCTCCCTCTCTCTCTCAAGTCTCTCCCTCCTACTTCCTCTCCCTCTTTTAGGTCTCTCTCACTCATTCACTCCTTCTATCTCTCTCCCCTCTACCCTCTACCCTCTACCCTCTATCCTTTACCCTTTACCATTAACTCTTAACCCTCTACCCTCTATCACTTTTCCACTCCCTCCCTCTCTCTCTCTCTCTCACTAACTCCCTATATCTCTCTCTCCTTTACCCTTAACTCTAAACCCTAAACCCTTAGCCCTTAAACCCTTAAACACTCTATCCTCTACCCTTAACTCTACCCTCTACTTCTCTCTTTCTCACACACTCACTAACCCCTCTATCTCTCTCCCCTCTACCCTAAACCCTAAACCCTTAACCCTTAAACCCTAAACCATTAAACCCTCTACCCTCTACCCTTAACCCTCCCTCCCTCTGTCTCTCTCCCACTCCCTCCCTCTCTCTCTCTTTCAAGTCTCTCCATCCTACCCCATCTACCTCTCTCAGGTCTCTCTCTCACTCACTCAATCCATCTATCTTTGTCCCTCCCTCCTCTTCTCTCCTTATCTCTATCTCACTTCTCCCTCCATCTCTCCCTCCATACATCCCACCTTCTCTTCCCTAGTCCCTCAACCCTATACCCTCAACCCTTAAACCCTAAAACCTTAAACCCTCTACCCTTTCTCTCTCAAGTCTCTCCCTCCTACCCCATCTCCCTCTCTCAAGTCTCTCTTTCTCAGTCACTCCCTCTATGTCAACCCCCCTCTACCCTTAACCCTTAAACCCTCTACCCTCTCTCTCTCAACCATCTCCCTCCTACACCCTCTCCCTCTCTCAAGTCTCTCTCTCTCACTCACTCACTCCTATGTCTCTTCCATCTACCCTTAGCCCTATACCCTTAAACCATCTACACTCTCCCCTCTATCTCTCTCTGACTCCCTCCATCCCTCTCTCTCTCAAGACTCTCCCTCCTACCCCCTCTCCCTCTCTCAGGTCTCTCTCTCACTCACTCCATCTCTCTCTCTCCCCTTAACCCTTAAACCTTCTACCCTCCCTCCCTCTATCTCTCTCCCACTCCCTCCATCTCTCTCTCTCAACCCTCTCTCTCCTACCCCCTCTCCCTCTCTCAAGTATCTCTCTCTTAGTAACTTCTTTTTTCTCTCCCCTCTACCCTCTACCTGAAAGAAGGAGAGGGGTTAGGAGGGAGATACTTGAGAGAGAGGGAGGGAGTGGGAGAGAGATAGAGGGAGGCATGGTTAAGGGTAGAGGGTAGAGGGTAAAAGGTTTTAATGGTTTAATTTTTAAGGGTTAACCTATAAAGGATTAAGGGTTAAGGGTAGAGGGGAGAAAGATAGAGGCAGTGAGTGAGTGAGAGAGAGACCTAAGAGAGGGAGAGGCGATAGGAGAGAGAGACTTGGGAGAGAGAAAGAGGGTGGGATGGTTAAGGGTAGAGGGTAGAGGGTTCAATGTTTAAGGGTTAAGGGTTTAGGGTTTAGGGTTAAGGGTAGAGGGGATAGAGATAGAGGGAGTGACTTAGAGAGAGAGAGAGAGAACCCTCTACCCTCCCCTCTACTCTTAACCCTCTCTAGCTCTCTCCCCTCTACCCTCTATCTCTCTCTCACTCCCTCTCTCTCTTTCTCTCTCTCTCTCTATCTCACATCTCTCCCTCCTACCCACTCTCCCTATCTCAAGTCTCTCTCTCTCTCTCTCACTCCTATATCTCTCCGCTCTACCCTTAGCCCTCTACCCTTAACCCTTAAACCCTTAAACTCTCTACCCTCTATCTCTCTCATGCTTTCTCCCTCTCTCTCTCAGGACTCTCCCTCCTATCTAATTCTTCTTACTGATCCAAATGACATTCCCAGATTACTGTAATTGATTGAAGGGAGTTTTAATTCTTCTTTAAAGAATCCAATGAACCAAATCACATAGAAACAACAAATGTGTACTGATAAATCGAATATATACTTGATACTTCAATTTGAACAATCAAGAAACATCAGATTGGAGACAATCAGATAATCACAAGAATTCAACAAACAATTGATGCCAGGATGAAATCACCAAATTAACAGTTTTTCATTATCTTCCTTGAAATTAATACATACAACATAGCCTCCTCAAATGTCATCATTCTAAAAATATAGTACTTATAGCAGTCTATCCTATCCTAATTTTATTTTATTTTTTTACAATAGATTTTCAAATCATTTATACATTATAATCGAAGAGTCATGCCCCTTCATTTTCTAGTTATGACCGTTTATATTTTCTGGCAAAAATATTTGATTATATTGCCTTTATCGGCAAATCAAATATTTAGACTATAGTTCAACTTTTAATTTTTCACTTTATTACTTATACTTCCCTTAACATTTCTTTTCCCGAGGCTTCCCTTGTGTTTACCACTCTACCGTGGGCTTTGACTTTTCTACCCACGGTATGGCGGTACCCGGCCCCATCCTGACCATCGTGGTCTCCATCATTGCTTACCGCGCTACCACGGTCTTTACATTTGCTATTAGTGGTACCTCGGTAACCATTAGCCGCTTCTCCCAACAGTTTACCGCAGGCACTGTGGTCTTTGTTTTCACGGTTACGATATTGCGGTGTGATCGCTAGCCATTTCCTCCTATTTACCGTGGTCACCACGGTCTTTAAGATAACCCTCTACGGTACTGCAGTAAGATGTCATGACTGTCACATCGTTGAAGACTTACCATCCACCATGCTACCGCGGTCTATGGTTTGACCACCAGCGGTACCGCGGTGGGACCTTGATTGCCTTCTTTAACCGCTTGCCACTGCCTTCGTTGGTTGCTAACGGTTTACCGTGCTACCGCGGTCAATGAATTGACTGCGCACGGTAGTGCGGTAAACACTTCATGCCCATTTCAAACTACTACCGTTATACTGCAAGCCCCTTAGTGGGAGGCCGCGGTAAAGTGGTAAATACTTATAGAGTGAAAATGAAAGGGGCGGTAAAGGTTACAAGTTATTTTTTGGCCCTTTCGAATGGCAATAAAGCTAAATTTTTTATGAGAAGGTAATGAAATATAAGAAAATAAATGGGGGAAAAGTGTAGAAGGTGGTTAATGACTTTTATGGGAAAGATAGTAAAAATTTAAGGCATGAATAAATAAAATATCTTAAGGTTTTGATGGATTTTCATGGAAAATAATTGGAAAATCCTAGGAATTCTTGTGGAAAATTTCAGTTCTAACACCCTTAACCCTTAACCCTAAACCCTTAACCCTTAAACCCTAAACCCTCTACCCTATACCCTTAACCCTACCCCGCTCTATCTCTCTCTAGCTCAAAAAATTCATTAAAAACCCTAAGGTTTTCAGATTTAAATTTAATATTTTTCATCAAAATATTAAATTTTTATTCATTTATACCCTATACTTTCCTTTACTGTCTAGATGGAATTAAATGGGGGGAATATGTGAGGGAAGATAATGAATTTTATGGGAAAGATAGTGAAAATATAAGGCATGAAAAAGTAAAATACCTCAGGGTTTTGATGGAAATTTATGGAAAATGATGAGTGATTTTGCAAACCACTGCAAGAATCCAGAGTATCTTTGGTAGAGAAGACCAAGCAAAGCCATGAAAAATGAAGGTGATGACAGATGGAGGGAATGAACAGATGAATAATATGAAAATGGAGCAAATGGAGAAGTGGAAAACCCTAAACTACTGTGCATGGAAGATAATTTTTTAAAGAGGCATTGCTAAGAATTGTCCATGCAATGGGAATCCTTAATCCTTTGTACCTGCTTTGGTTTAAAAAATTAAACCATTAGGGATGGCCCCAAGCCACCTCAAAAAGAAAAACCTACACTTTCCTTTGTCATAAACTTTGTTCTGAATAGAGCTCATCAAATTTCTTTGGAAACTATCCATTCCACCTACCCTGCAATATGCACTGTCATTGAAAACCTTTAGGAAATCATTGTATTCAATCTGATTCATATTCATCTCATCAGTTTGCATTTCATTATTCTTACTATCATATGAAAATCTGAATACTCCTTATGCCAACTTGAAAACCTGAGGGATATTCAACAAAACATTCATAGGCATGCTCACTATCATATGTTGCTGAATGTGCCTGCAACTACACTGGGACCTGAAAAATCTGAATACTCCTTATGGCAACCTGAAAACCTGAGGGATTAGGGTTGAAGGGTTGAGGGTTGAGGGATTAAGAGGGTATGGGGCTTGAGGGATTAGGGTTTAAGGCTCTACCTATTTGTCCCTCTATACTTATTTCTCTCTTCCTCCTTGCCTCCTCTCTCTCAATATCTCTACCTTCTTTCCATCTCTACCTCTCTCTCTCTCTACCCTTAACCCTAAACCCTAAACACTTAAAACCCTCTACCCTCTACCCACTATCTCTCTCCCACTCCCTCTCCCTCTCTCTCTCTCAATTCTCTCCCTGCTACCCCCTCTCCCTCTCTCAAGTCTCTCTCACTCACTCACTCACTCACTCATTCTATGTCTCTCCCCTCTACCCTTAACCCTTAAACCCTTAAACCCTCTACCCTCAACCCTTAACCATCTACCCTTAACCCTCTACCCTCTATCTCTCTCCCACTCCCTCCCTCACTCTCTCTATCAAGACTCTCCCTACTACCCCCTCTTCCTCTCTTAGGTCTCTCTCACTCACTCACTCACTCACTCCCTCTATCTCTCTCCCTAAACCCAAAACCTTAACTTTAAACCCTCTACCCTCTTACCTCTAAGTACCCTTAACTATCTAACCTCTATTCCTCTCCTACTTCATCCCTCTCAAGCACTCTTCCTCCATCTCTCCTCCTCCATCCCACCTTCTTCTTCCCTAACTCTCAACCCTAAAACTCCTGAATACCTCAACCTCTATACCCAAACCTTCAACTCTCAACCCTTAACTTAAACTTTAAATCCCTCTACTCCTCTAACAATTCTCAACTAAATACTCCTCAACTCCTAATCCTCAACCCTTAAACCCTTAAACCCAATTAAACTCTCTACCCTAATCCCTAAAATCTTAACCCTTAAACCCTCATCCCTCAATCCTCTACCTTCAATCCTAAACCCTTAACCCTATACCTTGTACCCTATATGTTGTACCTTGAACCCTAATCCATCAACCCTATACCCTCAACCATCTACCCTCATCCTTAAAATCTTGACCCTCAACCCTTAAACCCTAAACCATTAAACCCTTAACCCTCAATCCTCAACCCTGAACCCTTAATCCCTTAATCCTCAACCCTTAAACCCTAAACCCTGAACCCTTATACCCTCTACCTTATACATTAGACCCTCAATGCTAATCCTTCAACCATATACCCTTAAACCTATACCCTAAACCCTCTACCCTCAACCCTAAACCCTTAAACCTTCTACCCTCTACCCTCTACCCTCTATACCCTCAACCCAATACCCTAAACCATCAATCCTATACCATAAATTCTCAACCCTCTATCCTATACATTAGATCCTCAACCCTCATATATCTCTATCCCTTTCTCCTATTCTCTCCTCTCTATCTCACTTCTCCCTCCATCTCTCCCTCCATCTCTCCCTCCATCCTTCCCTCCCTCTCTACCCTAATCCATCAACCCTATACCCTCAACCCTTAAACCCTTAAACACTCAACCCTCACCCCGATACCCTCTACCCTAAACCCAATACCCTCAACCCTTAAAACCTTAAACCCAAGTAAACTCTATACCCTAATCCCTCAATCCTCAACCCTTGATCCCTTGACCCTTAAACCCTCAACCCTCAACCCTCTACCCTCTACCATCTACCCTATACCCTCTACCCTCAATCCTCAACCCTCGACCCTTAAACACTCTACCCTCTACCCTCTACCCTATATATTAAACCCTCAACCCTCAATTATCAACCCTTGACCCTTAATACCTCAACCCTAGGTAGGTAGGGGAACATAGGTGAGATACAGAGTGATGAAGGGAGAGGTAGGTAAAAAAAGGGATAGGGGAGATAAATATAGATAGAGAGGATAGGATATGTAGAGAGAGGAGAGATAGAGAGAATTGGAGAGGGGAGGGAGGGACAAGTAGGGAGGAGACAGAGGTGTGTGTGTGTGTGTGTGTGAGAGAGAGAGAGAGAGAGGAGACATAATTGTTGAGATATAGAGTGATGGAGGGAGAAGTGGGTAAAGAGAGGGAGAGGGGAGATAAAGATAAATATAGAGGGAAGGAGATGTAGAGAGAGATGATAGATAGAGAGAAGTGGAGAGTGGAGGGATGGTGGGAGAGGAAAGGAGGAGATAGAGGTGAGTGTGTGTGAGAGGGAGAGAGAGTTAGAGGAGAGAAAATGAGGGGACAGAGGAAGGGGGAGAGAGAGAAATAGATTAGAGAGGGAAGGGGGGAGAGATATAGAGTAGAGAGGGAAGGAAAGAGTAAGAGAGAAAGATGGGTGAGGGAGAGAGTGGTAGGTAGTGGAGTGAGAGGTAGGTAGAGATGGAAGGAGAGAGGGAAGGAGGGAGAGTGAGATGGAGAGTAGAGAGGTAAGGAGAGAATGAGAAATAGAGATAGAGAGAGAGAGGGAGGTTGGAAGGAGGGAGAGGTAGAAAGGGATAAGTGAGACATAGAGAGGGAATGAGGGAAAGTGGGATAGAGAGAGAATGGTGATTTAGAGAGGAGGGAGTGAGAGGGGAGGATGGAAACTGGGAGAGAGGGAATGGTGATTTAGAGAGGAGGGGGTGATAGGTAGAGATAGAGATAATGGTGAGATAGAGAGGAGAGAGTGAGAGAGAAAGAGAGGGATGGAGAGACAAAGAGAGAGGTAGGTAGAGGAAGGGAGAGGAGAGATAGAGAGTAGAGAGGGAAAGAGGTAGGGAAGGAGGCATAAGTGAGATAGAGAGGGATGGAGAGAAAGAGTGATGGAGGGAGAGGTATATATAGAGAGGGAAAGCAAGAGGAGAGATAAAGAGTATAGAGGGGAGGGATAGGTAGGGAGATAAAGGTGTGTGTGTGAGTGAGAGAGAGAGAGAATGGTGACATAGAGAAAAAGATTGACTGAGAGAGAAAGAGGGGGAGGGAGGGAGGGACAACAGTGAGAGAGATTGGGAGGAGAGACAAAAAGAAGTGGAGGGAGGGTGAGGTCGAGATAGGGAGGGAGAGGAGAGATAGAGAGAAGTAGAGAGGGAAGGATGGAGGGAGGGAGTGTTAGCGAGGGAGATAGAGGTTTGTGTGTGAGAGAGAGAGAGATAGAGAGAGTGGTAAGATAGAGAGGGGAGAGTGAGAGGGAGGGAGAGAGAATTATGAGATAGAGAGGAGAGAGTTAGAGAGAAAGTGGGGGAAGAGAGGGATAAAGAGTGAGAGAGAGATGTAGGTAGAGGGAGGGAGAGGAGAGATAGAGAGTAGAGAGAGAAAGAGGTAGGGAGGGAGACATAAGTGAGATACAAAGTGATGGAGGGAGAGGTGGTAAAGAGAGAGAGAGAGGGGAGGGGGGAGGCAAATGTAGGGAGGAGAGAGAGGGGTGAGAGAGAGAGAGAGGGGAGAGAGAGAGAGGGAGTGGAGAGATAGAGAGTAGAGATAAGAAGAGAGAAAGTTGATACAATTTGCTGACTACTAAAATTTGACCTCCTAATTACTGAAATTTGAATTGCTGATTACTGAAATTTGACTAAGTATGAAATTTTTAAGATCTTCAAAAAACTAGAATTTGCATTATAATTCCTAGAGATCTGAAACCACTCTCAAACATCCTGCCTATATACATGTAATATAACTTAAAGTATAAGAAATTAAATTTCCATATGTAAATGTAAACTTATACTTAAATGTTTATTTCATGTATATAGTTTCCTTGGAAGAGAAAGTGAAAAATAAAAGAGTTTAGAAAAATGCATTCCAAAATTCATCACAAAAAGAAAGAGAACTCACAATTTTTCACCGATTGCAAAATTCAAGCCATTTCGCGCTCGCCAAATGTGGCACTTTTCAAATTTGGCAAGCGTAATATGGCCTATTACGGGCTTTTTTGCAATTTGGCATCAAAATTGTGTCATAGATTGGTGCACTTACCCCTTGGTCAAACCTTGTTTTGGTAATCAAACCTTGAAATAAGAATGGAGAATGATGAATGAACAAGATATGATGTTACAACTCACCAAAATCTAAAAATGAAGTGTTGCAAACATGCATGAGATGGCTCCAATGGATTTAGATCTTGACTCTTGTTTGAAGGTGATAGATCTTGAATGAAATGCTAGCTTGAATCACAAACCCTACATCAAAATTATTGGCTCCAAAACAAACATGATGCTTGAAGTCTTTGACATGATGATTGATTCTTGAATACTTCTCTAAGATGCTTGATAATCTTCCCTTGAATGCTCTTGAATGCTCTTATGAATGCTTGAATGCTCTTGTGAACTCAAACTTACCATAAGGATCAATACTTGAATGCTTGGGTGAAAATGAGTGAAAGAACCTTTTATTTATACTCAAATATGCAAGAATTCTTGAAATTACAACACTACATGCCGACATCAAATCTAGGAGGATAAAATCCTACCAAGAATTTGAATGAATTTTGATTTTGGGCCACACAGGACTCATTCGCCCAAGGTGGCAAATGAGTCCCACTAGGCATAATGTATGGGACCAAAATTAAAAATTCTTAGAAATGTGTGAAACCAGGTTTGGGACCCAAAAATCTAGGTGGGACTCATTAGCCCAAGGTGGAAAATGAGCCCCAGATCATTAAATCTAGGCCATTCAAGCCTGAAACGCTTGAATTATGAGTGGGTAATGATTTGTGTCAAGATTATCCTCGAAAAGATACATTAAATGAGGCTTGTGGATGCAATTTAAGGCCAATTAAAGCATAAGAAAGCCCAATTAATAATGACAACCCTAGAAAAGTGTGAAAGTATGTTACAACACTTTACAACAATTTAAATAAGGTAGGATTAAGGTTAAAAAGAGGTTTATTAGGTTTAATTAATTAATAAAACCTTAGAAAAGTGTGAAAGTGTGTTACAACACTTTAGCAAGGTACCATTTAAATTCATTAGTTCACAAGGGCCTAAGACCTAATGTGAATGTGTCAACCATATTACAACATTAAGTTAAGGCATCATTAAGCTCAATTCAGCAAGGAGGGCCCAAACAAGTGTGAAAATGTCCCCAACGATATTTTTCGACACTACATTTAGCCCCCACTTTAGTGAGAGGATGAACTTGCTTCAAACTCACACTAAAGTGTACCAATGCTGGTAAGATGGGATGACCCGATCAAGAGGGGTGATCAAGCCCCCAGGATCAAGATCCCATGGTAAACCCACATAAGCACAAAATAACACACATGATATAAAGAGCATACACTATCAAAGATGAAAAAGAGAAAATGTAAAAGATAAAAGAGTCGGATCAAGCTTTGACCATTTTTCCATCATGATGAGGATTAGATCTAGGCTATTTTTCCAAAAAATGCATACTCACTCTGAGGCGATAGAACTTCAAGTTGTCTGTTCGGTGAGAATTCCAAGAAGGTGAGAAACATACACTCATGGCTAGTATGCGCTCACACAAACGCGAGTGGCTATGGGGAAATTCATGCCTTGATCAGGCTTCCTACTCAACCATACCAAAGTTATACCTCTTAATAACTTTGATAAGGCACCACACAAAAATGATGATTTTTGAGCTTCATGAAACAAGCAAAATTTTGTATGCTTGGAGCTCATGAACAAACAAAATGGCTCCACAGGAATGCAAGTTGTGTTATGCAAGGTGGCCATATAACATAAAATGAAAATGCAACAATAAGGAATGCTCAAGGGACTCTTTCTTAGTTCATGCGATGTCTTAACTTAGGGAACATTGTGCCTAATGTCTCCAAGAGAGGACCAATCAAAGAATAAAATATTCACAACTTAGGGGATGCAGTGTGTCACATCAAGTGACTAAGAGGAATGTAATATGCTAAGAGAGATCATGCTCTTGAAGGACATCATGCCTAATGTCATTCACAAAGTGGAAAATGCATCATATAAAGTAAGAAGACTGCACCATGAACCATGAAAAAGAAAAATACAAAAAAATATTGCCAATGTATGCCCCCACTTTAAATAAATTACTAAACACCATGCTATGAGAAATTACTTTAAAGTAGAAAATTATAAATGCAAACAATAAAGAATACATGAGAGATAACTTGGAAAGCCCTATGCCAAGTCATAGGTTTCCAAGTAACGCTACGTAATGAGAAAGAAAAGGAAAAGAGAGGGGTTGCCCCCAAAAATTAAAACACCGAACACATAAGGGATCTATGGATTTGGGGTCAATATGTTCTTACTAAAATGTGTTTAAGAGATCTTAGAACTATCATCATTCCCCAAATACACATAGAAGTGGAAGAATGACACAAAGAGATCGAAAACAAAGGAAAAACCTTTCGGATCAACATGGAAGAGACATGAATGTCTCGACACCTTGCGCCATCGCCAAAATGAAAACACAAGGCAAAGAAATGAGATAAAGGAAAATACTTTTTGGTCAGCATGGAAGAGACATGATGTCTCGACGCTTTGCATCATCCCCAAAAGGAAAACACAAGAAAAATGAAAAAGGTGAAAATATTTTTTACACAGAGAAGAATGAAGGTACAAATAAAGGGATACACAAAGAAGAGAGATACACCAAACTGAACAATATGGGGATCACAATACACACATGCAATCACACAAAATAAAATGAAAAATTAATTATGTAAAGGGACTAGTAAGGCACATGTGTGTCAACCTAAAGCAGGTCGTCTGCATCCCAATCTCAATGTAAATACAAAGTAGACAAGTAGCTAAAGGGACAACAACATATGTATTGCTAAGACATGGCTATATACCTCTTGCCCCCACTAAGTGAAATACAAGAATGAGTTGAGGTAGGTGATGGGAAAGATCATGTAATGGTGAGAATACAAGATTCTACAACTATTGCATGATAAGGGGTGAAAGGGATACGTTATGCAATTATTGGATAACAATTACTCTCATCAAAGTGATATCTACTCAAGATGATTTTGAATGCATGACAGTCATCTGTACTATGTCCCAGAGTTCTATGGTATCTGCAATGTGGAACATTTGCACCTTTAGGATATAGTCTTATATTTTCATTCATGGGTGGCAATAGTATAAGTCCTTCGTTTAGAAGTATTTATAATTTTCTTTCAATTTCTGGTGGTGGACAAGGGAATCTTAATTTCTTTAATTTATATGGTCTTTTGTGCTTGCTAGATTCACCAAATTCTCTAGTTGAAGGTTGAGGAGGAGAACCAAAGATTAAATCTTCATCCTTGAGAAGTATCGGTTCTTCTTTAGGAAGTAGGATACTCATATCTGGAGGAGGATCTTGATATCCTAAACCTTTTGTCTATTAAATTGGAATTTTCTCTAAGAATTGATGAATTTTGTGTTCACTTGTTGTATCACATCTTTGTTTATTCAAGATCGTGAATCTTTTTCCATATGTCTCTTCTAGGTTGATAGGAGTGTCCATCACTTTGTTAACATAGAATGGTTGAGTGTTTGCTTGTTTAGATTAACTAGGTTCACCTATTGTAGGGAACTTAGGTTCAATTTTTGTCTCAACTTCGGGATGGAAGTAACCAAACATCTCAAGCGGTGGTATTGTAGGGGGTGTTGATTTTTTCATGGATGGGTTAAAGGATGCATTAGCTTCAAGGTTGTTAAGATAATTGTTGAATGTGTTTTCTGCACAGCAACAACTCAGAAAAAATATATAATATCCCATCTCTCTTGAAAGGTTGATCTCTATGAACAAAGAGATAACCCCAAGGTCTCTTAGGTTTTAGGTATTGACAATGCAATGGAACCACCCAGTGATAAATGTGAAAATGTTGGTAATCATAAAGGGACCTTACAAAAAAAATGTTGGAGACTCTATGCTTATCAGATTTTGCAACAAGGTGATACTTGAGTTCCTATTTCAACCACAGTTCAAAGAAATAGCAAAAGGTAAGGGTTTCAGAAATCCTAAAATTAATATTGCTCCTAAGATCAACAATACCAATAAAGAAATACTTGGAACGAACCAATCCCTTAAAACTACTTTTGGCTTAACCCAAGCTATTTCTACAATCTCACAAAAACAATGCAATCTTCTAAGGAATTAAAGATTTTTAGATTATGCACATTCATCCAAGCCAACCCTAGTTTTGCAGTTGACATGGACAACTGCCCACAATTGAACTAAGCACATAAATAATAGGTATAGGTTGACCTTGCACAACAATCCCACAATCAAGACGCTGCCCAAAGTATGAACCAGAGATTGCTACAACACTCCAAGCATTAAATCACAAGCACCATTAAATTATTTACTCTAAATCTAAAATGCATTCAGATATTTCCAAGCAATTTTTTAAAGATAGAACAAGAACCATGCAAGACAAATCAATGCAAATAAGCCACCAATAATAGCACAATGTATTCACTTGTATTGAATCACCAATAATAGCAACAATTCTGATGTTTTGTATTGTAGCATTTGCTTGAAAATAAACTAACTCCTAATTGTAACTTCTAATCAACTATCTAACCCTTTACCAACTTGTCTAACTTCTATTTCCCAACAATAACCTGCTTTTTCTAACCCTTAAAAATGAGGCAAAATTCTATACTTATAGAGATCTTGTCCCATGTTAGCCCGAGCTAGGGTCACTGAGAAGGTCGGCCACCAACCATATCGGCCCAGATAGCCCACAATAAATTTCCACCCCATAATGAATGCATGAGGCGCCCTCCTAATATCAACCTCGGATCTTTGTAAATCTCGATTCAGATTGAACAAACCCCACAGGTCCTTTCGCCATTAATGTCTCACCAGCGTGAAGCATAAGAAAGGTAAAGTGCACACATCATGTGAATGTGAATATGAGTCACCGATCAATAGCCGAGCTGGTCACCTCCAACGACTCTGATCGAGTCAAACCAATTTGAATCCTCCATGTCACGTCCAACTCAGATGAACGACCCTCAAGCGCGTCGACCTAACCATGTACGAGAAAGTTTCACCTGCCCGCAGCTGTAAAATGTACCTGGCTGCAATCTCGCAGATCTTGCAACATCTTCAAAGTATGCCCATTCCTTCCTTCGACCTCGATAGCAACAACCTACATTTAAAGAAGACCACAATTATTACCCATTATAGCATTTTAAATCCAGTTAAACAATCATAAACAACATATTCAATCATCAAAGAGATCAAATTAGCCACCAAAATCCTTAAAACTTCATTAAAGCATCCTCTATCAAAGTTCAGGATTTTCACCCCTTCGCAGAATTCAGGTCAGGAAGGAATTTTGGGAAATTCTGGGCCAGGTGGATTCCAGCGATGGAAACCCAAAATAACACTCATAATTATCTCAATTAACACCCAATACTCAAGAAATCACCTACAAATACCTTCAAATGTTCCAAATCAACCATGCAATGCATAATCATTAACAGTTAGACCATTAATCCTCTCAGTTCTTGACAAATAATAGATCTTCGGAAAAATCCAACAGGGACGGAAATTTCTGAAACTAGCAGTACTTAGCACATCACAGGAAAATGAAGGAGGAATGGATTTCTGGCTTTTCCCTAGGTAATGGATTCTTACTAAGTCAACGCAATTCTCACGCCATTGACTAACAATTTTGACCTCCTAACTCCTCCAATGTAATCAAAACCGCACTACCGCGAGCCACTCATCCAATCACCGAGGTAAGGCCTAAACTACACCACCGCAAGCCAAGCGCGAAGTCTCCATGGTATGGAGATGAACCGCGCAACCGCGACCTGGCTCGGAGACACCTGCGGTATCGAGGTAAACTGCGCTATTGTGCCAAATGGACCAACCCCACGCTACTGCACCAGCGAACAAAGACCCCCGTAGTATGGCAAGATCACCGTGCTACCGCGTCGAGAATAAAATCCCCCCACGGTAAGGTGGTACCACCAAACAACCACAACCCAAATGCAAAGCCCTCGTGGTATCGAGGTAAACAACCCAAGATGCAAACCGGGGAAATGAAGGAACAAAGGAAATTCGGAAAAAATCAGGGGAGACAGAATTCCATGGAGCACCAAAATCTTCGAAGACAGTGCAGAACCAGCCCCATCGGGTTTTCCAAGCAGCCGGGGAAATCCGCCTGAGGGGAGAAATCTCGAAAACAAGGAAAAACCTGAAATTATCCAAAAGACTTAGAATTTTCAAAGTGTTAGCATAATGGGGGCACTTTTCAAGCAAGATAGGCATCAAGGAACATTGCAAAGTAACACAAATCCTAGGACCAAAGGACCAAAGCACCAGAAACTAAAAACTCAAGATTTTCAAAGACAAACTCAAAAAGGGCAAGGCCACAGAAAAGAGCCAAAAGGCTAGGCAAAAGAGGGTCCCTACTTTCAGTTGGGCGTGTGTGCAAAACTGCACAACAATAATCATTTAGGAAATTATTCATGTTGCCATCATATTCTCCAATGATGTCAACATCGCGAGGAGGACATGCATTAGGAGTTGAAGGAGTGTGAGTGAGTTCAATTTCATTAGGGTCATTTCCAAAAGCACAACTTGACATATCCACTAAGGATTTCAAGGACATCCATAGTTTTCCAAAGCACCTATCCCTGATGCTAATTTCAGATTATCAACTATGCAACAATGTTAAATGAAATGCTTTAGATGCAATTTTGAATTTAAGCAATGCACAAGATGAATGAATTTAAACTAGATGCAGAAAATTAGATGAAATAGAAAATTTGTTAACTAGAATAGAAAGGAAATAATAACAAATAGAATCTCAGAAATAGAGCTATAAATTCTAGAAAATGTAATGTAGAATCTGCACTGGGACTGGTTCGCCCAAGGCGGCAAATGAGTCCCAATAAGATTTTTTTTCAAAATTTTTAGAAATTTTCAATTGATTTTTATACTTTTTATATTTTATGATCTGTATCTTAGATGCAAATGCATATTTTGTTTGATTTTTAATGAAATGAGATTCAAAAATTCAAGCTATATGAGCTTTCACTAATACAAAATTTGAAACCCTAGAATGTAAATTAACCAATGCAAATCCTAATGCAATGTTAATGCAAGAAAGATATAGGATGATAATGCACTCCAAATCAGAATTATGATGTTCTAAATGTAGGTTCACCAAAATGAAAGGTGGAAAATTGTTTTTGGCTAGGGTTTAGGACCTAGAAGAACAATCTTCACTAACTTTCAGTCAAGAACAAACCCTTGAGATCTCAATGCAAAGGGGAAAGAGATCTTGCAAGAGGTTATTCTAGGGGTTGAATATAAGCTAATAAGGGGTTCACCACCAAGTTTAGACTTAGAAAGATAAATGAAATTCAAGATGCAACACTAAACCCTAACTCAGTGCAATGACCTACAAAATGACCTAGAAAATTAAATGAAACAAAACATAAAGTAGTAAGATGAATGGTGTGCACCTAGAAATATGGAAATGACTGGAAGGAGCTCTAGAACACTGGAAAATTTAAATTTAATGCTGACTGGGACTCATTCGCCAAGCTGGGTGAATTAATCCAAAATCTTGGTTTCTATGCGGGAACAAGAATCTACAAAATGGGTATCTGAATCTGCAAAAATCTGAACTTTGACTGAAACTAGGACTCATTTGCTAGAAGTGGTGAATCAGTTCAGTTAGGGATTTCTAAAGCTTCAAAGTCTAAATATTCTTTTCCCATTCTTCTTAATCTGCCTCTACATTTGTCTAGGGTTTAGGATCTAGAAGAACAATCTTCACTTTCACTCAAGAACAAACCCTTGAGATCTCAATGCAAAGGGGAAAGAGATCTTGCAAGAGGGTTGTTCTAGGCATTGAATATAAGCTAATAAGTGGTTCACCACCAATTTTATACTTGGAAAGTTAAATGAAATGCAAGATGCAACACTAAACCCTAATTCAATGCAATGACCTACAAAATGACCTAGAAAAGTAAATGAAATAGAACAAAAAGCAGTAAGATGAATGGTGTGCACCTGGAAATCTAGAAATGACTGGAAGGTGCTCTAGAACAATAGAAATTTTTAATTTAATGTTGACTGGGACTCATTCACCAAGTTGGACGAATCAATCCAAAATATGGGTTTTTGTGTGGGAACAAGAATCTGCCAAATGGGTATCTAAATCTGCAAAAATATGAATTTTGACTGCAACTGAGACTCATCTGCCAGAAGTGGTGAATCGGTCCAATTAGGGATTTATGAAGCATCAAAGTTTGAATCTTCTCTCTTCATTTTTCTTAATCTACCTCCATAATTTTTTCGGATCTGAACCTCTGTAAATTGACCTGTAGGTGTTCTCCAATGTTCTCCAAGGCTTGATGACAACTTTGACAACTTCGAATGAATTAACAACTTTTCTCCAATCTTGCTCCTTGGGAAATCTACAATCTAGACCTTCAAATCACACTCAAAGGAAAGAGAAAAAGTTTGTTGTGTTAGTGGATAGGGGTTTGCCTTGGTCAAACCTTGTTTTGGTAATCAAACCTTGAAATAGAATAAAATAAGAATGGAGAATGATGAATGAACAAGATATGATGTTACAACTCACCAAACTCTAAAAATGAAGTGTTGCAAACATGTATGATATGGATCTAATGGATGTAGATCTTGAATCTTTCTTGAAGGTGATAGATCTTGAATGAACTGCTAGCTTGAATCACAAACCCTACCTCACAATTGTTAGCTCCAAAACAAAAATGATGCATGAAGTCTTTGACATGATGATTGATGCTTGAATTTTGCTCTAAGATGCTTGATAATTTTCCCTTGAATGCTCTTGAATTCTCTTATGAATGCTTGAATTCTCTTGTGAACTCAAACTTGCTATAAGGATCAATACTTGAATGCTTGGGGGGAAAATGAGTGAAAGAACCTTGTATTTATACTCAATTATGCAACAATTCCCAAAATTACAACACTACAAACCGACATCAAATCTAGGAGGATAAAATCTCACCAAGAATTTGAATTAATTTTGATTTTGGACCACACAGGACTCATTCGCCTAAGGTGGCAAATGAGTCCAACCAAACATAATGTATGGGACCAAAATAAAAAATGCTTAGAAATGTGTGAAACAGAAATTAGGACCCAAAACTCTAGGTGGGACTCATTCGCCCAAGATGGTGAATGAGTCCCATATCAATAAATCTAGGCCATTCAAGCCGAAAACACTTGAATTATGATTGGGTAATCATTTATGTCAGGATTATCCTCGAAAAGATACATTAAATGAGGCTTGTGGATGCAATTTAAGGCCAATTAAAGAATAGAAATTCCAATTATTAATGGAAACCCTAGAAAAGTGTGAAAGTGTGTTACAACACTTTAAATAAAGCAAGGTTAAGGTTAAAAAAAGGTTTATTAGGTTTAGTTAATTAATAAAACCTTAGAAAAGTGTGAAAGTGTGTTACAACACTTTAGGAAGGTACCATTTAAATTCATTAGTTCATAAGGGCCCAAGACCTAATGTGAATGTTTCAACCACATTACAACACTAAATCAAGGCATCATTAAGCTCAATTCAGCAAGGAGGGCCCAAACAAGTGTGAAAATGTCCCCAATGACATTTTTCGACACTACACTATCCTAAAAAGTTTATTATGATCAATGTAGGGGGATAGAGTCACCCTAGGGCATATGGGTCCTTGTAGGCCTCTTCTACTCTATTTTTGAGGTCCTTTGATGATAAATATGAGGTTCTGATTCCTAGTTACAAAGTTGTCAAAACACCATCAGATAATTTTGTAAGTGATTTTTCGTGATTTCACAAGATAGAAGGCTTAAATTGCAACAATAAACAATTTGTCTTCAAGCTTCCTTTTATCCTCTTAAAACATGAAATCTACACATTCACAAGAGAGGAAATGTTGTGCCATTTAGGGGCTTGCCTTGGTCAAACCCTATGTTAGTGTTTCCACTTCTACAATGGAAATATCAATGATAAAATCATAATGGATAGGAAGGAATGATGAAATCACAATGTGCTAAAACTCACCACCCTTTTGTAGTGTAGAAAAATGTACACCTTTACATTTTCACACTATGTTTGGGTCCTTTAATTAACTTAAACTTAATTAAGTTTTTAATTAACCCAATTATGCATTTAAAATCCTAATTAATTTTTTTTTGAAAGGGGAACCTGCATTAAACAATTGCAAACATCAAATTAAACACCTTGAAAATTGTGTGTCCTAGAATTAGGTCCTAGGACCCATTCGTCCTTGGGCGAATGGGTCCCCTTCCGATTCTAGAGCCCAATTTAAATATGTTTTTCATGATATTTTAATGATCCCAATTCAATTTCCAATTTTTGGCTTTTGAATTTTAATTGTCAAAAAATTAGAAAATCACTTATAAATACATAGTTATTTTATCAATTCAAGAGAGCTAGAAAGAAGGAAACTTTCACAAGAGAAAATATTATTTTCAAGAGCATTGAAGAGTGGACTTATCAATCTTCTACATCAGCATTCAAAATCTCAAGCATCATGTCAAAGTTATTTGGATTCATGCATGTTTTTGGAGCTAACATTGTGATGTAGGTTTCAACTTTTCAAGCATCAAATAAATTATCAAATCAAGCATCCAATCAATCCATTTCATGCAAGATCTAATCCTTGGAGTGATGTGTTAGACTTTAGTCCTCCAAGGGAAGTCATTAAATGGTTTGGTGAGTTGCAACAAGCTAGTGTTCATTCATCATTCCTTATTTTTATCATTATTTCATTTCAAGGTTTAATTACCAAAATGGGGTTTGACCAAGGAAAATACCTATTCACCAAAAAAAAACAAATTTTCTCCTATTTGTATGTGCATATTTACAAGTGAAGAAGGATTGAAGATTGATCAAAAGTGCAATTTTGCAAAGTTGTCAAAGTTGTCATCAAATTTGTCAAGCCACAAAATCTTACTTGAAAATTTTATTTATGACTTTCTGATAGTGAGATATGGAGAAATCAGGAATGTAGATCTAGGAGAAGAGGATTATGAAATCAGATTTTGGACCCCTGTAGCAGAACCCATTCGCACTAGTGTGAATCTGTCCGGAGAGGACATCAACAACAACTTTTGGTGACTAGTACACATCAACTTACCCTTCTCAGATCTACCAAAAGTTTTTTGTTTCTAATTATGTTATGCTTTAAATTGATAATTCAAGTTTCACATTGCATAGAAGTGTGTTTCAGGCATATTTACCCCATCTTATCATACGGAAAATAGCCAAGATCTCTAATAGGTTTGAGTCACCTAAGCGTTGAAATTCAATCCTACCTTTGGGGATCTCTTTTTCCTAATGAAACAAGAAAGATAGGTGCATCATATATTAAATCACCCCATTTTGATAAACCTATTTTCCATATAACCATAGTTTTTATTTTCCCAGTACCTCTCCTACTTGTGATGAAGGTATCTTAGTGTTAGAAGATCCAATTATCGAACATCATGAGAATCTTGTTTTTCCCTTTATGCCACCCACTTGGGAGGAAATTAGGTGCAAGAGAATGAGATCATTGACACATTTCTTAACATCACCTTTCCTAGACTCCATTCATCTCCTAACATCTCTCCCACTTGTGAGAAAGTTTTAGTGAAACAGGATGTAATCATAGATAATCATGACAATCACATTTATTCTTCTCCCAATATCTCTCCTATTTATGAAGAAGATAATTTGGTGTTAGAATATCCACTCATTGAGATTCATGAGAATCTTGTTTCTCCCTCTCCTAATACTTCTCCCACTAAGGAAGATATCATTGAACAAAAAGATGCGATCATTGATAACCAAGAAAATCATTTTTTTTCTTCTCTAGATGCCTCCCCTACTTGTGATGAAGTTATCTTACAAGATCCAACCATGGAATGTGATGAACATCATGTTTTCTACTCTCCTAAAAAATCCCCTACTATTGAATAAATCATGGTGCAAGAAGATGATATAATTGATACATATCTTTAAAACAATAGTAATGTAGCTTCATTAGATGAAGATGATAAGGTGAAATTAGACTTCCCCTTACTAGAAGATCATCAAAATGAGGATAATTTTGTTGAGGTTATGAAAATTAGGTCTCCCTTGATTACTAGACCTCTTGCAAGTCCTTTAATTATTAGACCTCCCAAATCATCTCTCGAGCCACTTCTTATCGTAAGACCGCCTCAAAACAAACCTAAACCTATTGGAAGTATCTCAAACTTTGCAAGGCAACTTAATAGTAACAATGTTTCACATCAACCTAATTATCATTATGTTTCTCATGCATACAAAACAAGTAACAATAGGCAACCACAAACCATACCTACTTCATTACCACTTCCTCAATCTATCTTGCCTAGTGCTCCTCGTTTACCTTTGTATAGTGGAATGGAGTATGATCTTGTGGAACAACTTAGAAACACTCCTGCCAAGATTTCTTTATGGGGCCTTATTCAAGATTCACCTAATTACCATAGCGTGCTTCAAAATTATTTGCAACAAGTAGTGGTCCCTCCTAGTGTTCAACCAAACAATGTAGCAGCCCTAATTAAAGGTATGAATTCAATTAACATTAACATTGTCTTTCATCAACATGAGTTACCTCCATTAGAAACACATAAAAAAATGAAGCTTTCATGGTAGTGGTTTTCATTAATAAGTGTGAGATAAAAAAAACACTCATTGACAATGGTTCGACTCTTAATGTGTTTAGTGTAAACCTTTTAGATAAGATTGGGGTAGAAAATACTATGATTAAACCTAATTCTTTATCTATTCATGGATTTGATAATGTGGGAAAACAACCACTTGGTGTGATAACATTGCCTATTAGATTTGGAAAGGTCACATTGCAAACTCATATCCATGTCATGCCTCAAGTTCTCTCATAAAATATTCTTTTGGGTAGACCATGGATCCATGAAATGAATGGGGTACCTTCAACTCTTCATTGTTTAATGAAGTATGTCTATAATGACAAGGTTTATGCAAACAAGGTTGAACCTCATCCAGAATTTTGTTTGCACGCTGAGAAAGACAAGGAAATTCCTTTGAAAACATTGATACCAACTTCAAAACTAGAACTCGTGCAAGAGGAAGAAAAAGAGAAGAATATTGAAGAAGTCACAAAGCTAGTTAATGATGAGTGAGGTTCCTTATATTTTACACCTAAATTCATTGGAGAATACAAGATTACACAAAAAATAGGAAAAGAGAAAGAAATAAGCATACTATCCACACAAGCTAAGTCATCAAAAGCACATGAGTCCACAAATTTTAGCAAAGAAGAGGAAAACAACAATTACACAACCACATATGAAGAGTGTGATCATGAGAAACCACAAAATACAAAAGAAATGGAAAATATTTATGGAAGAGCTTGTGATATTTTAAAAAAAATTGGCTATAATGGAAAAGGATGTGGTGCTAGAGAACAAGGTATTTGTGTCCCTATAGAGCCTAACACACAAGAAAAAAACTAATGGTCTTGGTTATTGTCCCTCGAAAGAAATGAAAGCATCAAAGAAACCTTTGCTTAATCTTAATGTCATCATGCAAAACACTCCTAGGACATATTCAAACACATGTCTTAGTAATGATTGGGATAAATTATATTTTACACCCTCCTTTACGAGAGAGTGCAAAATCTCACAATCTAGAGAGTCTTGTGTATGCATAACACATTCTAGTAAGAAAGAGATACCTTTGTTGCAAAAGAAAGGAACATCTTCTACTATTGATCAAGAGATTACCTTGTCGAGGCTTCCCCAAGCCCACTTGATATCTCTCCCTCCAAGAACATGAAATAAATTCTAGAATAGGAGTGCATTTTGTGCATGTCATTGAGTACATGGGCACTCTACTAATGAATGCAAGGCTTTGAGTAATAAAGTTCAACATCTTAAGGATTATGGTGCTCTTCCTTGTGTTGATGTATCTATTTCCTCTAATTGATATAATTTTCATCCTATCATGTTGCTTATCACTATGTGGCATTATTAGCCTTATGTTTCTTGCTCATTGCCATTCATGGTGGTATAATTTTAGGTACAACCATATTTCTCTTGGAAAAAACATGATAGTTCTTGGTTGTCATTGTTTCTATAATTGGGGGGAAAGGATAACTAGTTTTGGGAGGTGTGCATTCTTTCCAAGGATCCTCTCTTTCTCTCTTTCTACTTAAAATACCAACATAGCAAGTATGTTGACATTTTAAGTGGGGGGCATATTGTTTATCGTTAATTATTTGCATGTCCCTTCTTAGTGATGATATCATACATCTCCTAGGAAGTGTGATCATTAAATTGGAATTATTTTATTGACATTGGTACTAATTCATTTTGGCATTAACATTTTGACATTTCTTGCTTCACTTTGTTCATAGAAGTGGAATTTAATGTAGCATTAGCATAGCATATATTGATCATGTTATGACGCCTTATCAAATCTATCAAGGAGTTTAACTTTTGGTATGGTTGATGTATGGGAGCTTGTAGACCTGGCATGGCTTTCCCATCACCACTTTTTTTGTGGGTTCACATCTTGTATCCCTAGTGTGTGTTTCTCAAATTTGTCTTAGTGGCTCACCTAGTGCATATCAAACTGCAATAGCCCTTATGAGAGTATTTTTCTTGTCCACCAAGCATAAAAAAACTTGCTTTCCTATGGAGCCGTGTTTTCCATAAGTGATTTTACATCCTTATGAGTGTATTTGATGGACATGGCATAATGCAGCTTAATAGGCCATCTTTCTTTCCTCCTTACATTAATTTTGACATTGCATGATTGTGCATCTTGTCTTGTTCACGTATATCATACATTTATGTGTGTTCATTTGTACTTATGCTGGTTTGCCATGGTATCTTGATCCTAGGGGCTTGTGCAACCTCCTTGGTTTTTGCAATCCTATCCCATCATCATTTGTGCACTTTGACCCTTCTTGACATATATTTTCTACTTTAGTGTGATTTTAAGCATAGGGCTCATTCTCTCACTAAAGTGGGGGCTAAATGTATTGTAGAAAAATGTACACCTTTATATTTTCACACTATATTTGGGTCCCTTAATTAAATTGGACTTAATTAAACATCTAATTAACCCAATTATACATTTAAAAGCCTAATTAATTTCATTTTCTAAAAGGGGAACCTGCATTAAACAATTGCAAACATCAAATTAAATACCTTGAAAATTGTGTCTTGGATTTAGGTCCTAGGACCCATTCTCCCAAGGGTAAATAGGTCCCCTTTAGATTTCAGAACCCAATTTAAAATATGTTTTTGGTGGTATTTTAATGATCCCAATTCAAGTTTCAATTATTGAGAAATTAAAAAATCACCTATAAATACATAGTTATTTTATCAATTCAAGAGAGCTAGAAAGAAGGCAACTTTTACAAGAGAAAATATTATTGTCAAGAGCATTGAAGAGTAGATTTAGTAGTCTTCTACATTAATATTCAATATCTCAAGCATCATGTCAAATTTATTTCCATTCATGCATATTTTTTGGAGCTACTATTGTGATGTAGGTTTCAAGATTTTAAGCATCAAATCAAGTATCAAATCAAGCATCCAATCAAGCCATTTCATGCAAGATCTAATCCTTGGAGTGATGTGTTAGACTTCAGTCCTCCAAGGGAAGCCATTAAAGGGTTTGGTGAGTTGTAACAAGCTAGTTTTCATTCATCATTCCTTCTTTTTATCATTATTTCATTTCAAGATTTAATTACCAAAATAGGGTTTGACCGAGGCAAACCCCTATTCACCAAAAAAAAACATTTTTTTTCCTATTTATATGTACAGATTTACAAGTGAAGAAGGATTGAAGATTGATAAAAAATGCAATTCTGCAAAGTTGTCAAGCTACAAAATCTTACAGAATTTATTTTTGACTTTCTGAATGTGAGATTCAAAGAAATTAGGAGTGTAGATCCAGGAGCAATGATGTAGTGCTCCTCAGTTTTCTTTCTACTTCTAACAGTTACTTGGATTGTATTTGGACATTATGAGACCTGTTTTTTGATGCTCAGATATTATGACACTTTGATTCACGGTTATGATGACACATTTATATCTGATGTTTTATGCTTACACCATGCTTAGTGGATTAGTTTAATTGTTATGCAAGTTATCATTGATATGAGTATTATGTGACTATTAGATGTATGTTTTCATCATGGTTTGATATATTTTTATTGTGTGTTGATGTATTGTTCAAGGGGAACAAGGTCGCATCACTCGCTTGCAAGTGCCCTACGACATTGTGATTTTCCCTTCGCGGTGTGTTTGCTTGTTTATCTATATACATGTTCAACCATGTGGTTTGCTTTAGGTTGTAGGTACCAAGCATCAACTCCACCTGGATTACCAGGTTTGAGTGTGTCTTAATCCCAATGGATTTTGTTGATTCAGATATAGCATCAGATTCCCCACATTGAGCCATCATCCTTGATGAGGATGAATGTATGTTTGTCATTTCCTATTTGTGTGGTTAGTTCGAGTCGGTTGGCGATTTTGTTGTCATTTGCCTTCCATTTCTCCTTGTGGTTAGGTATTGTTGGGTATACGGTCTATTTGTGCTATTTTCTCGATTGATGCTTTGATGGATTTTATATTAATGGAAGAGTATTGCGGATGAAGGTATTCAATAATTTTAAATAAATGTTTGAATATAATTTATAATTTTAATAAATAAAATATTATTAATGTTTTAATATAATTTATAATTTTAATAAATAAAATATTATTAATGTTTTGTTTAATTTAAATAAATTAAAACTTATAGTTTACCAAAGAAATAATTAAATAAATATGTTAATTATTTTATTCTGCAAACTATTTAAAATGAAGGGATTAAATTAATAAATTAAATACTTAATAGTTGAATTAATTTTGTGTGCAAACTATAAGGCAAGGTGAAAATTATAAAAATAATAACATAATGGAAGTTGTGAATAGTGGGTAAAATAAAAGAAAATAAAATTAATTAATTTTGAGAGTGGATGGATGAAGGTAATTAATAAATTAGTTAGAGTTAACTGGAAGAGGGGATTTTTGGTTGTTTTTGGAGAAACTAATCTTGCATTGGGTTTCCGGGGAATTTTTTGGTTCTTGTATTTGTTTCTCTGGTTCTAGAAATCTTTAGGGGGTTCTTGAATTGGATTACTAGAGAGGTTGTTGGGGCTTTTAGAGAATTAGAAATTTACAGCTTGGAACTCGGACCCAGCATCAAATTTCAGCTCAGTTAATCAAATTATCCTAGGTTCCTCTTTCTTGTAACCTTCTTCTTGTTCTGGGATAAATGCTTGGAATTTGTATATTGGTTGAACAAAGTGCCTAAATTTGTGAGTTTGATTTAGAATAGGCAGAAATTGCATTTCCAAGTATTGCTACTGTGCCAATATATTGTTTTGAGATTTTTCAATAGTTTTGTATTTCAAGTATTGTGAATTATTGTGCTTCTGAAGCAATCGACATTTGCTTGGAATTCATATTGAAGTATTTCCCAAAAAATTAATTTGTATTAAGTTGAATCTTTGCACTCCTTTGTATGTTAATCATTTGTGGCATTCAACTGTAATATACACCTCATTTTGGTCTCCTAATCTTAACATATCTATGTCTGACATTCCTCTGAATCTTGATTTAGCCACACATGGTTCCAACCCAACACCATCCTTCTAATAGTAGCAAACCGATTCCACCTTAGTTTGAGTATTTTAGTTAGTTTCATGTTGGCTTTCAACGCCTAAAGTTTTAGCTTTAGCTTTTATTATTTGGTGATTGATTGGTTTGCATGTGTTATGGCATTTGTTGTACATAGTTACCTTTTGTATTCTTCAATTATCATAGTTTAACCAAAAAAAAAAAAAATTTGGGCGCCACCCCTATCTGTAGTATAAAATAGGAAAATAATAATAAAATCAAAAACTCTATTCTTCTATTATCCTCGTTCCCTTCTCCCGTTTGCAGGGAGATCGGTGTCATTTCTCCCCTCTAAAATTTTTGTAAGATTTTTACTTGAATCAAACCCATTCTTACTTCATGCACCTTTTCGTTCAGCGAATTGAATTCCCTTGGATAAAACTTATTCATTTAAATCACATTATACATATATGATTGTCGTATTGATCAAAAATATCAAATAGATTAACTTGAGCTTTAAAATTGTTCGTTGTTCATACATCATGTGTCGATACCTCTGTACAAAGTATTCAATGTCACCATACGCATTTACTTGTCGATACTAATGTACCGATATATATATATATTTTCCTCATGTGAAATTTTTGTATTCCAGATTTTGCGTTATTTATCAACATAATTTATATTTTGTTATGTTTCTATAATCAATCATGATAGATATAGAAATATTTATATACATATATATAGGTATATAATTATATATATGTATATCTACTTGATGGTTAAATTTATATTTAGTTAGTGAGGAGTATTTGTATTTGTCAATAATAGAAGAGGACATTTCGCTTTCTTATTAAAAGATTTATTGTGAATGGAATTATTTCTTGTGTATTATGGTTTCTTGTAGAGTATTGGAGTATTATTAGTAATGCACTAGTGGAGTCCTTGTGTTTAATGTATTTAGAAGTCTTCCAGAGGCTAGGGGATGTTTTCTACTTGATGATTCTATGATTGTTCATTTTGAGATGGCAGTTTATGTATTAAATGAGAGTATGTTGGTCATTAGCCTCACACTATATATTCAACAATGTGGTTAGTACTTGTATGCGGGATGGGTTGTGCCTCGCCTTTTTATGTAATTTAAGGGGATTTTGTGATTGTGCAAGTTTTCCTTATCTTTTGATTTGGGTTCCTAGTTTTAGACAGGGGAGTGGCTCTTAATGGGGGCCAACACACAAAGTGGCATCTAGGACAACCCATATGGGAGTTTTCTAATCAAGTGATTACTTAATTAATTAACTAGGGGTTGAGTATAATTTCACTTTAACTAAGATAATTGGTTGCCTCACCCATACTTGTAGCGCTCGTTCAGGCTAAGGATGGGTTGAGAAAGCCTGGTTGGAAAGACCAATCTCCTTGTCCCCACAAAAGTATAATTGGTCCCACGTGTGTCACCCTATGGGGTCGGCGTCGAATGTGAGACTGCTAGGACAACCATAGATGGGGGTTGGCACCTAGAGAAAGGTTGTCAGGACAACCCATGCTAGGACCATGCGATGACACTCTCCCCTGCTACAACCTAGCACTCTTTTGATTGTATTTCCATGTGATGTATATGTGTGCCTCTAGATGGTGTGTCACTATTGTGAGGTGTTATGTTGTACTTTCTTGTTGGTAATCTATATAGACTTGTTATGTCAGTGGATTATCTCCTTTTTATCATTGTGGTGGTGGGACCCTTTCACTATCTCCTAGCACGGGAGTGGACCTTAGGGTTCTACATGGCTGGGTGGAATGTGCATCAAGTACTCCATTGGTTTCCCTCTCTTGTTCATTTTTGTGGTGACTACTCCTAGATTTGAAGGCTTCTGCACTTGTCCTAGTTCATGTGGACTATATTCCATGTAATTGTATTGTATCATTACTCTTGTATCATGTATTATACTTTTGATGTGCTCTCCTCACATGTGTTCAAGGAGATATTTCTATTCATGATGTAATGATGTAACATTGCAACTTATTGTGTAACTTTCTATTGTAATTGATAAAGCTAATGAAATTGATTTGAATGGTAGCTATGGATGACTTGTTATGATTAATGATGTTACTTTTGACTTTAGGATTTAGAGATATATGATTTAATTCTGATGAAGAATGTTGCCAGTGAACCTTGAGGGCATCGTCGGAATTGATAAGTACTCAATATTTGATATCTTGAGGAGTGACTTCTTAGGGTTTAGGTATCTTGAGAAGTCACTACTTAGGATATCTTATCTTGAGGAATTTCTTAGTGTTTCATGTTACCTGAATGCGGTTCGATGTGGCTTTATTTAACTTTATGTAATTTAGATATGTTACCATTCTCACTATATTCTCTTGTAAATTCAATGTTAGACTCTCTTTTGTAATGGATAATATGATGATGATTATTGCAAATGTTAGTAACTAGATGGTTTTTATAATACATTATAAGTGACATGTTATGGATTATTCATATTATTAGTTGGTATAATTTAATGCAATAAATTTTAATTATTGTTCGTATGGTTTTTGGGATTCTAGTAGCATAGTCATGGACCTTAGAGGACCTAAGTTAGAATACGAGTTATTGTTCATTTATATCTTTAATACGTCTACAATTAAAAAAAAATGTACCATTTTTATGTGTTGTTAGTGTGTTGTCCTTTAGGGTCCTGTGGTGAGGTGTTACAAGTGGACTATGAAATTATATTTTGGACCCCTGTAGCAAGACCCATTCACCCTAAGGAGAATTTGTCCTAGGAGGACACTCAACAATAAATTTTGATGATTGGTACACATCAACTTACCCTTCTCAGATTTGTCAGAAGTCTATTTTTTTATTGTGTTATGCTTTAAATTGATGATTCAAGTTTCACATTGCATAATTGAGTTCATTTAGTATTTTTAGTTTTTCTCCCAAAAGTGCATTTCAGGCATATTTACCTCATCTTATCATAAGGAAAATAGCCAAGATCTCCAATAGGGTTGAAAATCAATCCTACATTTGTGGATCTCTTTTTCCTAATGAAACAAGAAAGATAGGTGCATCATATATTCAATCACCCCATTTCGATCCAAACCTATTTTTCCTCGGTTTCACCTTCAATGGTTTCCTTGAAGGACTAAAGTCATGCACATCACTTCAAGGTCTTGGATCTTGCTTTCTTAATTTCTTGAAATTGCTTTGGAGACCTGCAATAAGGGTTAGACTTCACAAACAATAATAACATAAACACATATGAACTCACATACGATTTGACATGATGTTAGGATCTTGAATTGTGGTAATAAAGCTCTAAAATGCTACTCTTGACTTGCTCTTGAATGGTCTTGACAAAAAAATTCTCATGAATACTTGTTAGATTTCAAATGATGCAATAATTAGTTATTTATATGAATTTCTCTAATTTCTCAAGAATTAAATCTTGATAGCCAAAATTTACAATTTGAATTTTGAATATTAAGATGTTGAAGCCAACATATCCAAAATTAGTCCCTAGAAAAATATGGGGACCCATATGCCCTAGGGTGAATGGGTCCTGGCCCTATTTTCTAGGACATTAAGTGTTGAGGGAAAAATATCAATTGGATGCATTTGTTTAATGCTTTTGATTTCTTTGAAAATGGTTCAAATGGGCTATAAAATGTATAATTTAGGAAATTAGGGACCTAATTAGGCTCAATAGTTTAGGGGGAGAAAAACATAGAGTGAAATTATCAAGAGTGACAATTTTTGATGCTACAACCTAACACTGAGCTTAACCCTAATCTAAACCCTAAATTGTAAACTAAAATCATAATCAGGTAATTGTAACACTAACCCTAACCCTAACCCTAATAATAATTGTAACACTAATCCTAATCCTAACTCTATTTCTCAT
Source organism: Sequoiadendron giganteum (assembly GCA_007115665.2). NCBI lineage: Eukaryota > Viridiplantae > Streptophyta > Pinopsida > Cupressales > Cupressaceae > Sequoiadendron > Sequoiadendron giganteum. The sequence goes on from CM021104.1 coordinate 53,105,627, forward strand.
AACTGTGACCCTAATCCTAACCCTAACCAAAACCCTAATTGTAACCCTAAACCCTAACCCTAATGTCATCTCTAATATCAACCATAATTGTAACTTTAAACCTAACCCTAAATACTAAACCATGAACCCTAATCTTAACCCTATTTCTCATCATCCTAACCCTAACTCTAAACATAACCCTAACCATAACCCAAACCCAAATAGTAAACCCTAAACCATAATCTTAACCCTAACCCTAACCCTAATTTTATTTCTCATAAACCTAACCCTAATCATAATTATATTTCTCATAACCATAACCCTAACCCTAAACTATAACCTAGCCAACTCTAATCCCAATCATAACCATAACACTAATTGTTACACTAAAGCTAACCATAAACCCTAATAGAACCCTAAACTAACCCTAACCCTAATCAAATAACATAATTGTAACCCTAAACTAACCCTAATCCTAACCTTATTTCTCGTAACCTTAACCCTTTTCTATTTTGAGTAAATTAATTAATTTTGTTTCTATACAAAACCATTAAAACTATAACTTTAAATCTAACCTTAAATAATAAACCATAAACCCTATTCTAACCCTACTCTTAACCATATATCTCATAACCCTAACCATAAATCTAAACCTAACCCTAACCCTAACTTGAATAGTAAACCCCAAACCATAATCTTAACCCTAACTCAAATCATAAGCCTAACCCTGATTCTGACCCTAACCCTAACCTTAATTCTATTTCTCATAACACTAACCCTAACCCTAATTCTATTTCTCATAACCATAACTCTAATCGTAACCCTAACTTCAAACCTAATTGTAACTGTAACCCTAAACCTAAACCATAACCTAATAATCCCAATCATAACCACAACACTAACTATACATAACCCTAATCATAACCTTAAACTAATCCTAACCCTAATCAAATACCATAATTGTAACTTTAACCTAACCCTATATATCATAACCTTAACCCTTTCTATTATGAGTAAATAAATTAATTTTATTTATATACAAAGACATGAAAACTATAACCCTAAACACTAAACCATAAAACCTAATCTAACCCTAGTCGTAACCCTATTTCTCATAACCCTAACCCTAACCTGAATAGTAAACCCTAAACCATAATATTAACCCCAACTCAAATTGTAAATCTAACCCTAACCCTAATCGTAATTATATTTCTCATAACCCTAACTTTAACTCTGACTTTAACCCTAACTATAACCCTAATTGTAACCCTAAACCATAAGCTAACCGAACTAAAGCATAAAAATATTTGATCATGTATATATCTTCAATAATTTTCAATCCTAGCATACCATAATTGTAATCCTAACCTAACCCTAATCCTAACCCTATTTATCATAACCTTAACTCTTTTCTATTTTGAGTAAATAAATTGGTTTTATTTCTATACAAAAACATTAAAATAATCGATATGTATTGTAGATTATTTATCTAAATAATATAATATAACGATAACAAATATAAAATAATGTTATACTAGCAATCACACCTTGGTGTGTAATGGGTACATCGAAGAGGTGTGGAATGTCAATTAGGTAAAATTTAAACCTATTTTTTGCATAAATTTGTGTATTACATGAGTTCAATTGTTGACTATTCAGAAAATGATATTGTTTGTGCAACAAAGGTCTCTAAAAATGATTGAAATAAAACCTTTGAATCAAGAAGACAATGAAGTTCTATGAAGAGGGAGGGGGAGAGATAGGGAGAGATATGGATGGGTAGAGAGAGGGAGACATTTCTAGAGATGGAGGGGGGAGAGGAATATAGAGGTAGAGATGAATATAGAGTGAGATAGGAAGAGTGAGACAAATAGATAGAGGTAGAGATGAATATAGAACAAGAGAGGAAGAGGGTGGAAAATAGATAGAGATATAGAGAGATAGAGGGAGAAATAAATATAGAGAGAGATAGGGATATAGAGGGGGGAGATAGAGAGATAAAGAAGAAGAGGAAGAGGGAGAGATAGAGAGAGATATGTGGCAAGATAGAGTGATATAAATATAGAGATATAAGGAGATATAGAGAGAGGGGAAGATGGAGAGAGATAAAGAGAGAAAAATAGAGAGAAGTAGAGAAAGACAAATAGATATGGAGAGGGAGATAGAAATAGGAGGAGATAAAGAGAGAGAAAGAGGGAGATATATATAAATGGGAAGAGAAAGAAATAGATATAGAGATATATGGGAAGATAAAGGGAGAGAGAGGTTGAGATATAAAGATAGATAGAGGGATATGGAGGGAGCAAGAGAGGGAGAGATGGGAGAGATAGAAAGAGGGAGGAGAGAAAGGGAGAGAGATAGGTAGAGGAGGGAGAGAGAAGATAGGGAAGAGGGAGATATATGTAGAGAGGGAGAAAGAAGAAGAGGGGGAGAGAGGGAGAGGGAGAGATATATTTAGAGGGTGATATAGAGAGATAGAGAGGGATAGGAAAAGAGATAAAGAGATGGGGAGATAGATATATAGGGAGATGTACATAGAGAAGGATATGGATAGAAAGAGATAGAGAGATGAGTGAGAGGGATATTGAGCGATAAATAAAGATAAAGATATAGAGTATAAGAGATGGAGGGAGATATGGAGTGAACAAGATAGAGAGGGAGAAATTTATAGAGATGGAGGGGGAGAGAGGAATACAAAGGTAGAGATGAATATAGAGCTAGAGAGGAAGAGTGAGATAAATAGATAGAGGCATAGATGAATATAGAATCAGAGAGGGAGAGGGAGACAAATAGATTATAGAGATAGAGATAGAGAGATAGAGTGAAAAATAAAGATAGAGAGAGATGGGGAGATAGAGGGGGAGAGATAGAGAGAGAGATATATGGTGAGATAGAGTGATATAAAGATAGAGATATAGAGAGAGAGGAGAGGGAGAGATAAATAGAGTAAAAAAATATCTAGAGAAGTAGAGAAAGACAAATAGAGATGGAGAGGGAGATATAAATAGGGAAAGAGAGAGAGAGAGAGAGAGATATGGGAAGATAAAGGGAGAGATAGGTTGAGATATAAAGATAGATAGGGGGATAGGGAGGGAACAAGAGGGAGATTTGGGGAGAGATAGAGAGAGGGAGGTAGAGAAAGGGAAGGAGATAGGTAAAGGAGGGAGAGAGAATATGGGGAAGAGGGAGATATATGTAGAGAGGAAGAGAGAAGAAAAGAGGGACAAGGACAGGGATAGGGATAGGGAGAGATAGATAAAGGGTGATATGGAGAGTTAAAGAGGGATAGGAAAAGATATAAAGAGATAGGGAGATAGATAGATAAGGAGATATACATAGAGAAGGCTATGGATAGAAAGAGATAGAGAGATGAGTGATAGGGAGATCGAGTGAGAAATAAAAATAAAGAGATAGAGTAGAATATATGGAGGGACAGATGGAGTGAATAAGATAGAGAGAGAGAGAGAAGGGGAGAGAGGGAAAGGATATAGATGTATAGGGAGAGAGATAGGGAGATAAATGTAGAGAGATATAGATAGAAAGAGATAGAGAGAGGGCTGAGAGAGAGAGAAAGAGATAGAGGTAGACATAATGAGATATAGATAGAGAGTGGGAGGGAGATAGAGATAGAGGGGGCAAGAATGAGGGAGAAAGAAGGTGATATAGATAAGTAATATAGAGGTATAAATAGGCAAAAAGATAGAGAGATAGAGGTAGAGGTAGGGAAGGATAAAGAGGGAGTGTGTATATGAGTGAGAGAGAGATATGGAGAGATACAGAGAGGGAGAGATAGGGATAGAGATAGATATAACTTGGGAAATATAGAAGCGGTGTGAGAAAGATAGATAAACATATACAGAGGGAGCGATGGAAGGAGAGAGAAAGAGGGAGAGGGATAAATAGATATAGAACTTGAGGGAGATGATGAGAGAGGGGGAGATGGAGAGATAGAAAGATAAATATATATGAAGTGATATAGAGAGGTAGAGAGAGGAATATATAGAGGAGACAAAAGTGAGAGATACGAGAGGTGATAGAGAAAAGTAGTAGAGAAGGGGTAGAGATAAAGAGATAGAGATAGGGTGGGAGAAAAAGGAAGTGTATGTATATAAGATTTATATTTAATAATATGCATCATATTTCATATAAAATGTAATAATAAATATAAATTGAATACATTTTTCAATAAATTGAATATATTTTTCAATAAATATAATATATATTTAAAAAAAATATAGATAGATATTAAACTTCTAATATATTTAATATTTAATCATTTTAAATAAGTATAATATATATTTAAAAATTAAATATAGAGAAATATTAAACTTATAATATATTTAATTAGTAATATATATATATATGTAAAAAGTTAAATTATATTTATATTTAATAATGTATAGTGTATATAAATATTAAATATTATAATATTATGTTAAAAATAGTTAAATAAATTTTATTTCATAATACTAAATTAATAATATTCTAGAAAATTATATTTTATAATCTAAAATAAAAAATAAATACCATAAAAAAAATAAACTAGCAATCACACCTTATGCTGCAATGGGTACACAACCGATGATTTTTTTATTAATTTAAAATTTGTATAGATAGAAATTAGTATTTGGCATTAAGTGTAGTAGAATGTAATTGTGAAATGCTTTGAACTAAGAAAATAATAATTTGAAATAAATGTTTTTTCTTTTGCTAGATAAATTGTTGCAGAGGGGCAACACCCTATATTGCTTTTCAAAAAACAGGAGTTTACATTAACTTGGACATCAATGGTGGCCTTTTATGTCAAAATGGCCATTACCATTAACGTCCTAATACCTTCCTACTAACCAATCCTGCCCAAAGATGATTATTTTTAATGAAATACAAAAAGCCTATAATTTTACACGGGCACTACATTTTTAGACCCAGGACTAACCGATAATCCTAAGTCGTAATAGCAAGCTAGATTTGATAAATTTCTTTAGGACGTAGAGGAGACCTCGGCACTGTCAAACATCTTCTTTCTCGGGTTCTTCATCCTTGGATTCTTCTGATTCCACCCGCTTCTTGTATGCTAAGTAGCTTGCACCCACCAAGCAGTCTGCTCTACAGTTCTGATGAGCCTACCCCTTCACTTTTTCTTTTGGGTCCCTGTCATCAATTGGTATCCATTATTCATCGGAGCCAAAGTCCCAGTTGGTGTCATCTCCTGAAACTAAATCCTCTGAAAGCCCTTCCTTTCACATGTGATCACAGCATAGGATCTAGACTAGATTGCAGTATTTAAATGCTTAATTTTTACAATGATTATTCCAAGTTAACTAAATCAAAATTAACTTACGGAAATAACAAAATGAAAGTAATAAGAAGGTGATTATAACAGAAAGGAAGGAAATGAGAGAAAGAAAGAGAGAGAAGAAGAGAAGTGCAAATAGTGTTTGATTACGGAGTTCGTCACAAACGTGACTACGTCTCTGGGTCCACTCCAATAGAGAGACCGATCCGATTAACTCCAAAAATCAATTACAAAGCACCACAATCATTCTCCAAGCACTTCGGCAGCATAACAACGCTCTGACGTGCAAGAATGGAATCTCTACAAGACCTCTCTTTCGATTATCTCCACAGCTTCAAGACTTCATCACCTGAAAAAAAAACCCTTTTTTCCACTCTCACCTCACACCCCTTTTTATACAAAAAAATGAATCAAATTGGTTACTAACCAATTGATTTTACAATATTCCCATATCTCACATAATCCCCTCATTTTACATAATAAATCTTTGATAAATCCCAAAAAATAAATTTAAGCCCTTTATTGTTTCATTCTCGGGCTTAGGGTCATTGGGAAGTTTTGATTTAATCTTTAAAAAGATTAATGTTTGTTTTAAATTTCAAATTAGGAGGGAATTGTTTAAATTCTATGGCTATCGGGTTTGAAACCATAACAAAACTAACCAATGCTACAACTATTACAAAGCCATCGCATGGCTCACCGGTGGCTATTAGTTTTGTTAGCCGGCCGGTTCGGGGTTCCAAACCCGCCGGCTGGCATTTAAATAGTAATATGCCAATTTTAAAATAACAAAACAAAACCGGCATTATA
>CM021104.1:53111811-53444200 GCA_007115665.2 Sequoiadendron giganteum
TATGAGGTGAAATTTTGTAATTGTAACTTTGAGTACTATTGCCTCATTCTGGGAATGAGTGATGTATCTATTGGTTTAAGATAATGTCTATGAGATTGTATCTTGGTTGATTATCTTATTATGTTATGTGGTATTCTTATGATGTATGATGTTTATTTCATACAGTTAATAAGGCTATGGTTATATGTAATATGTATATGTGGGTTTATGTAATCCTAACCTTGTAGCCTTAGAGGTTGTTGTTAACTAGTAAGTGAATGTATATGTTAAATGCACTTTAAAAAAAAAAATTAGTTCGCTTAAGATGTTAATTGCAACTTCCTTTAGGGTTGCAAGGTGGGGCATTACACTTTCATAATCCAATCACAATGATTCAATTAATCTAAATAGAAATTAATAAATAAAATAATTGATTGTCTCATCAATAAAATAACTTCTTAATTTACTTTTAAATCGACACAAATCCATGCAAGTAAACTCTTTCCATTTTCTAACTAAATCTTACATCTCATTCAATTTTTTATTTAAAACATTCAATCAATTTAATATAATAACATATTGTTTCTCTAACCATTTTTCATATACACTAATCAATCCATTTTTAAATCTCTATTCAATAATATATTGCATGCATCTCATTAAAATAAAATACGATAATGAATTTTACACTTGATATATATATATATGCTCCATATTATATAGACACCAAATATATATATTAATAAATTTAATTACATATATTCTTTAATATTCCATTCACAATGACTAGATTAGTCTATGGAACTAAATAAAACATAATAACTATTTGCCTTTTTCAATATAGTTAGTTCCTAAATTTACTTCTAATGCAACATAACACTATTGCAAACAATCTTTTCAATTTTCTATCCGGAGTCTATGTCTCTTCAACTATCCATTTAAAAACATGTAATTTCATTAATGTATAAAAATATCTTTTGGCTTATCTATTTGACCACGCATTCATATTGTTTCTAATTAAATCTCATTAATTAAAACAAGCATTTAAATATAAATATTTCTATAATTCTTCAATATATTTAAATATTTTTTTACTTATCAATTTGGACCATACATTCAAAACTTATTTTTTAAATTCTTCATGCAAAGTTAAATTACACGCACTTAAATAAAACAAAGTAAATACTGATTGAAAATACCCATGGATATATTTATACATCTCAATATATTTTCTTCAATCATATTAACAAAATAAATATTTCCTTTTAAAACAAGTAATTACTTCTATTAAAAAAAATATCTTTCTTTATACATTTTCTACACATACTAATCATTTCTTATAGAACACTAATAATACCCAATTTGCAAACAACAGAATAAAATAATATAAAATATTATTTATTCTCTTAAATGGATATATACCTTCAATATATATATACTAAATATAAATTAATATATTTAAATATATTTAATCATTAACATATCTTCTATTCTTTACAGAATATCAAATTGTTTAACTCAAAATAAAATATCCGTTATCATCAATTTTCCAAAAAATATATATATTTTTCCAATTAAATTAAATTAATAATTGGACCTTTTACACATGAATTTAAATTTCACAATTCAATTTTAAATTATGCATTCTTTAAATCAAATATTAAATCCTTCAATTAAACTTTAACATACCATTTTAAAATAAACAATAATTTCCTCATACGTTTATAATTTTAATTCCACTAATTTAATATACAAATTTTATTTAAAATAATATAAATAAATATAATACTTTAATATTATAAATTATAATATAAAATATTATTAAATAATATTTTGATATTATAATAACAATACATAAAATATTAATATTTATAAATATCAATTTATTATTATTTTATTTTCAAAGCAGCCATGAAAAATAACTTAACAGTGGTCTCATGTTTCAAGCATAACTCAAAAACTACGATCTGGGTATTTGCGATTTTTTGACAGGGATAAGAAAATTTCAAAATGCAAACACTCTTTAAATTTCCTGACAACCCAATTTGTGTAAGTGAAGTTATAGGCGATGCAACCAGACCATTTTACCATAAAAAAACATAACTATCCTGCAGATTTTAAAATCCGATTTTTAATAATAAACAGAGGGTTTTATTTTCTAAAAACATTCTAAATGCATTTTTCAATCTCTATGTTTGATTTCAATAACAACAAAATCGATTTCCCCAAATAATTTAAATTCAACTAAGGTTTTCACAATTTTCACTCAAGAATTTTCACAGCCAAAGGCTGTAAATTTGTTTAATTCTTTTCTTCTAATATCAAATTTATTTTCTAAAACAGATTTAACAAACAAATCTTTAATCATTACTATTTTAAAGAAAAACAATCAAGAACAATAAAACACAAGGAGAAAAACCTGGTACAAGAAACTACAGGAAGAGATGAATTTCTGATGCAAGCCTCCTCCAAGGATTTCCTGAATTTTTTTCAATCCTCCAATGAATCCAATCCAAAACCCAACAAATGCAAACAATTTTTCCTTCAATGAATTTTACAATCAAACTTTCTTCAAACCCTTGTACAAATTTTCCTAAATTTCTTCCCTACTGTAAAAATGAATTTTCTTAAAGACTTTTTTGCCCTAAAATTAAAACATGTATTCTTTATAAATCAAAAATACCTAATACAACCCTAATTCATATTACATGCAAATTAAATATTTCAATTTTAATTTCAATTTAAAATGCAATTTCAATTAATAAATTAACTTCCAAAGTTGCAACCAATTTTCCAAATAAACATTTAATTACAATTTCTAATTTAATTCCCACACGTTGAAATTAAGTTCCAAATTTAATTTTAATTCTTTTATTTCCTTTCATTCTCTTGCATCATGTTTAATTAATTAATTTAATTATTTAATAACTAAACTCAACCCCCTTGGATTAAATTTAATTAATTAATTAATTTAAATATAAAATTTTATCCACATTGCATTATTTAAATTAAATAACCATCAACATGATTTAAATGCAATTATTCTAAATATCTATTTCCAAATCAAGAATTCTTCAGAATTAAATAATATCAAAGCAAGACAAACAATGACTCGACACACACAACTGATGACACACTAAGGCTAGGGTGTAAACTTGACACATGTTATCTAGCTACTATCTCCCGTTCAACTTAACCGTTGGATCGACATGCTCAAACTTGTGAAACCAGGTGGAGTCGATATCATGTACCTGCAATCCTGCAACCAAGTAAACAACATCATACAATATATCCAGCATATAATACACATCGTGAAGAAGGAATTACGGATTCGTAGGGTGCTCGTAAATGAGTGATGCGAAACCGTCCTCTTCACCAATACACTCATCGAAACTGACACTTCTATCATAATCCAGGAATCTCATAATAAAATCTCATGTTAACTCTACAACATCATTAATCCATAATGCATGTGAAACAATAATCAGATAACTACATCCAACAATAGTAGCGATCAAAACATCATAATAAAATATATCCAGTATCAAAGTAACTGCAACCAAACATAGCATAAAGCAACTTGAACAAAAAACAAAATGGAGGGGTAATACACGGTCAAAAAAAAAAATTCACAAAAAACGCGTATGCATTATTAAAAAATGCGTGTGTTATGCATTGGGTACCTGAGCCTAAAAAAACGCGTACGCATTTTTGAGTGCATACAAATCATTTATTTTAAAAAAATTGCTTTTTAGAAATGTGTACTCGTTTTAAAATGCGTACGCGTTTTGATTTTTAGAAATGCGTACGCGTTTTAAAACGCATATGCATTTGTCTTTTCAAAACACGTACGCGTTTCTAAAAAACATTTTTTTAAAAAAATAATCAAACAAATAAAGAGCGCATACGTGTTTTGTAACGCGTACGCATTTTTAAAAACGCATACGTGTTATTAAAAACTTGAATCTCCAACCCACTTGCAGCCTTGGTTTTAGGCTCGGGAAAGGCTTGGCAATCCGAGCCTTAGCCTTTGACCTGCAACTAAAAAACTAAGGCAGATTGAAAAAGAATGTCCATCTTTGACAATATGGTTGATGGACATTTTTTCTGAATCAATCTATAAAATTAAAACCCATTACAGAACACGATTTCTAGTTTCCTAATATATAATTTTTATTAATATTGGATTATATTTGATATTTTTAAATTAATATCAAAGCAAACTAGTCCTTAAACATGAAATATCAGATTTTTTTTGTTTTTTAATAACTTTTTTTTGGTGAAGTTTTCTTACAAAAAAAATTATATGACATCAATCTTTAGACAATTCTTTACAGAATGAAAAAAAAAAAGTTTCAAAAAATGTTTAGTTTAGGTCAAATTATGTTGTCCATACACGTTGATTTTTAAAAACAACAATTAAGGCCAATAAAAATTTAATAAAAAAAAAAATATTCAACAAAAAATTACAAAAAAAATTCTTCATCAATCTTCATGTTGTTAGCTCTCTTTCCTCAAAAGAAATTAGCAAAATACTTTTATTTGGGTCAAAAAGTGGTGTCCGTACACGTGCATGGTATGGTAAAAAAATAGGGACTTTTAAAAAGTGGTTTTTATAGATCCTATCAAAATTTAATTTATACAATTTGGGTATTTGAATAATTTACATATTTAGAAACTAGATTCAAAATTCAAACTTTCATATTACTGAATTTTTTAAAAGTTCATTGTGTAAGTGCCTCAAATTTTCAGTCCAAGTGTGACAAATTATGAAAAACAACAGAAACACTTCCATTTTTTGAGCTTTTTGTGGACCCAACTTCTTGCATCAGCCCTTGGATTTGACTTAAATTATTTGAACTAGTCTATCCTTTATTATAAAGGCACTTATTTAGTTTTTTTCAATTAATTTTGAAAGGTCAATAATTATTATGTTTTATTTCCATAGAGCAAATTAATCGTTGTGGTGGAATATTAAAGAATCTATATAATTGAGTTTATTAATATATATGTTTGGTGTATATATAATATGGAGCATATAAAAATATGTTAAGGGTAAATTCATTATTGTATTTCGTTTTAATAAGATGTATGCAATATATTATTGAATAGAGATTTAAAATGGATTGATTAGTGTATATGGGTAAGTGGGTAGAGAAATGATATTTTATTATATTAAAGAGATCGCATGTTTTAAATAGGAAATTGAATAGAGATTTAAAATGGATTGATTAGTGTATATGGGTAAATGGGTAGAAAAACGATATTTTATTATATTAAAGTGATTGCATGTTCTAAATAGGAAATTGAATGAAATGTAAGATTTGGTTAGTAAATGGAAAGAGTTTACTTGCATGGATTTGTGTCGATTTAAAAGTAAATTAAGAAGTTTTATTGATGAGGCAATCAATTATGTTATTTATTAATTTCTATTTAGATTAATTGAATCATTGTGATTGGATTATGAAAGAAATATAGATTTAGTATATCCAAAAGTAGTATCTTCCTCATGATTATCTTAAAGGATTTAATTCTCTGTATTCAGTAAAGGGAAGTAAGTTTAATTGTTTTAGATTTCCAATAATGAAAGGGGAAATAGGGGTTATGATTATTTTAGATGATCTAGTTATCATGTCTTTGACTTTGTCAACACTACCTATTGAATGATTATGGATTTAGGAAATCCAAATATTAGATTTGATTAATGACTTGAATGTTTTTGTTGCTATGTCGTCAAGTTGCATTGTTGGTTTTGGGATTTAGTGTTAGTCCTAAATTATAAGTCTTCCAGGAGAACTTAGAGGATGAGGGTTGTTGAACCTTTATGTCATCCAATTGTTTTCCCTTGGATAGTGCATGGTGTCTTTTTAGTTTACTCGGTTTCCTTGAACGGGGATCTTTTGTACCTCTTGTGAAAGGAGTGGACTATGTGGTTGTTGCCTCCAAGATGTTTGGAGTGAGTTCTATCTTTTGTTTCCTCATTGTTTTGGAGTGGATTATGATGCCTAGTTGATATTCACTTGTGTTTCTCTTGGTGGATTGTTTGGATGTGTGTTGTTGAATAGAAGAGTGGCTTTTGTTAGGGGCCAGAGCCCAAAGTGGTAAACCGGGTAACCTTCAGAAGTGAGTTAATCAAGTGATAATTAAATTAATGTACTTAGATGATTAGGATGCAGTTCAAACTAATCAAGATAATTTAATCCTCACTCATAGACACAAGGGCTTGTTTAGACTTGGGATGAGTGAGAAGGACTGGAATGGCATAGTCATTTATCTTGTCGATACGAGAGGTATTTGATGCGGCATGAGTGAGTATGAGTGCCGGGATTCGGTTGAGGCCACCACGATTACCGGAGCCTATGAAGGATGCCCAGAGGAGATCTCATGACAATCCTTGCGATGACACTCTATCTAGGACAACTGTTGTTAATTGTTTTATGTGTATGGTTTTGTGAACATACTTGATTAATATCATGTCTGGAAGTAATGTGACCTATGTCAGTGATGATTGGAGTTGTACTTGATTTGTACTTGTATGGTGATTGAGTTGTACTTAATTTGTACTTGTATGGTGATTGAGTTTTACTTGTTAGTTCATTTGTTTGGTTATATCAGTATGAGTCAGTATGAGTCTACCTTTGGTTAGTGGTTGTAAATCTTTGTCCATGTTACCTTGTTACTATCTCCTAGCATGGGGGGTGGGCCTTTGGGTACCACTTGGTTGGGTGGAACATGCACCAAAACTGTTGGGTCCCCATCTATCTTCAGTACTTGGTGGCAAGACATCTAGATGGATGGCTCGAGTTCTTGTGTTATTCTTGCTTTGTAATATTTCAGTTTGTATAAGTTATTTTATCCCTCTTATGTTTATGAGGTGGAATTTTGTAATTGTAACCTTGAGTACTATTGCCTCATTCTGGGAATGAGTGATGTAACTATTGGATTATGTTAATATTTATGAGATTGTATCTTGGTTGATTATCTTATTATGTTATGTGGTATTCTTATGATGTATGAAATTTATTTCATAAAGTTCATAATGCTATGGTTATATGTAATATGTATGTGTGGGTTTAAGTAATCCTAACCTTGTAGCCTTAGAGGTTGTTGTTAATTAGTAAGTGAATGTGTATGTTAAATGCACTTTATAAAAAAAAATTGGTTCTCTTAAGACGTTAATTACAACTTCCCTTAGGGTTACTTGGCGGGGCATTACACCTTGGGAGAATGGGGGTCCTAGTACATAATGGGGAACCATTCACTCAAGGTGGCGAATGGGCCCAAGATCACTATCCTAGGACTCAAACCTTACCAAATTAACTATTATGCCATATTATTAATGAATATCGAGATTTATCCCTAAAAAAATTTAATAAATAAAAATTTAATTTGAATATAAGGGGCCAATTAAGCTCTAATTAACTTCAATTAATTAATAAAGCCGTAGATTATTGTGAAAGAATAAGAAAACAATTTATAACACTCTAAATAAGGCCTATATTTCACTATAAATCTCAACATTTTTTCTTTTTTTGGGCCTACACCTGGGCTACCATGGGAAAGTTATCAGACTCCCATGGAGGATCCGTGACTTCCCTCATGGGAAATACCACAATTTCCCCCATAGGTATTGCAATAGGGGTGGGAGTCATAATAGGCATAACCCATCTGTTTTTTCCTTTGCCCCCACTTTTTCCTCAAAATTTCTTTATTTGTATAATTTGTTAGGTGAAAAAAATCATTTCTTTGCAGCAAAATTTATATGCATATAATTTTTTAAAATCATATATATTTATTTATGTGATTTATAATTCTTTTATTACTAGATTGTGTTCTTTGCGTCCATTGAAATCAATATGCAAGTACAAGGTTACTATCATTTAAATTTTTTCTTTCGATCAATGGTATCCATAACATAATTCACCTATAAGTATAGAAGTGATTGGGGGTGTTGAGATAAGATACAAAGGTATCTACTATTTAATCATGTAGTTGTGACACAAATTGTTTCAAGGGTATGAAGTAGATCAGTTAGGTGTATGTTTTTTATAAATTTTGTTATGAGGTATTTATAAAATGCATATTTTTCCCATTCATCAATTTGATACCATCCTTTCTAATGGAATAGATTTTTCTTAGATTCCAGTCAGGATAGTAGGGTCAAATGTTCAATTACATAAAAGAATAAATAGAACGTTTATTGTAACATATCTTATATTTATAAGAAATTTTATGCAAATTATGTATATTAATGACATGTGATTTTCTATTAGCCTCAATGGATTTGTATTCAAAAAAAACTATATACACAACTTAGTGCACATAGCATGATTTGAAAGCTCAAACTCCCATTCATTAGTTTAATTTTCTTCTCTACTTATTTGGAACAAATAAGAAATAAATATAAGAAAAAAATGTGTAGTTTTATCCAATATAATACACACACATACACGACCATATTAAGCTTCCAACATTAAATTATTCCCTAGCTAAATACTAAACAATGTAGAACAATATCAATTTTTTTTGTTTGCTTAAAATTCTACATTTGTAAATTTTAATTCATACCCATATCTTAATAAGACATGAACTACCCCTTTTATATGTAGCCCAAATTTTAACTTAAAAAATTAACAATTTTCTTTCACAAATTTTCCATCATCACAAGATCTTTACCATTCCCACACATTCAACAACAAATTTCATGACAATAATTTTCTTTGCAAATAGAGCTCTAGATTGTACCTACAAATTTAAAGCTAATGGAAAAAATGGTGCTATACACCCAACCATAATGGGTGCTTAGGCCTTAAAGGCTCTCACCATACCGCCATATGTAGAGAACCCCTAAGAGCCACAAAGGATTTTTTCATAAAGATAGAAATACCATACTTCACACAGATCTGTATAGGATCTAGACTAGATTGCAGTATTTAAATGCTTAACTTTTACAATGCTTTTACAATGATTATTCCAAGTTAATAATATCAAAATTAACTTATGGAAATAATTAAAATGACAAGGTGATAACAACAGAAAGAGAGAAGAAATAGAGAGACGAAACCACAATTGATAACGGAGTTCACCACAAACGTGACTACGTCTCCAGGCCCCTCTCCAACGGAGTGACCGATCCGATTATTCTCCAAAACACTTACAATTGAGACAGCATCATCCCCTTCAAGCACATCGATAGCATAGCATAACTTCGACCTACAGGAACAATTACAATCATCTCCCGAGCCTTCTCTCGTTCTCCACGTGGACTTCACTATGTCACCTGCATTCACTGAACTCCTAAGAGCTACATTCCTCCTTCTTTTATACATGAAATTAGCCTAAAAAGGCTTAACCACCATAACAACATAAACAACCCCTTTACCAAACATTACAAGTCGTTTACAACCTCTTCAACAATTCGTACAACAACATATTTGTCTTTTGACCAACTTTGGTTATAGGAGTTAGGGGTAGTTTAGCCAAATTAGGCTATTTGTTGACATTCGAACTATAATCATCGAACAAAACAAACCGAGCTCCATAATATAACAAAGCTGTTTCGGTGGCGCAATGGCTTTTAATATTCTTGGTGGCCACGGGGTCGGTGGTTCCAACCCCGCCGGCCTCCCTTTTATCACTTAGCCCGTAATTTTTAAACAACAAAAACAACCCGGGCTATTTCTATATTTGACGTGGACTTCTGGTGCAACGGAAAAATGGATCGGCAGTTTGGGAGGAGATCGCGGGCTCGAGCCCGGCCCATTGCAACAAACTTTTGCTCCAACGTTCAACCACATTCAACAACCGACACGTGTAATGCCCTTATTCGCCCACTCCGGATGACGTGTCCGCTGACGAAGCCGCTCATGGGATATGCGTACTGTTGATTGGGAGACACGTGTCAGACTCCTATTCGCCGAAAGTGCTAACCGAGCTACTGACGATGCAGCCACGTGTCTGATGACGAAGCCGATGACTGGACTGCCACTTGGGATGCCCGTACTGTACGGCTAGACACGTGTCATGATATGATTGGTCCGTATGATCTGAGTCACCTGCCACGTGTTTCATTCAAATTCATCCATTTGGCTTCCATACTGTACGGACTAACACGTCAGCATGATGACGTCATCATCTGTACCTTCAAGTCAACCAAACTTTGACTGCCAATATCTTGAGCATACGGTGTCGGATTTCGATGAAACTAATGTCGTTAGAATCATCTCGATGGGCTCTTTGCGATGATGCCAACTTTGAGAAATTTTGAAGACACCATTTTTTTCCACCTTCTGGATGCCCTCTTATCCCAGTTTGACCCAAGGTTTGACTAGCCATAACTTGTGCAAACAGACTCTTTTTCGCTCCCTTCGAGTTGCATTGGAATCAGGACGTCGAGCTCTTTCTGATGGTACTGATTCTGGAGAGAAATGAGACACTTCAATTTTCACTGAAAATATCCACCGGATCAGGCCTCCCCATTGAAGACCTTTTGGACCTCCAAAAGTGACATTCATTCTGACATTAAGTGAGGACTTGGCCTCCCCACTTGTCCTGTATCTTCTGTACATTTGAAAACCTGGCTCACAAGCATAATGAAGACTACAGAAATATTGTTGAACATAAACATTATTCTATCACTTCCATAAACATCTACATCAAATGTCGTAGCCACTAACCAACAAAAATTGACTAGCATCAAGCTGAACAATAATGTAGAAATGAAAGAGAATAAGTCAACAACACATCGATCCTTCACAACAGTAACATTTTTACCCAAGGATTCATCAATGCTTTCAAGCATCCTTTTCTCATGTTGTACTGCAAGTGCATCCTACAACATTTGACCCTGGTTAGCTACTCCAAGTTCAAGTGTAGAACCACCTGTACTGACAGACATAAGAGTTAACTCTTTACTTGCATTAATTACCCTCTTTAACTGCCCTGTGTTTGCAAAAGAACGATCAGTCTTAATCCTGTGAGAATGTACAATATACTGAATGCCATCTTTAAACAAGTGATAATGATTCTTTTCCCTGTAGAAAATAGCTTTCCTGTCATATAAATAAGGGCTACCAAGCACTATCCCACAGATATCCAATGGAACTACATCAAACTGTACTTCATCCACAAATTTACTAGTGATTGTGAATCTCAAGGTGCATTGTTTTGTTACTTGCAGCTTATCATTTTCACAAATCCAACCTAGTGGATAAGGTTTCTTATGCAATGTAGTTTTCAATCCCAAGTTCTTTACAACACTTTCTGAAATCAGATTAACTTGAGAACCACTATCTATGAGTGCATCAATTTTACTATTCTTAGCAACAACCCTTAAATGAAATAGCTCATTCCTTTTCACATCTTCAGAGAAATCATTAACTGTAGAAGTAGAAGCACAACTAGCAACAGAAACACCAGAAATATGAGCTTTACCTTTTAGACCCATCGCTGTTATCTTAGTCTCATCATCTGAATCTGAACCAAGATCCATAACAACATTCGTGGCTTTCTCCTTACCTTTCTGTTTCTGATTCTGTCTCTGAGCCCACTTAGGCTTCAGTTCTGGATGCAACTGCCAACAATGTTCTTCATCATGACCTTTCTTGTCACAATGAGAGCAAGAAAGTTTATCATCCTTCTTAACTGTAGCTGTCTTCTTTCCTTTCCCTGTCTTTGCATTCTTAGAAGATTTCTTTACATCATTATCAAACTTATCAATAAAAGATCCTTTACCCCTTGACTCTAAGTGGGTAGCTTGAACACAAACTTCATCCAAGTTGTTAGGATTCAAAACCAAAATAGAATGCCTAAGGTAGGAATGCAGACCTCCTATGTACTTCAACAAAGTGTCCTGGGTGTACAAAGGAACATTTAATGCAATAGCCCTTTTTCTAAATTCATGGGTGTACTCCTGGATAGATTGACCCTTCCCTTGCCTAAACATTTGCCAGTCCATCATTAACTGTTGCATATGGCCTAAGGGATAGAATTGCTTTTTAAGAGCATTAATAAATTCTGCCCAAGTTAAACTGACTCTACCATGTTGTGAAATTTCTGCCTTAGTCTTACTCTCCCACCAGGTTAAAGTTGTACCTCCTAACCGAAGAGTAGCTAATTGGATCCTATCAACATCATCTAATAGGTTCTGGACTCTACAGTAGACTTCTACTTGCTGAATCCAATCATCCAATTTTTCAGCATTAAGTTCACCACAATACTTTGGTAAATCAAATTTTACATCCAATTTAATTTTAGGCTTATACCCACTCTTGAAAGGATTAGAAGAAATAGAATGAGGAGAAGATGGAGAAGAAGGAGAAGAGGGAGGAGAAGAAGAAGAGGGTGGATCTGGTTGCTTGTCACCATCTCCATGATGTTTCCCTTTCTTGTCTTTGCAATCTTCTTGCTTTGACGAACCTCCTTCATGTCCTTTTCGCTCTTGTCTCTCTTGAAAAAGAATGTCCACCTTAGCCTTCATCTCAAGGAATGCTCTTCGAAATTCCTGCTCACTGATTTCTTCAGGAACCTCCATTCCAGAAACAGACATTTTCAGAAATGTTCTACGCTTCCCGATCTCAGGATTAAAGTCTTCGAGCTTGCCTTCGCCCTTCTGAATCCTGGATCTCGTTAGCATTCAAGAAAACAAATAACTGCAATAATAGTCAACTGAGCTCTGATACCACTTGATCTGTATAGGATCTAGACTAGATTGCAGTATTTAAATGCTTAATTTTTACAATGATTATTCCAAGTTAACTAAATCAAAATTAACTTACGGAAATAACAAAATGAAAGTAATAACAAGGTGATTATAACAGAAAGGAAGGAAATGAGAGAAAGAAAGAGAGAGAAGAAGAGAAGTGCAAACAGTGTTTGATTACGGAGTTCGTCACAAACGTGACTACGTCTCCGGGTCCACTCCAATAGAGAGACCGATCCGATTAACTCCAAAAATCAATTACAAAGCACCACAATCATTCTCCAAGCACTTCGGCAGCATAACAACGCTCTGACGTGCAAGAATGGAATCTCTACAAGACCTCTCTTCTGATTATCTCCACAGCTTCAAGACTTCGTCACCTGAAAGAAAACTTAATCTCCACTCTCACCTCACACCCCTTTTTATACAAAAAAATGAATCAAATTGGTTACTAACCAATTGATTTTACAATATTCCCATATCTCACATAATCCCCTCATTTTACATAATAAATCTTTGATAAATCCCAAAAAATAAATTTAAGCCCTTTATTGTTTCATTCTCGGGCTTAGGGTCATTGGGAAGTTTTGATTTAATCTTTAAAAAGATTAATGTTTGTTTTAAATTTCAAATTAGGAGGGAATTGTTTAAATTCTATGGCTATCGGGTTTGAAACCATAACAAAACTAACCAACGCTACAACTATTACAAAGCCATCGCATGGCTCACCGGTGGCTATTAGTTTTGTTAGCCGGCCGGTTCGGGGTTCCAAACCCGCCGGCTGGCATTTAAATAGTAATATGCCAATTTTAAAATAACAAAACAAAACCGGCATTATAACTAGTAACGGACGCGGATATAGTGGAACGGCTACGGGCTAAGTTTGGTGGAGAGAGGTTGGAGGTTCGAATTCCTCAACAACCTTTTTAACAAACACCGACACCGACGGAAGAACTCAGGACACGTGGCATGCCACGGGAATGCTACGTGGCAACATCTGATTGGCTGGAAGAGACATGTCACTGCCGCCTGTATGCTGACTCAACCGCCACGCAAATGCTGATTGGACCCGCTGACCGAGCTACGGACCTGCTGACTATGTGAACGACTGTACGGAAAAGACACATGTCGCCACCTGATTGGTTTCATTTCAGATTTCATACCATGTGCTGATGTCAGCTGTACGGATGATGATGTCATCATTGTACCTTCAGTCCACCAAGTCAACCTAAAACTTTGACCAGCTGTATCTTGAGCCTTCGATGTCGGATTTCGACGAAACGAACATCGTCAGAATCATCTCGACGAGCTCTTCGACTTGACGCTGCTTCGGTTGATTTATGAAACAATCATTTTTTTCGCTTCCTGGATGCCCTCTATTCCTAGTTTGACCGAAGGTTTGACTGGCCATAACTTGCGCAAACGGACTCCTTTTTGCTCCGTTCGAGTTGCGTTGGAACCAAGACGCTGAGATCTTTCTGATGGTGCAGATTCTGGAGAGAAATGAGAGATACTTCCACCTTTTCAAAAATCCAAGGATCACATATCACAGAACCCAGCCTCGAGGTTGCTTGGTTGTTAGCTTGGCCGCTCTCTGGTCCCTTTCATCCCACTTTTTTTCAAACCCTTCTGGGTCGATTGTCCTAATCAGAGGGAACTTCATGACCTCTCTTCCACGCATTCTCAACATGTAGTTTTGGGGCATTGGGATGAGACTATTTTCATCCACATTGTCTAGAGTTGCATCAATGTCTCCAAGCCATGCATGGATGAAGACCATCTGAGTCAGTTTCTTTGCGATTTCCTTCGGCACTCCCATGTGAAGGATAAATGCCAAAAACATGGTTGGTATTTCTACATTGGTCCCGAACCTGTGATACACTTTCAGGAACTCAGGGCCTACTACCTTCTTGGTTGCCCAAAGTACTAGTGGGTGGGAAGAGGCTAGTAGCCCACTGAGCCTTTTGTCTATCACTTCTCCTCAGAATGCTTGTTGTTGCTTGTCGGTGTCCAGGGCTAGCAGAGTCTCCATCTCTTTGCCTTCGACTTCTTTTACCAAGCAAATTCCTCAATTTTTTGCAAATGCACGCTCTCACTAATCCTGCAAAGACAGTGATTAACTGACCCAGGCTGGCTTTACTTAACAGTGGTGACCATAAGCCTTCATAATTGATTTTCTATGATCGTGGCGGTTGGAGCATGTAAGCTTGTTTTCGCTCCACTGGAGGTACCTGACGTGTTTAATGAAAGGTAAATTGAGGTCCACTCAATCTTCCCTTTGCCTTGGAACTTGTTTGGTTTATTTG
Source organism: Sequoiadendron giganteum (assembly GCA_007115665.2). Taxonomy (NCBI): domain Eukaryota; kingdom Viridiplantae; phylum Streptophyta; class Pinopsida; order Cupressales; family Cupressaceae; genus Sequoiadendron; species Sequoiadendron giganteum. The sequence continues at coordinate 53,126,797 of CM021104.1, forward strand.
CATCTTGCCTTCTAATGATGGGCCCTTTCACATCCGATTAGACCCCAAATTTGTCCTTTAATCCTCATGGGATTTATTTGTCTTCTTTTTGGGCTATACGGCACCAAAAATATTTTCTAGCGCCGATAGTTGGTGTTGTCTATGTGGAGAGTTTTGACGCCAATTTTGCCAACTCATCAGCTTTGTCATTAACTTCTCAATAGATGTGGCTAATTTTGAAGGCTTCAAACTTGTCTTCCAAATGCTTGATGCTCTGCAATAGATGATTTAGTTTCCAATTTGGGGTAGTGCCACGTCTAATTGCAGTGATTGTGATCATTGAATCCCCTTCCAAATGTAGTTTTTGCACTCCCAAGTCAATTCCCAATTGCAGGCCTAATGTTGTTGCTCTGAACTCAGATTCATTATTCATGCAAGCACCTAAGGGCAAGGATTTTTCTTCTATGTGATTTCTCTAAGAGTCTCTTGTGAAGTAGCCCATGCCTCCTAGCCCTAGATTGCCACGAGCCACCCCATCAAAATTTACCTTGATCCAACCTGGTTCCAGAGCCTATCAAGTTACTTTCGCTCTATTGATTTTTGTTGACTGGGTTGTCCTATTCCCAGACATTAGTGGCAGTTTGAGGCCATTAAATTTTTTGGTTAGGCAATCATCCTAATTTGTAAAGGTTTTCTACTTGGATGAGTTGATCCGAGCATCCTCGTTTACCACTTCCACTATGGCCCTTTCAATTTTATCTCGTAGTTTATCCTTGTTTAGCTCCTTGCCTTGGAAGATTCTTTTGTTTCTTTCCTTCCAAATTTCCCATATCACAATGGATGGGATGATCTGCCATATTCCTTCAAAAATAGATTTATTGTTTTTTTGAGGCCACATTTTGAACCATGTTGTCAGGTCTGTTGGCATGGGGCATTGCAAGTTTAGTTTATTCCTTATTGTGTTCTAGTACTTGTTGGACACGGGGCACTGTAGGAGGATGTGGTTTGTTGATTCCTCACTTTCTTTGCATAGAATACATCTGCCCGGGCCTTGGATACCAAAGGTGGCTAGCCTATCTGCTGTGAGGATTCTTCCTTGGTTTTCCAACCAAGCAAAGACCCCAGCCTTGGGGAGGCATTTCATACCCCAAAAAAATTTGAATGGCCAGTCTTGTCTTGTCAATGCTAGCTCCTTAATCTTGTAACCAAGCCTCACTTTGTAAGTGCATGTTGGTGATCTGCACCAGCAAATCATGTCATGATCATTGGATGGGATGAAGAATCTATCTTTGAGGATTTTTTATAGTGTGTCTTTCTGAGCTTGAGGAACTCTTGAAGATCCTTGATTGTTTATCTTCCAACCATAATTTTCTACTTTGACCCCCCATAGTCTTGTGGTTTCCTCCTTTATCATCTCTAGGCCGGGGGAGTTGCTTATGGGGGGTTTCTCACACCAGAAGTCATTCCAGAAGGAGGAATTTTCACCATTTTTGATTTCCCAAGTCACATGCTCAGTTATTATATCCCTACTGTCTAGGATGAAGTTCCAAATTGTTGAGCCTCTCGGAGGGTTGGGCGTGGTTAGTATTCTAGTCGGGTCGTCTGATTCTAAGTATTTTCTCCTCAAGATTTTGACCCACTTTTGTTCACCTTTTGTGTGGATGTCCCATACCAACTTGGCTCCCATGGCCTGATTCATTATTGGTAGTTGTCTAAGTCCTGCCCCACTAGCATCCTGGTGCTTGCAAACTTTGTCCCAAGCTAGCAGGGGAAACTTGTTTTGATCTCCTATCCTAAACCAAAAGGAATTTCTTGAAGATCTGGGTGAGGGCCTCTTTCACTTCTTTAGGTATTTTTAGGTAGGACATTGAATAGACTAGGATGGCTGATAGGACTAATTTTACCATCAGTAATCTCCCTGTTGAAGACAACCACTTACCTTTCCAAGTCCCCATTCTAGTCTTGCATCTGTTCACTAGGTTCTCCCAGTAGCATTTTTTATTGATCCCTACAAACAGGGGAATCCCCAAGAAACGCCCTGGCAGTGAAGCTATTCTTAGGTTCAAGATCCTAGCTAAGACCCTTTGCATGCTTAGTTGAGTGTTCAGAAGGAACATCTCCGATTTTCCCCAATTGATACTTTTCCTTGATGCCCTGCGGTAATCATCTAAAAAAAAATTGATCACCCTTAACTCTCTTCTACTTGCCTCCCATCAGAATTGTGTCATTTGCAAATTGGAGGTGTGTCACAGGCTCCAATCCATTGGCTACTTGGATGCCTTTCCATTTATTTTCTCTACACAAACTTTGAATTCCTCTCCCTAGAGCTTCTACCATGATTATAAAAAAGAATGGGGAGAGGGGGTCACCTTGCCTCAGACCTCTTGAGGAAGGGAAGAAACCATGAGTAGACCCATTCACTAATACTAAGAATTTAGCTGTGGAGATGTAGCTTTTGACCCAATTGATCCAATTGGCTCCAAAGCCGAATTTCTTGAGGACTTCTAGAAGAAATTTCCTGTCAACCATGTCATATGCTTTGAGAATATCTAGTTTTATTATCATACAGGCCTTTTTTGGTTTTTCTTGTAGAATGGATGGTTTCATGGGTTGTGATTATTCCTTCCACTATTGACCTACCTGGAGAAAAGCCACTTTGTTCTTTTGATATTACTTTGTTCAAAACCTCGTTGAGTCTGTTGGCTATTATCTTAGTGACCACCTTGTATACTATGTTGCATAGGGCAATTGGCCTGAAATCACTCATTGTTTGTGGGTATTTTCTCTTGGGGATCAGGGCCAGAAATGTGTATTTCACTACCCCCAGCATTGTCATTTTTCTTCTTGATTCCTCTACTGTTGCTCCAAGATCTTCTCCCACAGTATTCCAAAAAATTTGAAAGAAGCCAGCAGGGAAGCCATCTGGGCCAAGGGCCATGTCCGGGTTCATCTGAAAGACTGCCTTCCTGACTTCTTCTAGGGTAATCTTTTATAGGTGCAGGTTTTGGTTCCCATTGATGATTATGGGGATTGCACTCAACAGTTTGTCCCTTGTTGCTCTATTCTCAGGGCAGTTCCTATTTAGGATTTCCTCAAAGAAATTGGTCGCTTCCTTGTTGACCTCCTTAGTAGATTGTGCCACTTCACCATTGGTCTTTTTGATTTCTGAGATTTTGTTCCTATTTATGCTGACAATTGTTAATTTATGGAAGAATTTGGTATTTCTATCTCCTTCTTTCAAGCATGTTTCCCTTGATTTTTGATGCCTGTAGCATTCTTCTTTTTTTAATAATTCTGACAATTCCTCCTTCAAATACTTTTAATTTTCAAATTCTTTTGCATCCATTCCATTCTCTATTACCTATTCATTCAGAGTTCTAATTTCCTGTTCCACTTTTTCCTTCTCCTGGAATATGTTTTTGAAGTGTAGTTTGTTTCATTCTTTGAGCTTGTTTTTGATGTGACCTAGTTTCTTGCTTATTTTGAATAGGTTAGTGTTGTCTCCAAACCTAATTTCATTCCACCATTGCTCAATTAGTTTTGGTAGGCACTCATCTCTTAGCCACATGTTTTCAAATTTGAAGGGGCTCCCCAAGGGTGGGTTATCTTGACCAAAGGTAATTAAAATAGGGAAGTGATCTGACCTTGTAAAAGGTAGAATTTGAGCTTCATGGGTGGCTGCTAGATCACCCCAATCTCCCCATAGGAGGAATCTATCTAACCTTTTTGCTATGTTGGTGAAGCATTTTCGCCTATTGGACCATGTGAATACTCCATTTTTGGTTTGCACTTATTTTAGGAGATTGTTGTTTATGAACTCCTGAAAATCCTTCTAGATGGTGGTTAGCCTTCCCAACCCACCACACTTCTCTTCGTTGTTCAAAGTTGCATTGAAGTCTCTAGCTATTACTCTCAACTCCCCACTCCTAGTTTCCAACTCACTTGTTATTTTGTCCCAAACTTGTCTTTATTTTGTTGTGGCTATTGGTCCATAAACATTAACACTAAAGAATGAAGTATTCTTTCTCAAGTCCTTGAACTTGAGTAGTTGCCAATTGTTATCTTCCTTCTCCACAACACCTTCTACTGATAGGGGATTCCACAGGAATCCTAGACCATTGAGGCTCCTACCACATCCTTGAATTGGCCTTTCCATTCTCTCTAGGAGCCCAACCTCCTTTGGCCTTCTTCCCTATTCCATTTTGATTCTTGAATGAGTACGATGTTTGCTTTTGATTGGTCAATTTGGTGCTTGACCATGCGCCATTTGTCAGGGGAATTAATGCCCCTAACATTCCATGACATGATCCTCATTCTGCTCTGGGAAGGAGGTTCTCCTTCCCAACTATTAGTTTTTTTTGTCCTAAGGTATATCCTGCTATCATCAACTTGGCCTTGTTTGTCTTCCTACCTATGTTGGATTTTTTATTTATATTTGGTGCATTTATCTTTGACTCTGATTGTTCCAGTTGCCTTATTTCCAACAATTCTCCTACCTTGGTTTCTTCCTAGGGATCATCTCCTCCCTCTAAAGAATGGTAGCTCTCCTCACCTTCTGATTGGGCCATTTCATCTTCAGCCTCTTGTAGAACGACATCATTTTTCACTGTGATAGTTTGCTCCATATTTTTCACTTCCCCCCCAGATGTTTAGGACTCTGATCTTGACTCTCCTACTTCTTTAGTTAATTTCCATAGTTGAGTCTTTATGTCATTTTAAAGTTCTTTAGCCCCTTCCATTAGAGCATTGAGTGCTACCTCTACCCTACAGGTTCCCCTGTCCTAGGCTTCCTTGGTTGATGGGGTGAAACCATGAGGTTCCAGGTGCTCTTTTCCTAGGGTTTGTTGATTTGTTCTAATGTTTCCTTCCCCATATAACTCTTCTGTCGATTTGGAGCTTGAATCCTAGGGGTTTAAAGTCTCACTTCTCTTCTTCTTGTTTATGATACCTTTACTTCCTCCATTTGAAGTTCCTTCTAGGCAAAAATCTCTAAAGAATCATTTTCTAGGTTCGACTCCTTCCCATATTTCTATTTCATGTTTCCAGCTTCCATACTTTGTCAGAATTTCTAAGTTTTTGTATATCCCTACCCCTTCATCTATTTCCACTAGAATGACTGCTTCAGCTCCTTCTATTCCATTTATAAAATCCTCATTCACCCCTAAGCACACCCCTAAAGAATCACCTAGACACAACATGGCATCTAAATTCCAAAATTCTATGGGCATATCTACCAACTTGATCCAGACAGGAATTTGGTTTATTTTGTAGTTCTATGGATCAAAGTTAACCCTCCATTTCAGGCAGTGAAAGCTATGACCATTCAAAAACAGGGGTTTTCCTTCTACTATTTCTAGCTTTAGATCTTGATCACTGCATTCTATGATAAAAAAGGAGTTTGGTAGTTGATTTATGCTTACTCGATCTTTGAATTTGTTTTTCCACCAAGCTTTGATATCCTCGCTTGGGCATCCCTGTCTAGTCCATTTGGAAAACATGGCTTTCTCCATCAATCGATTTACTCTTCTTTCAATCATCTCCGATGGCATTTGGAAAAGTTTTCTCCCTCATGGATGAAGCTCGTAGCCTCCATTTGATTTGCTTTGGTAGTTCCTCCTGTTTTCTTTTCAATTGAAAAGGTTACGATCTCTCTGATTCATTATTCTTTTGTATTCTACTTCTTCCCCCATTTGTTGGTTTGATTTGTCGTCATTCACCAGATTAGGGTTTCTTGATCTCTTGACCTTCCAGTTTTTACTGGTCCGCATCAGGTTGTCATTGTCTTTGTTGTGCCAGTTTTGGTCAAATGGTATTCCTTGATGGGCAATATCTCATAACCACCCATGCCTTTGCTCATTCGTGCGCCACCCTTGCCTGTTCCTTTGATGCACTATTGGTTTCTGGATTCCAATCTGGTTTCTATTTTGATTGTGGGTTTTAGTTGTCATATGTCTAGTTGTGAAGAGGGTTGCATTTGTCCACCCATTCACCATTTTTGAATACCCATTGTGGGATGTGATCCGGTTTTTGATGGAGGGCTTCATGCGCGATCTTCTTCATTGTTTTGTCCTCCAACACCAAGTTGCTCCATCATTTTTTCTCCTCTCCTACGTTTTTTCGCTCCTGCTCCTACTCGCCCGTTCACTCCATTTTAGATGCACAATAACTATTAGATGTAGCAATTTGAAATAAATGTTTATTTTGTGTAGGAAGATGGAATAAAATTTCTTATTAATGATGGTATATATACTATTTTAATTGTAAAATATAATAATTTATAAACTATGAATATTAGTTTAAATTTAGAAATAATATTTAATTCTTTCTTTTTTTTCTTTGTATAAAGTGCAATGATTATTTTGATAAGCTAAATTCAATGTATTTAAATATGTTTTAATTGTTAAATATAATAATTTGATTTTTTGTTGTTTTTTTGTTTTTGACTTTTATAATATGAATATGAAGTATATTTTCTAGTGAAAATGTAGAAAGAATATTTTATTCTTTGTTTTCTTTCTTGGAAATATAGAAAGAATATTTGATTCTTTCTTTTTTTCTTTCTTTTTTTGATTATTTTATATTGGGTTCATCAAACGATTAGATCTTTTTCAATAGTCTTGCATCATGCTAACACATTTTCATATACACTTTGAATATCAGTGGAAAATTAAAAACAATCTTTGCTTTCTTTCTTTGTATAAAGTGCAATGATTAATTAGATAAGGTAAATTCAATGTAGTAAAAAAAATTTTGTAAAACATAATAATTATTATTTTAATTTATAAAATATAATAATTATTGTTTTTTGGTTTTTTGTTTTTGAATATGAATATAAAACATATTTTCTAGTGGAAATGTAGAAATAATATATGATTATTTGTTTTCTTTCTTGATATCTATAAAGTGTTTTATTTTATTATTATTATTTTTATTTATTTTATATTTGTTCATCAACGGTTAGATCTTTTTCAATGGTCAACCATCAATTCTACCACATTCTCAACCACCGATTATTAAAATCAGCCGGTAATGTTTATATAAGAAACACTTTTGACATAATAATAAAAAATATTTTGAAAAATAATATAAATTATTAATTAAAAAATAACTTATAGATAAATATTAAACTTATAATATATTTTATATTTTAATTAATAATATATGTAAAAAGTCATATGATATTTATATTTAATAACTTATAGTGTATATAAATATTAAATATATAATATCTAAATATTAAAATATTAAAATTTTATACTAAAAATATTTAAATATATTAAATGTAATTTCATTTCATAATATTAAATTAATAATATTCTATAATTTAAAATAAAAAATACCATAAAAAATATAGATTTTTTGAAAAACAATAGAAAATATAAATTTAAAAAATTATATTATATATAATAATAATATAACTTATACACTTTGAATATTAGGAAAATTAGAAACAATATCTAATTCTTTTCTTTGTTTCTTTATTTTTCAATGGTCAACCATAATTACCATATTCTCAATCATCATCGTTAAAGTCAACCAATAATGTTTTTATAGGGAACACTTTAATAATAATAATTTCTTTATTTTTCAATGGTCAACCATAATAATACAAAGTTGCTTTTAATAGGCGTAGTTCTCAAAATATGGAAACTTACCTTTCACACTAAAGAACTTATTTTTAAATGAGTAAATATTGCTAACTGTCTATTGTGACATGGACTAACTGCCTCTGTGGATCCATTAACTCTGATGGTTGTATCGAACATTAGCAGGTTGATCTTTAGGTGCAACGCCAACCATGGGGCCAACAATTAGTATCAAAGCCAAAGGTGTTGGGTTTGAATCCCCTCAGCTTGTGCTGAGGGGAAGATTGTTGGCAGATGGTCAACGCTCCCCTCGAGATTCATGCCATGGACTAATCGCCTCTTACGGATCCATTAACTCTGACGGTTGTATCGAGCATTAACAGGTCGATCTTTTGGTACAACGGCAACCATGGGGCCAACTATATATATATATATATATATATATATATATAATAACATATTAATAATATAATACTAATATTAACAAGAGTTGCAAAGTAACAAAGTTCCTGCCAGAAATTTTTAGAATAGTTTTGTTTCTATTTGTTGTATTTGTTGTGTTTTAGGAACAATTGGTCAAATAAAGTAATTGTCACCTAAATTTAGGAATTTGATCATTGATAAAGTCAAATTTGTCTTCCATTAGAAAATGACCCTTATAACAAAAGAATTTTGCTCACTTCAAAATTCTAAGATGCTCTGGTTGTGCTTTTAGGCCATGAAGAAAGCATATAGTTTTCTGCACAAATGAAAATGAAAGCATATAGTCCTAAGTCCTCTTATAGGTGCCTAATGTCTCCAAAAAATTCCTTACGATAGAAAATGATCTTTTTATTCTATTTAGTAATAGATAAATAATTTATAAGCCTAACCGTAATAAATCCTATTATTAGGGTTGAATTAGGGTTAGGTTTAGGGTTCAATTTGAGTTCTAGTATAAATCTTGGGGTTAAGGTTATTTATTTCTTGATATTAGTTTTAAAATTTGACATTAATGATAAATATATTAAACAAAGAAAAGTTAGTATATATTTTTATTGGTATGTGAAATTAAGTACTATTAGGATTAGGTGGGTGGTAGGGCAGACATCCCTCCAACCTGGAGGAGGGATCGTGGTAGATGTGCCATGGTATCTGGCGAGGTGGATTGGGTTTTGTGCATGGGCAGGCTCACATGAGTTGGAGATGGCAGGAAATATCTCTTCGTGTTAGTACATCCATTGATGGAAAGGTATAGTCACCCTTTCTGAGGCCAGTTAGAGTGCTTTGGGATGATGGACCTAGTCCTATTGATAGTTTTTGGGCATGTTTGGAGAGTCCTTATTAGTGGAGATGGTGGCCACTAAGTACTTGGCATTAATTCATGTTGGGTTGGCTTTAAGTCCGAGTGAGGTGGTTTTCTTCATTATTTTCATTTGTCTACGGATGGTGTTTGTTTATTTTTGGTGGTATGTGATATCCGCTTGGTGTTGATGGCCAAGCGCTCCAGATTTGTGATAGAGGTGTTGGTAGAGGGGCTAGCTAGATTAGGGGCAGACACCCTGATCTCTTTGAAGTCGTCGGTCCAACAAACCATTTTCAGAGCAATAACGGACCAGCGTCTGTAAAGGGTCCTTCTCAAAAATGACCCTTTGGTGGTGGTGGCGACCAAAATGATCCTGGGTGTTGGGCATTTTTCAAACAAAGAATATGGAAGAGATAATTTTTAAATCTCCTCTAGGTTCTTGGCTTCTCTCCTAGACAACCAAGTGGAGAAATCCACGGCAAAATTGATGGTGGAAAAAATGTTCAGAGAGGAGTTGGTCGAAGGGATTGATGAAATTCTAAGCGGGGTAGTGGCTAGAAGAGGGATTCCATGTCCTTGTGACTTGGAGCTCCTGAAGGGTTTGGACGAGGTAATTAAATTGTATCTGTTCCTACTTAACTTTAGTGGTCTGACACTCATGAAGCACAAGATGATAGCGGTGATAGTGATGGAGTTCCTGAAGAAATTTTTTGGGTTGTTGGCAGCTGCGGGTGTGGAATGGGTAAAAGATTTCAAGGAATCTGTGAAGCTAAACCATTTTATGTAAGTTTGGTTAGGTTGGGCACTAGTTAAATAGGCTAGTTTTACTTGCTTTGAAATGATGGGTGTTTTTTGTGGTGGTGTTGGCCATGGCGGCCTTTTGGTATATCTAGTTTAAGGCAATCTTGTTTGTATGGGCTGGTAGGTGAATGTACTTCTTAAAATTTTTTGGTTTTTCTGGTGTTTTGGTTGTATTGCATGGAGGTTGAAGGAGAAGGATATATCCTGCGTTGGCAAATGTTTGTAGCTCAAATCTTTCTAATTTAATAAAAATATAACTTGTGTATAAAAAAAAAAGTACTATTAGGATTAGAATTATTAATGTCTTAACATTAGTTTATAAATTCGGCAATAATGAAAAATATTACAAACAAAATAAATATTTTAACTTAGAATTCTATTTTTATGTGAAATGAAGAATTATTAGAGTTAGAATTATTAATCATAAAAAATAATTAATCAAATCACAACAATATTTGTAAAGCTTAGAATTAATCATAAAATTAAACTAAATTTTAATTTCTAAAATTTATATAGTATTTTTTTTTTATCGGTAAATAATTGCTTGTGGGGCAGCACCCATAAAGTGAACAAAATGAACATATGGACTACTTCATACCCAAATTGGGGAGCACATAAAACCCTGCTTTAGACCCACGAGTGGGGAGCACAAAGAAACACACCTAACCAGAATTACCCTTACCTACAGACTGATTAGCTTCCCTCTTTTTCTTTGGTGTGGGATCGGAGATGCATATTGAATTTCACCTAATTTTTCTTTCTTTTTCTTTACACCTTTGTCTAGTTTTCTTCAGACAAACCACCACCCATGTCCTCTGTTTTACCTTTGATTATTTGGATTCCCTCTGGGAACATTGTTTCTGAAATTCCATCTTTGGCCCTATGATGACCAACATGAGGAGGAACTATTGAGACCTCTGAATCAACTTGCTTCCTATTTTGGGCCCAGTTTCTTATCTTTGAGGTAGTGGAGGGGGGTTTTCCAAGGGAAGGAGCATCAGCAGCAAATTTTACTACAACAGAGGATATACTTGTCATTGGAGTGGACTGGGAATCCCCTGATGGAGCCATTCTCGAGGCAGTGTCAATAGCTTTGGGTGACTCTATAGCATCACCACCTAAACCATCCTTATCCACTGAGTAGTGTTGGGGGGTGGCCTCTTTCCACCAAGTAGCTTGGTTTCCATATCGACATTTTGAGCAGTGTGCAGCCATATGACCAGTGTTGAAACATTGACGACAACGGAAGGGTAGTCCTTCATAATCGAGTAATTGATTCCATTCCAACCCCACCATTTTCAGGAGGATATTTGCAGGGAGATCTTTGGTTGCATTTATCTCCACTAAAATGCGAGCGTAAGTAGTGTGTAAAAAGTTTGAGGAGCCCTCATCCACCGCCAAGAACTTCCCAACAAATTGCCAATGGATTCAAAGCATGAATCACACCAAAACTGTAGAGGCAGATTCAACATCCTTACCCAGATTGGAACCACATCAAAGCATTTCATGAGAGGGTTGAAGGAGGGGTGCCAAGGTTTCAAAATTAATAAATGTTGCTCCTTCCAACTCCATTGGTATTCATATAGAATTGTATTACGGTCCTTCACATTATCGAAAGCCACCATGAAAAACCCCCTTGCATAGGGATATATCTCTACATCCCCCTCCAGCATAGGTTTCCAAAATTCTATGATCCAATCATGCAACTCCACTAGGCTTGGCCAAAACCCTCAGAATCTACAAACTAGCCCTTGTTCTGCAAAATATGATATATTTTTATCCACTTCGTCAGCAATCTCCCCATCTAGGGAAACTGTTGGGGAAGAGGTTGCGCACCAGAGAGCCCTAGGAGCCTGTCGATCACCACGATTGTTGGCCTTTGCCATAGAATTCCTCATCCTGACATTTCTCATCCCCCCGTTCTTCTGTGGAGATCGAGGCTGAGAATACCTCTCGACCCACTAGTGAATTGTCTCTTCTTTTTTTCCACAATTCCTCCTCTCCCATCCTTCTACTACCATCGAGTATGAGTGCCCAAGGTTTTTTTTTCGTCTCCCATCATTTGAGCTAGATTGGGTTACCGTAGAGGCATCGAAAGATGCCCTAGATGCGTTCGTTGTTGCCAAGGATTTCGTCGACTTCCCAAAAAGAGTTCTTGCCTTGCTTCCGTCAAGCCTCCATGCTTTTTTTTTCTCTACACACTGAGATTCATTCTTATTCGATTTGAAGCCATGGAGAACTAGCACAGCAACGTGAGGGCACTCCAGAGAATTTTGCAAGGCTCTGAGGGCAGTCTGATAGAGCGCAGAGATTGCAATGTCAAGACGTTTGTCTAATGGCAAAGGTCACCCATCCTGAAGCCAAGCGGGAGGAGGACACCCAACATTGTGCTAATCATCGCGGGTCTTTGGCCCATGGTCATCGCCAAAAAACCCTGCAGGAGCCCACGGCCGCATTTCGACGGAACTTAAAAACTAAAAGTTTTATTCCTAAATTTATAAAGTATTTATTATCTAGTTTTGAAAATAATCATTTGAATTATAGTAATTATCTACTACAAATAAATTAAATTCAAACTAAATTTTATTTTTAAAATAATTCAACAATTATTAAATATAATTTTAGAATTAGGTATATTATTCTTTAAATTTGAATAACCAATCATAGAGTAAATTATTTATATATGTGTGTGTGTGTGTGTATTTAAATCTATAATTCTATTTCTATGTGAATGAAATGAATTATTATTAGGGTAAGAATTATTAATCATATAAAAACAAATCAACAAAATATTTTTAAAGCTTACAATTAATTTTAAAAGTAAACTAAATTTTAATTTTAAAAATTTAGAAAATATTTATTATCTATTTTTAAAAATAATGAGTTAAATTATATTAATTATTCAATACAAATAAATCAAGATACATTTTCCAAAAAATTGACAATACTAAATTTTATTTTATTCTTAGTAGAAATTTGATAGAAAAACAAATATAAAAGTAAAATAATATAGTTTAATTTCTCTTGCATGATTGACTTAAATACAAAACTAATACCAATGATTATAAATTTATAAATTTACTTATAAGATAATATAGTTTTCTTTAATAAATAATAGAAGTTTTTTTTTTGTTTTAAATAATAAATTTAAATTTGGGAGGTTTAAATTTAAAATTTGAAAAACAATAAATCTAAGTATATGATTAGAATTTTTGTTTCTTTAAGTTTTTAAAAAATAAATATAGTGAATATTTATTTTGATTTCTTAATAAAATTTTCACACTATAATTGAGTTTATTGTAGCTGTTATTTTCAAATTACATTTACTTATTTATTTTCTTAAAAATGATATTATTAGTAGTATTTTATTTCAAGGTACCTATTTAAAATTAGCTAAAACTCATATGATTAATTTTTAAAAAATATTTAATTTAGTCCAAATAATAATAATCATTGGTATTAGTTTTGTATTTAATAATAATGATTTTTAAGCATAAATTTATTAATTTATTAATTAAAATTATATTGGAAACTAATTTGAATTTTATAATTCATTTAATCTTTTAAAGTAACTAAGATTAATTAAATTAATAATAAATTAATAACTACGAAACGATCACTAAGTGTTTAGAATTGATGAATTTATTTGAAAGAGAAATTTTGAAATATTAATATTTAATTGGCATGATCATAGTACAACTTAGTTTATTAGAAATATATATTTTTAGAAGTTTATAAGATTAGTTTTTCTTACTTTGATTCATTCAATTATGTCTCAAATGTTTGGAAAAGCAATTCTTAAAGATAGTTTATTTTCAAATAAGTTAGTAATTATTAAATTTATATTTAAAAAAAAAAATTATATGTTTAAAATAGTTGAGTTAATTCATTTTACAATTTAGTGATCTTAATATATATATATATATATATAGAATTAGTGTTGGGAAAGTAAATGGACTAGTGAAATTAAATTTACTTAAAAGGAAAAAGGAACTATTTTGCAAACTTGGAGCCGGGAAAATCACAACTGTGATAATGGAGCCAGGAAAATCACCCTTATCGCTCAAAAATTTTGAGCCAATGATATTCAAGAAAAATAATTTTCAAAATTAAAAAAGTTAAAAAACATGCATTTAACTTTAGAAAAAACTTCAAATATAATGTATAAAAGAAAATAATTAATTTTGATTGGTTGAAGTTCAAAACATTAATAACTAGTTAGGATCTAGTCGTGCCTATAGTTCCATGGCAGGGACTAATAATAATATAAATAAAAGATAATAATATTTTTATAATTATAATAATAAAAAGTTGCTTCTAATAGGCGCACTTCTCAAAGGCAACTATCTATATAGACCATACAATCTGCTACTAGCACTAAAAAATTGGAAACTTTCTTTGTCCATTTCTATTGCAATTTGGAAACTTTCTTTGTGGAGATAAAGAATATGGAAACTTACTTTTTGCAACTAAATAATTTATTTTTTAAAATAAATAATTATTGCTAATGTTTGTATCTTTTTTATTTTTTAAATAAATAAATATTGCTAACCTTTTATAGGCACTGTGTTGCCATCCTAGGATTAGGCCTCTTCACCTAGTAATAAATCATAATTAATTTTTAACATTTATGAAACATATAAAGTGAACACTATCTCACACATCACAGTTCTAAAAATAATCATCTAATGATACTAGCATCCTAGAGCATACTACACATGAGTGATTTATGTCTTCACTCTTGTCCAAGAGTTGTTTACTTATCATCCTTATAAGTGTTAGATTCAAGGGAGTAATTATCTTCGTATTGAATGTATAAAATCTCAAACACAAAAATCAATTTTTATGTGAAGATCAAAATAATCCCTAACCCTAATGATAAACTATAATCCCAATCCTAATCCATACTACATCCCTAACTATAATCAAAAACTCTAATCTTAATCCTATCTCTAGTTTTAACCATAATTGTAAGTCTAAACTTGACCTTAAACATTAAACCTTAATCTAACTCTAATCCAACTCTAATTCTCATAACCCTAACCCTAACTCTAAACCTAACCCTAACTCTAGCACAAACAATAAATAAACCATAATCTTAACCCTAACTCAAACCATAATATAAATTATTATTTTTTAAATATCTAACTTAGAAATATTAAATTGTTCTAAAAATTGATTCTATTAATTTAATTTAAATATTGAAATTCTATTATTTTATATATGAAAAAAATCTTAATATATTTATATTATTAATATTATATTATTATTATTATATTGTTATTATATTATTACTATTATTTTTTATATTTATAATAATATTTTTATATTATTATTATTTGTTTCATATTAAAATATTAATTTAATCTCTAATTTTTAAATAAATAATATATTTAATAAATGTTATATTACTAATTATTATATATTAAATAAATTTTATAAATAAAATAAATGTAATATTTATTAAAAATAATTAAATGTTAGATATTACATTTTGACAATGTTTCTTTTCTTATTATTAGTTTAAAATTATTAGAACATTATATTAATAAAAGTAGCATTTATTTATTTTAAAATATTTAATGAAAAATAATTCTAAAAAAATGTAAAAATAATATTTTATCTTGTTTTTCTTTAAAACTTTGTCCATAACACCCCAAACTTCTTGGCCAATTATATTAAGAGAAATAATTTTTTAAATTTATAAAGTTAAATATTTTATATGTTCACTTCAAAAAAAAAAAATTATATTTGAAGAGCATAAAATTTTAGTTTTTAGTTGGTTCAAAACCATCTTAATAATAACTAATTAATAAAACTAGTTGAAGAACTCTCTTAACGAATTATATTAAGAAAAATAATTTTAGAAAAATTTAAAGTTAAATATTTTACATATTCACTTTTAAAAAATTATATTTGAAGAGCATAAAATTTTTGTTTTTAGTGGATTCAAAACCAACTTAATAATAATTAAATATCAAAACTATTTGAAGAACTCATTGTAATAATATTGCTGACAACAAGTACTAATAAACATAAAACTTTAAATTTTAAATAGTTTGGTCTAATTAAAACAAGCTAATGGATTAAAACATTAAATTGAAGAGCATCAGGAGGGATTTGAAAAAATTATCTCCACTTCATAGGCCACATTTAGCATATAACACTCATGTGTCCTAGGTTAAGGTTGAATTGGATAGAAAAAATCTTAAGAGAGTTAAAGAAACATTACCTACTCTTATCATTAATGTAAAGGTACATGTGGCTATTCTTGAGGTTATTCAATAAGGAAATGCTTTCCTATAAGTTCATGGAAATTTGCTTTAAATCCTCAAATGTGCCAACAAAGATATAGAAAGACACTTAAACACAAACCAACAATCTTTTGTCATTCTACGCATAGTCCATCCTCTACAAAATATACTTCAAATAAATGTTCAACAAATTGATCCTCAAAATATCATATTATATACTCCACACATTACATTGGTCACTATTCTACAAATTGCTAGGTCTCCTCTAAAAGAGCCTCTTCCTCATATCGTTCGTCTATTACTTCCTTATGAAGTGTAAATTTCCAAAATTGGGTCCTATAATGATCTAGGATTCAAGACCATTTAGATGACATCTATATGGTCAAATCTAGAAAATATTAAAATCTAATTTTTAAATATTTTCTACATCTTTGTAATCTATATTTTTGAAGGCCTTTAAAGAAAAATTGGGACTTGATATTTTTTTCAATTGTTTAGAAGGAGAGCCAAAGGCTATGCTCTAGCACAATTTGAGCTACACTTCTTGGAGATCTTTCCAACACATCCAACTAGTTCATTTTTTGTCCAACAAGGTTGAAGTTATTACCTGGCCAAGTTAGGGTACCAAAGTTAAATAATTTAGTAGTTTTCCTTTTAATTTTGTAGCTAATATGTCCTCATCCAATTATCTATTTTAACTTCCAATGGGGACACAAGTGTGGTGACTCTTCAATTTCTAATAGGAACCACTATTACTAGTTTAGCTAAGTTTTTTGGTTTTATTTACAAAATATATAAATGGATTGGATTTGAAGCAAATTGAAAGGCATGCATCTCTTCCAAATATTTTGTTCAAATATATAAACTTTAAATTTTGAATAAAAAGATATTTTGTGTTGATTCGGAAATTATTAATTTTCATTTATTGTTATCAATTATTGTTACAATAGACCTAGCCCCTCACTAGGTATTGTACTCTAAATTCCTAGCTTGATTTAAATCAAGTAACAACATCATTAACACACTTCTTCTATGTGAAGAAGGTAGTCCACCTTATTCACCACCACAATCAATTCTTGCCACACCAGCAATAATAAATTGCTTTGTCATCCAATCATATGAACAATTTTGTATCAGCTATATCGAAAGCATACACACACATCAAATCTTCATTAATTTTAGAACTCAATATAATTATTTTTATTTATTTAAATTCAAATATTTATTTCCATCCCATTATTATTCTCACTTCATTAATTTTAAGATTAATTGATTACCTTTTTTTTTTTTTCAACAAAAGGCATAGTGCCTATATATTGATATTAATATGAAATTTACAATAGAAGATATATATTTGGCTTATAGCATTCCCTTTTTTATCACCCCCTTTATAAACCAGACCATTATAGATGCAACCCACTACAAAACAGAGGTCTAAGTAACCCACTTAAGTTCATTTCCTACATGTTTATCTAGGACAGTTATTCAACCTATTGAACCTACTAACATCCAACATGGAAACTATAGACATCATCAAAAAACCTTCCACCCTCGAACTTATTACTCCTCCATATGCACTGGGTGATCATTTTCACCAACATTTTGAGCACCCAACAGTTGATGAAGATTGTTCTCATCTGCTAACACCTGAGGCTTTAATGGCGACACTAGTGAATCATGGACGTGTGTGAGAAGTACCATGATGGCTTGAACTTTCTCTTTAACTTTTGTTGATTATTCAATTGCTCTAGATAAATCTAAAAAGATCATTGATTTCTTTTATATTTGATTATTAAACTCTTTTTTATTAGTTTCATATAATTTCATTTAATTAATTCTTTTATATTTTATGAAAAACTATTAAATAATTGAATACTTTATATTTAGAGTTAGTATCTCATTAAAATAACAAATATATACTCTAAAAAAAATTGACACTAATTTGTTAGATCAATGGTTCAAGCTGCCTAAAAAAGGTTTCTAGACAATTAGATTCATCCTCACCATTAATTTACTATTTTATATATTACTTTTTTTTTTTCCTTTTTACTATTTTACATGTTTTTTTTTAAAATAAATTTTAATTGGCACAATTTTTTTTTAATTTATTATATGCTATATTTTATATAACATAAATTTATATTACAAAAAATGTGCATTGGCAGGAGAAATTCCGCGAACGGCTCTGCTCCGCAACGACCTGATGGTTTGGTTGCGACTGTGGCTAGGGAGGTGGTCTCAGTTGGGGTCCATGTGCACCCATCTGGGGGTTCCTCATGCGATGTGGGCTTTGTCCTTGCTAGTCTAGGTGAGGATGGCATTAGGGATGGCATTCTATCTGAGCTTCCATTGACTGGCTCTGTGTCGGTTTCGACCTCCTCTGGGCTTTGTGTAGTAGGGAGTGGTGTTCTGACTTTTGTGCTTTGTGTGGAGAGGCGTGTTGTCCCTAGTCTCCTTCCCGTTGGGGGCTCTTGTCCTTCCCCTGCCTCGGTGCCTGTGAATGGTCCTATTGGTGGGTGTGTTGCCTCTCATCCTCCTACTGCTGGGTGTTATGTGGGGAAGGAAAAATCATTTTCTGATGCTGCTAGGGTATGTGCTCGCCCTCCCCTGAGGTCTATTCCTTGTGCCCGAGACTCCCCAGTGGTGGTTTGTGGTCCTGAGATAGTAGAAAATGAGGAGTATTATCTGAAAACGGGTGCGGTCTGCAGATTCAATGTTCTGTGGCCATCCCTTCCGTACCTCCATGACTGGGTGGAGGCTTCCTGGAAGCCTTTGGTTGCTGGGGAAATTGAGCTCTACCCTAGCGCTAGGGGCTTCTTTATTGCTACCTTTGGCTCCCCTCATGAGCGAAGCTGTGTTCTGGACAGAGGATGGATGTGGGGTATTCATTCTCTGTCCATCAAGCCCTGGTCTTGTTCTTTCAACCCCCTTACGGAGCTGTTGAACACCAGACTTGTTTGGGTCTGTTTTCCAAACCTTCCTCTCTAGTTCTGGGAGGAATCATGCTTTGAGGCCATTGGCAATACCATTGGTCAATTCTTAATGGTGGATTCTACTACTAGGGAGTTTGGGCACACCACGGTCGCTCGGATGTTAGTTGATCTGGACATCTCCAAACCTCTCCATGGGGATGTTGTTTTGCTGGTGGAGGACAGACCATGAAGCAACTCTTAGACTGGTCTCCCCTTTCGGTGTAGGAGATGCTTTTCGGTGGGTCACTTGGCCTTTGCTTGCCCCCAGGCCCGTCGCAAGGGCGCTCCGACTTGGTGGAAAGATGCTCTCCTGGATCACCTCACGGTGGGTTCTTCTTCAGAGGTTTCTTTTGTGGAGGTTGACCCTAATGTTGTTGCTCCTCTTCCGGATCTCTCTTCTTTGGAACCACCTTTGGACCGTTCTGCTGACACTGTTGTGCCTGACCCTACACCTGTTGTTGATGCTCTATCAGACCCTATCCACCCTTTGTTGGGAGCCTCTTGTTGGTTCGATCTCGAACGCCTTGTTGCCGACTCCCTCGCTGCTTAGTGGTCCTGTGGTGGCTGAGGTGGAGTCGCTCCTCTCATCGTTCTCTTTGTTTCATGTTTCTAAGCCTCCCTGATCAGTTGTTCTTCGGAAGAAGAAATCTGTGTTTGCTTCTCGATCTCGGGCTCGTGGAGCCAGCTCTGAACCCTCTGTGTCTGGGGTTGCTTAATTTCTTTGTTTTCCACAGCTATGTGTCAGTTGTTTCTGGTTGTACCTATAGTTCAAAGTCTGGTTTGAACTATGTTTTTCTTTGGCCCCTTGGGCCCTTTGTGAAGGGTACGACACCCTGAAAATGTTGCTTACCATTTCAAAAACATAATTTATATTTAAAATGTTACTATGATTATACCTATTACATTATATTTTATATTAAAAATTATTAAATGCAAATATAATATAATATATAATAAAAAATATTAAATACAAATATAATATAATATATAATTTATATAATATAAATTAAATTATATATAATATAATGATACTTATTATTGTATATAGTATTTTATATATACAAATTGCATTATTATTATTTCTTTTTTACTATTTTGTAAAAAAATTAATTTTACTTTTACTTGGTACAACTTTTTTTTTTTTAATTTATAATATGCTATATTTATATAATGTAAATTTATATTTAAAATTTTATTATAATTATACTTATTACATATTATATTTTATATTAAAAATTATTAAATACAAATATCATATAATATATATTTAAAATATTAAATACAAATATAATATAATATATAATTAATATTTAATATATAATTTATATAATATAAATTAAATTATACATAATATAATGATACTTATTATTGTATATAATAGTTTATATATATTGTATATAATAGTATTTATTTGTAATATGATTATAATTAATATTATAAATATAAAATAATAAAATTGAGGATAAAATATAATAGTAAAACATATTCATAATATAAATTTTATATAAAGTACATATATAATCAAATAATAAAACATAATTGATTTTTAAAATATTTATTATTTGATTATATATTTATTATTTGATTATATATGTACTTTATAGAGCATTTATATTATTATTATATTTACTATTTAGATTTTGTATCGACAAGTTGGCACTTTACCCTATTATTTCACCTCACTACAATACGTTCCTTTGTTTTATTTAGTTTTATTTTTTTTAATTGTTTTATTTTAATAAGTTTTATTAGATGTAAAAAACAATGGATATTATTAGTTATTATTAGTTTTGATTAGAGGTAAAAAAAATGGGTTTTGAAGGGGCTCAGAACCCTTTACAAAAAAAAGTAGCTAAAACAAAAGATACAAGCAATTAAGAACATTTCAGCCCAACCATAGTAAAACATCAACAAAAAGTCAGCAAAAAAGTAGGAACCCAACTAGCAGCATTACATATTTTTCAAAATATCAGTAGCCTCCACATCATGAGCTACATTCTTCAGACCCTCATCCTCAATAGTAGACATATTTTTGACAGGGGCTCTGGCCTAATCTTTGGTCTTGTTACGGGTCCTAGCCATAGGCCCACCCAAATTAACCTCACTAATCAAAACATTACTCTTTTCACCATCATTATCACAAAGCACCACCCCTTCATCATGCCACCACTCACCCCCCACCTCCCCCTTAAAGATTTTAACACTATCAATAGGAGAAATAACACCAATAGATTCAACATTCAACCCAGATTTAGTCCCCTCCCCACCTTTATCCATATTAGCATAAACCTTCTCCATGAGGTTTTCCAAGGTAAGGACTCTCTCTTCAAGATTCTGCTTCATTAGAAGCATTTCCTTTGGCACCATTTTTAGAGATTTCATTAGATCATTGATATGATCTTGAGCAAGGGACTCATCCACTTTGCTAATCATGCCACACACTTTCGTATTTGTCATATTGAGTTCATAAAAAATCCATTTAAAAAGTTTATAGAAAATAATAGAGCCCTCTTTAGTAGCTCCTAAAACATCAACAAAATTATCTTTATCAATTTTGAAAAATTTCTTACCCTCCTCAACCTCCTCATACGAGAAACTTCCCTTATCCACACCACCAGCGACATCCTTTCCCTTATCAACAGCAACCATACCCTTTTTAGCAAAAATCATCGTCTTGATTTGGCGAATGGACTCCACAATCTCAATAGCAACAACCTTCCTTTTCATCTACCTATTCAGGTCCACCACAGGAGAGTCTTTAGTACCCTGCCCCACATCAACCATAGTCTTCTTATCCTTTTACGCATCCTATCCGCCCCCAATTTTAATTGGGGAATTTAACTCCAACAATTTACTTGTAGGCTTCACCACCAACTTCTTGCAAATTAGCTCTCTTTTCTCCAAAGCAGGGGGAGGTGAGGACACCTCACCAACAACATCCTTCTTTTCCTTTATGCTACGACTCAACATTTCATCATCCAGCTCCTCACTACAAGTGGCATAACCCTAATTAGGGCTCAGTTCCTCTTTCCTAATCTTTCCCATTACAAGGGATTGCATATCCACATCCAAGGTCGCAAAAGATTCTGACACATAATCCACATCATCCTTAGATGTGGAATCCTTTTCCAAAATGAGTTTCCTCTTTTTGCATTTTTTCTATCCAACTCCTCTTCAGAGACCGTCTCATAACCCTCCTCCAGCTTTTGTTGCTTACCTTTAGGGGTAGCAAGCAGCTTGACAATTTTGAAAGCTTTAGCATAGTCAGAAATTAGGAGGATAAGCCCCACATGAAGAACAAGGTTCTTCGAGTTTTTCTTATGATCAATAATGCTAGCTTCCAAAGAGGCCAGAAGATAAAAAGGAAAGGAAATCCTTTTCTTGTCTTGAAAGTGGTTAAGCAGAACAAAGTGATAAGCATTGAAAGAAGAATAATGACCTTCAAGGGAAATGAACTGCATAATCTCCTCAGCTACATCCCCCCACAGCACCTTAATAGATTTCCTCTAATATCCTTCACTCCTAACCGTGCGAAGGTATTTAGCTTCATCACCTTTAAAGAAGATTTGCATGAAATTTTGTGCTTCCTTTTTTCCTCTAAAGAATTTCATACCCTTCATCAATAAACCAGTGGTGTTAGCTATGAAGTCTTTGTTAACATCAAACTCCATCCCTCCAAGATTCAAAACCCTATTGTTCCAATTTTTAACAAACTAATTAGTAGTCTAAGGGTTATTACCATGTAATCTCTCCAGGTATGGCATCAACCCACCTTTCTCAAGGATTTTCCAGACCTCCGACTTCTTTTTAATCGCATCACATGAGAAAGGTTTTGCTCGATTCCTATCTCCTCCCATGGTAGCCAAACTTACAGATTCAAAACTGTTACAAACTTCAAAAATAATGAGGAGAATTCTTGAGAAAGCAATACTAAGATTGCCCACAAACTATGTGAAGGAGGAATCTTGGCAGAGGTAATTAATAATCCTAGTGTTCCATTCCCTATGGCTCTCAGCCCCCATACAACCAGCTCGACCCAAATCTTGCATACCATTCCTCCATATCATAACCAACCACGTGATGAGAGCCATGCAATCTCCAAGCCTTATTAAAACAATAATCACCTTAGAATTGGGAATCATGATTAATAGTGATGATAGCTTCTATGGGTAGGGGGTCATTCAAACCCCATTCCCTAGCACCTCTAACTCCAATATTAGCAAAATTATCAGCAAGTGCATTTCTCTCTCTCAAAATATGAGAGATATAATAATCTTCAAAGGAATTAAGAATATCAATAAAGTCTTTAATCAAATTTTCAATAGTCCAAGAGGTGGCAGCACAATTCTTCAGATTGTTAATAATATTGAGAGAGTCCCCCTCAAGCCAAACTTTCTTGAAACCTTTAGTTTAAGTCCATGATAGGCTACAACTGCTTCTACATAGTGGTTTGTTTGGGTTCCCAAAGGGAGATCCATAGAAGAAACAAGCCTACCATTAGAATTTCTTATCACTCCCCCACAACCAGCAGGTCTCGGATTTCCTTTAGCCACTCCATCAAAGTTAACCTTAACCCAGCCATCTGGAGGAGCTTTCCATGCAACATTCTCTCTAGAGGCTTTCCCTTTAGTAACCAAAAATGATACATAACAGGGCAACTTCCACTTCCCTGCCACAGAAATATCATACTAACTCAACAAGATCTTTTGACCATTGTCAAAAGAAATCCCAGCCATAAAATTTTCTTTGATAGCAGCACATATTTTATGGGCCATAGAGATAGCAGGGATAGTAGAATTCCTAAAAATCCTATTATTACGTTCAAGCCACAAACCCCAAGCAATATGAGGCAAAGAAAGAGACCACAAGACCTGCAAAGTGGGATTAGAGGTAGGGCTAATCCATTGATCCCATAGATCCTTAATCGAAGCAAGGAGCACCCAACAAAGATTCCATAAATAGAGCACATGTGCCCACACACCTCTAGCAAAACTACAACCACTTAGCAAATGGAGAGAATCTTCACCCTCCTCCTCACACAGAAAACACCTATTGGGCATCAATATTAGTTATTATTAGTTAATTACTATTATATTTTATATTTAAGTTTTTAATGGTATGCTATTTCACCTCACTACAATATGTTTCTTTTTTTATTCAATTTTTTTTAATTGTTTTATTTTAATGAGTTTTATTAGATGTAAAAATTAATGTCTATTATTAGTTATTATTAGTTATTTTTTAGTACTTTGTTTCTTGTTTTCTTCATTTCTTCAATTTTACTTGGTTTTTTTATTGTTTCCCTATTTTAATAATTTTTATTAGATGTAAAAAAAGGCTATTATTAGTTTGTTTTAGTTTTTTCATAAGCTTTCTTGCTATATATATTTGTATTGAGCTCTCTTAATAGCTACTTTTTTTTAAAGAATTCTACAAAGTTTTCTTTCTATGTAGGAGAGTTTGTAAGTTTTTTAAAATTTGTTGTTTTTTGTGGGCTACTAACTTCTTTGCAAATATGATAGTTCATTTTGATAAATGATTTTCTAGATGAAACAAACCCATCTTATGAATAACCCTATTTATCGATCCTTTTGTATTGTGTTATGTTGTACAAGAATTGTAACTAGTTGCTTTGAATTTTAAGCTAAAGGTGCTTCAAGATTCTTACTGAATTGTTAGCTTTCCGCCTATTGTCTCAATCTACTCGTCATTGTTCAACTACTTGTTGGAAGCCTTGTTGTGCTTTGACATCAAACAGGTGCATTACTTTTGGTTACAATTTCTTATATTTTTGCTATTTAAATAGTATTGTTTAATGTTTCAATGTATGTCCACTAGAAAAAAAATAGGATAAGAATCTCTTGTTGTGGTCACCCTCTCATGCTTTAGTAATTTAATGTTTACTTAACCTCCATCTAGAACAAATCTCTTAGTTGGGATATGAATAAACCTTTAATCACAACCAAGAAGACTAGATCATCAGTTCACTTTCCATTCAACAATTCTCTATCTTTCATTACTGATTGTTTTTTATTCCTCGCTTCTAACTAGTGATACCCTTCCATTTGTATTTTTTTTTTTTGTATAGAAAAATGGATGCCAAAGAGTTGATGTTTATTATTTTCTTCGTGAATTCATTTTGCAATAGATTATAACAATCCACAAGATGTCACATATATTGTACCATGAATAATATTAGGAAAAAAGTTAGGAAGTGTAAAATACCTAGATTTCGTATAATTCTGTGAAACAACAGCTCTTGCCTTATGTCTTATGTTGAAGTCTTCTATAGTTCCTTTCAAGTTGTCCTTGATACTCTATTAACTTGTTAGTTTATTGTGAAGATTTTAAATTTGTTTAGTTTTTTGTGAATAAGAAAGTAGGCCAACAATATGTAAAAATCCTACAGAGAGCCAGGTCTTGAAAGGACTGACAATTCCTAACCATGCCAATCGAATGTAGACTTTATTAATAGAACTGACTCAAACAAATAGTTAGTTTTTTTTATAGTTTGGCTGACAATAGGATAGATTACACCATAATCAATAAAACTTGCAACAACTATAATCAAAAGAACGTTCCATGGTGGAACCATACTGCAAAGATGACCACCAAGAAGACCAAGAAGCTTAAGTTAATACCCAAGTACAGTTTTCAATGTGTGTGAATGCAAAAAAAATTTCTATGGTTTAGCCTTATTAGGCAATTTTGTAGTGGAGTGAAACCCAATCTGTGATTATCTTACAATATAATGTTCCCACGACCTCACTATTAAACAAACTTACCAATGTAAAGGATTATATTTACCTAGATAAAAACATCTAAATTGAAGCTTAGGAAATTTATTATTTCCAAGTAGAAGTAGAAAATTGTGCCCATGTAAGGCAGGCATTTATTTTTTGGTAAAAGTAAAATTAAATTACTCAAAGGATATTCCAGATCTGTGCAAAAACAATAAACAACATGCCTATTTTTTATTATATAAGCAGCATTTACAAGGTGCTATACCCTTTACATGAAGAGCCTAGAGGGCCAAAAAGGAACTAGTTCAAAATATTATCAAAATTTCATAACCAAAAATAACGGACATAGGACACAGACACAACACATTAACAGAAGAAGACCAGTACCACACAAACCTAAACACTAACTATCAACATTTTCCCATTTCTGGACCAGGAGATTCAGCACATCATCCTCAATCCAGTTGGGACCTTTTCCCTCATGATTTTTATCTACTTCCTCCTTGATGACATGAAATAGAGTGATAGCAGATTTGTGGATCATCTTAACCATGAACCGGGCCAGGCCTAAGAATTTCCACTCCAGAGTAGCAACCCGGTCCTGTAGTGCATCGGGGTCCTACAGCTCACTAGGGTCCATGTTCTTTAGTTTCAACCAATTTATTTGCCTCAATTCATTTTGTGTTTATGAAATTATATATTATCAATGAAGAAAACACAACCAATTCCTATAAGAGTTTGCAAAATGGACCCTTTTTATGATGCAAAATTATTCCTCTACCAACCCAATAAATCTATTAGTGATAAACTATACATCATTCAATTATTTATAGAGACCTACCAAACAAATTAAAAGAGGAAATTGTCTGTGATAAACACACGATTAGGTATCCCACTAAATGATTTAGAAAACATGTAGGAAAGAATTTAATTAAACATGATCATATGGTTTACTAAAATAAAAAAGAGGTGGCAGAGGGAAGGGGGAGCTCACATTTATCGCACTTGTTCCCGCAATTCTACTATTTTGGTGGGTCCAAATAGAGAGAAGTTGCCTAATGTGAATCATAGTTGTAGAGACAACAACAATAATAGTATTGGGAATAAATGACACAAAGACATGGATTTGTGTAAAGAAGATACAAAGTTGATCTTTATCACTTTTCTCTCCTTTCTATCTTTGTACATTTGAAAGATCTAGAACATCCCAGAGTCCTTTCATCTCTCATAAGAGCTTGTAGCCATTGTCGAGGTTATCATTGAATGAGAAAGAGATGATACTTTTGAAGAACTTAAGCAATTGACCTTTTTAGATTGAGTAAAATAGATGATTTGTTGACCATCACTAGTTGAAGAATTTGAGAATGTAATTAGCTGGTGATAGCAACTTAATCAACTCCTATTGAAAAGTCTACTTCATGTTCCATTGCAGTTATTTGCTCTTTTTGTTCAACAAATGTCTCCTTCACATACATTCTCGTATATTTCAATGCCAAAATAGATACATTTTCTCTTACAAATTTTTCTATGTTTATTTTATGTGTATTTAGACTACTTACTATAATAGTTTTTGGGTTTACTTTCTATATATTTAGATTGTGTTACTCCAAAAAATTTAGCAAGTGTGAGATGAATTGGAAAGTGATATGAAAATGACAACTTTCATCAATTTTTTGTACTAGCTTTGAGGTAGGCAATCTACATATTCAACCCATCTGATCGACAATGAGATCAAATATTTTGAGTTATGGTTGGGACATCAACTACTCCATTTACATCATATGGTTGCAATTTGAGAGGCCGTATTTTTTCCCAAAAAGGCAGTAGCTTCTACCTTTTGCACTCTATTCAGAGTGGAAAGATCATTTTACCCCTAGATTCTTTCTAATCAGATGACCATAAATCAACTAAATGTGGACCTTGAAATGGTGAATCAAGCTATAAATGGGATAAATATTGAATCATTCATGGAATAGAGAGAATTTCAACCATCTAAGGTGACAAAAGCCAACCAATAAGGTACTTCACCAGCCACATTGATCTGGTTCTCTACTTTTGATCTGATTTGGTTCTCTACTTTTGATCTGATCTGGTTCTCCACTTTCAATCTGGCCTCCACATTGTTCTGATTCACTGCTTTCAATCTGGTTATCCATTTTAAATGCCAAACCAGACAACACGAGAAAAAAAGGCATATCCTCATCAAAAACATGTGACTTTCTTTTGCAGTGGATTCATTTGAATATTTGAATAATATAGTGGGAGCGCCTCGATCAAATTCAAAATAAAATCATTCAAGATATTGATAACCATATTTTTCTTAAAGTGGGACACACACATGATGGCCTTTGAAGCTAAAAAATGTGAAGATTCTACCAGATGGGGCTACTTGTCTGCTATGGAGTCAAGAGAATAAAATTTGTATTGATTCTAAGTACTCACGAAGTGTTTGAATTGTGGACTTTGATATTCCTTTCCAAGTGATTCCTCACCAAAAGTGATTTAGGCTTATAACAATGCTATTATAGTAAATACTAATACTTTAAAACTCAGTAAAATAATATAATTTAATCTCCTATTTCTCCAAATTAAGGACCTAGATAAACCATCATTTTCTTACCCAAAGACCTCTATATAACAAATAGAAGTAAATTTTCAAATATACTAGTCTACTAGTACTCAATACTATTTAGAAATTAAATTACCGGACTCTTTGGAACTCACTACATACTCAATGCAAAGCGGTTCTCGTACTTGTCCTACTTTGGATTCTCCCATGAAGCAATCAATTATTACTTATTCAATATCAAAAGGTCCTTCTTGAGAACGCACAGCAAGGATTTGTTGAATGTTATTAATAAATAAAAAGAATACCAAAAATATTAAAAATAAAAGATAGAACTAACCTAAACCATAAATCATAATTTATAATATTGAAATATTATAAATTATGTAGCATTTTATTAGTTTTTATTTTTCTAATGTGCATTATACAAACAATGCACATTAGAATAATTGGAGAGCTCTTCGGGTGGTGGCAATGGCAGTGGTGCAATTTCAAATTTTGAAAAGGCAGGATTTCTTGATGATGTTGCAAGCATTAATGGTGGATAGTTAGCTGATGGAAGGGTGATGTCAGTTGGTTCCTTTGTTGCAGTAAGCAGTGTGGGTCCTCATTAACATAAAATGAATTTTCTGGGGGAAAGGGGGCTCTAGAAGTTGTGTGTCCAACTCATTCTCCAATGTCCTTCTCTAAAAAGAGAATCTCGGGGCTGAAAATTTTGGGCCAGGCCAATTGTTTGGTGCTTTTGATGGGACTCCTACTAGTGTGGGTCTTGGGAATGATACAACTAAGAACAATTTTTTGTCGAGCTCATCTCTCAAATGGATGAATTTGTTCGGGACAAAGCCTAAATGTAAAAGTACTTCTCCTCCTGTGTCATTTGTTTCTAATGTGAAGACTGAAGAATACTCTATCTCTATTTTGGATTGTATTGTTGATAAGAGCATGTCAAATATGGATATGGCTTTGTTGGGTAAGTTTTTTGGTCCTCGGCCTCATATTGAGCTAGTGCACAAGTTTGTTGTAAGTCATTGGAGGCCCAAAGGATAGATTGATGTGGTTGCAATGGCCAAAGGGTTCTTCTCCTTCACATTCAACTGTGAAAATTATTTGGTGGTGGCATTGACGGGTGGCCCCTAGTTTATTGGGAATTCTTCTTTGATGTTAAAAAGGTGGGAACCTGGGTTTAACCTGAACTCATGCTACTTCTCGGCTGCCCCAGTTTGGGTTAGACTCCTTGGTCTCCCTATGGAATTCTAGGATGAGTAAGTATTCAAAGGGATAGTAAGAAATTTTGGTTGTTTGTTGTCGATAGACCAAATGACGGCTTCCAAGAAGCGTCTGGTTTATGCTAGATTTTGTGCAAGTGTGGAACAATCAATTGATTTTCCCACCATGATAAACATAAACTCTAAGTTTGGTGTTTGGGAACAAGCAGTTGAATTTGAGTCTATTATGTTTGCTTGCTTCCATTGCAACAAGGCTGGTCATTGGGCAAAGAAATGTCCTCTCAAAGTATTGAAGCAGATGTCTAAGCAATGGAGAGAAAAGGAAAAGGTTCTTAAACATAGTTTGGAGTTGTTGGAGAAAGGGGGTTCTACCCTAAGTAGTGAGGCCGACATTGTGAAACCTCTGGAAAAGGGTCTAGGAATGGATGAGATGGCTGAATTTTCTAAGGGCCAAGTGGATTTGGTAGAGTTGAATAAGGAACAAGAACTAGATCAGGAAGAGTTGAATAAGTAACAAGAGCATGGGGGTGAGGACTTTTCCTCCCATATTATCAATACTGGGGAATCTTTTGAAGAAATGAAAATGGAAGTTATAGAGGTAGATAAGGCTTTTGTGAATATTGTTTTGGGCTCTCCTCCTTTGGGGGTAAATCAGCGACATGACTTTGGGTCGAAGGGAGAAGGCTTGGAGGTTTTGTCAGATGTCAAGGATAATGGGGATCAAGAGGATCTGGATAATCCTCCCTACATTCCAGTTTGAGGGCATAATAAAAATAAGCATTCCCCCTCACCAGGAGTGGTGACTAGGAATAGGCAAAGATCTGACTACAGGTCTGAGCCGAGAGGTAGAGGTCGGCCTCCTACAAATGTTACCAGGGAGAAGGAGATTTGATTGGACATTGTTGATGGGACGCAGAGAACTTTGTTGGAGATGTGCTCCAAGAGCACCTCTCATAAGCTAATATGAAGATTATCTCCTAGAATATGAGAGGGTTAAATCACCCTCATAATCATGATCTCCTTGCTAATCTGGTAAGAGATCATTGCCCTAATATTGTGTTAGCTCAAGAAACTAAAATGGGTATGGATAAATTAGCTAGATTGAAGAATAATCTTTTTAAGGACTGTGGGTTGCATTGCTCAGATGTGGTGGGTGCTTTGGGAGGGATTGTGACTTTTTTGAATCTCAGATTGATTCAGGGGGTTGAGGTGTGTAAATATTGTAACCATGTGGCTACCTCCTTCCTTAATTTGAGGGATAAGTTTTCTTGGATTTTTTCTAACATCTATGCTCTTAATAATAGGAGTGCTAGAAAAAAGTTTTGGGAATGCCTTGGATCCTTCAAAATGAGGCATTTTATTGGGAATTGATTGATCATGGGGGATTTTAATATGCCTTTGCATGATGTTGATAATTTGTGTGGCTCGTAGATTATGGATGATAGTCGATATATTTAATGAATCTCATCAATGATAATGCTCTTCTTGACTTGGATCTCAAAGGTGCTTCTTTCACTTAGTCCAATAGGCAGGTTGGAGATGCTCTTATTCAAGTTAAGCTTGAATGTGCTATTATTACTCCTGACTAGTTGGTGTCCTATTCTTGTTCACTCTCAGCTTTGACTAGACTGGGCTCAGATCATTTTCCTTTATCTTTTTTGTTGGATCTATTGGGAGGGAAGAAAAAATTCCTATTTAGATTTGAGAAGATGTGGACCTGTCATCCTGATTTCAATAATTTGGTTTGTGATTGGTGGAACATTCAAGTGGATGGGTCTTCTATGTTAAAATTTGCTAAAAATATTGCCAATGTGAAGGAAAATATCAAGAAATGGAATCGGTCTTCTTTTTGGTCACATTTTTTTGGAAAAGGAGGGGGTGACTAAGGAGATTCATGATGTGCAACATTCTATCCAAATTTCTGGGTATGATCAAGCCCTAGTTTTGAAAGAAAATGTCCTTCTATCTAGATTGCACAATATTGTTTCTAAGGAAGAGGAGTTATGGAAACAGCGATCTAGGATTATGTGGTTGAGAAGTGGGGATAGGAACACGAAGTTTCTTCACCTATCTACTTTGAAACATAGGGCTTCCAATCGCATTGAGACTATCAATTTCAATAATAAAATTTTGGAAAAGGATGTTGATTTGCATAATGTTGCTTCTTCTTATTTCTCTAATCTGCTTGCGGTGGAGGGGGAGCTTGACTTGGACTGACAGTTGGATATTCTCAGGGATATCCCTCATATCATCAATGAGGATATTAATAAGAAACAGGTGTGTATTTCGTCAGAGGAGGAAATTAGAAGTGTTGTTTTCTCCTTTGAAGGGAATAAAGCATCGGGCTCAGATGGCTTTCCCATGTTATTTTTTCAGTCCTTTTGGGAGATCATTGCCAAGGATGTGGTTGTTGCTACTAAATAATTTTTTTGGACCAGCTCTCTTCTGAAGGAATTGAATTCCTCATTTATTGTTCTTGTGCCTAAGAAACCGGGTGCCACTTCTTTTGATGAATTTTGTCCTATTAGTTTATGCAACTTGATCTATAATATCTTCTCTAAGGTGTTGGTTGTTAGTTTGCAAAGGGTGTTGCCTCTTATCATTTCACCTCAGCAAAATGGGTTTGTGGTTGGTAAGCAAATTTTGGATTCTATTCTCTCAGTCCATGAGAATATTCACTCTTTAACTATCAATAAGCATGTTGGGTTTATTTTGAAGCTTGACTTGCTTAAATATTATGATAGAGTTGATTGGGGATTTCTTTCTAAGATTTTGTCCTCATTTGGTTTCGGGGAGAAGATGGTGGCTTTTGTTCTTCAGCTTATATCCACACCTAGGTTCTCTGTTCTGATTAATGGGTAGTCCTCTCCTTTGTTTGACTACTCCAAGGGTCTTAGACAAGGGGATATGATATCTCCTTTTCTATTTATTATCGCATGGTGGAATCTTTGGGGTGTCTTATTCAAAGATTCATTCATTCTAGGATCATGACTAGTCTAGCTCCTTCTTCTAGTAATTTGATTTGCTCCCATTAGTAGTTTGTTGATGATTCTCTCATGCTTGGGGAGGCATCAATTAAGGAATCCAAGGTTATTAAACTTATTTTATAGAGGTATGAAGATGCTTCGGGGCAGAAGGTTAGCTTACCCAAGAGTGTTATCTTCTTTTTTAACACTCCAGTCCATAGGCAGATCAAAATTGCCAGAATTCTATAGAACTAGATTGGTGATCTTTTGGCATCTTATTTTGGTCTTCCCTTATGCTCGAATGTTCCTGATTCATTTTGGTGGGGAATAATTGATAAGTTCAACTCTAAATTGGTTGGTTGGAAGGGGATGTTGTTGAGCCAAGCTAGATAAGTGCAGCTAATTAAGTCTACTCTTCAGAATCTTCTTGTTTATGCTCTTAGTTTATTTTATATGCCAAGGAAATTTATCGATGAATTGGAAGGAATTCAGAAAAAAATCCTTTGGTCTGGTGTTGAGGACAAGAGAAGAATTCATTTGGTTATGTGGGATGATGTCTATAGACATAAAAAGGTTGGTGGTCTTGGAATTCAAAAAATTCAAGAGTTTAATGTTGCTCTTCTTGTTAAACAGTTGTGGAACTTATTGTTAGCTAAGAGTGAATGGGAAAAAATTGCTTGGAGCAAGTACTTACATTGTGTTGATGGTATAAGGGATTTATTAACTCCTTATTTTTCCCCCCCGTCTGGTTCAGCTCTTTGCAATTGTATGGTCAAGGCCCACAGACTTATCTCTAAGGGTCTTTTTTGTCAGCTAGGAAATGGCAGGAAAATTATGTTCTGGGAAGATAGTTGGTTTGGCAACAGGCCTCTTAAAGATGAGCGTTGGGCTCAACCTTTTATGGAAGAGTTTTTGTGGAGGTTTGGAAAAAAATTATTGATTATATTGATGGTGGTTGTTGGAAAAGGCTACATGAGGCTGATCTGAGGCTCGAGATTCTCTTTAAGGCCTTGTAAGTGGTAAATTTATTTGGAAGTCCTCTTTGAATGGGAACTTCTCTATGTTTTTGGCCTTTCATCTTAATGATTCCTTTGGTGGCCCTACTCCTTTTTGGGCCTCTGTTTGGTCCTCTAGATTAATCCTTAAGGTTAATATTTTGTTTTGGCTCTTTTACCAAAATAAGGTTTTAACTACTGACAATTTGGTCAAGAGAGGTTTTGTGATGCCTAACAGGTGCTTTCTGTGTGAAGAGGAGGCTAAAAAATTATTTCCATCTATTGATTGGCTATAAATTTTTCAGAATTGTGTGGGCACATGTGCTCTCTCTTTGGAATCTCAGTTGGGTTTTCCCAGCCTCGATTAAAGATTTGTGGTCTCAGTGGATTGTGCCTACCTCTAATCCTACTTTGTAGGTTTTTTGGTCTCTCTCTCTTCCTCATATTTCTTGGGGTTTGTGGCTTGAGCACAATAATAGGATATTCAAGAATTCTACTCTCCCTGCTATCTTTGTGGCCTATAAAATCTATGCGGCTATTAAAGAAAATTTGGTAGTTGGGATAGGTTTTCACAATGGTCTGAAGGTTAGGATTAGTCACTATGATATTTCTCTTGCACAAAATTGGAAGCTACCTTGTGGCATTCCCCTCCCAGTTACTAAAGGTAAAGCCCCAAGAGAGGATGTTTCTTGGAAAGCTCCTCCAGATGGGTGGGTGAAGGTTGACTTTGATGGAGTGGCTAAAGGGAATCTGGGACCTACAGGTTGTGGGGGAGTGATAAGAAATTCTAATGGTAGGCTCATCTCCGCAGTGGTGATCCCTTTGGGAGCCCAGAAAAACCACTATGTGGAAGCAGTTGCAGCCTATCATGGTCTCAAATTGGCACA
Source organism: Sequoiadendron giganteum (assembly GCA_007115665.2). NCBI lineage: Eukaryota > Viridiplantae > Streptophyta > Pinopsida > Cupressales > Cupressaceae > Sequoiadendron > Sequoiadendron giganteum. Next base: position 53,161,057 of record CM021104.1, read on the forward strand.
AACTAAAGGGTACAAGAAAGTATGGCTTGAGGGGGACTCTCTCAATATCATTAACAATTTGAATAATTTTGTTGCACCTTCATGGACGATTGAGAATTTGATTAGAGATGTTATTGATATTCTTAAGTCCCTTGATGATTATTACATTTCTCATATATCGAGGGAGGGAAACGGACTTGCTAATATTTTCACTAATCTTGGAGTCAGAGGTGTTAGGGAATGGGGATTAAACGACCCCCTCCCTATAGAAGCAATTACAATTATTAATCATGATGGCTAAATTTAATGTGGTTGATAATTTATTAAGGCTTGGGGTGTGCATGACTTTCATCATGTGGCAGGCTATGATGTTGAAGGATGGTAAGAAAGATTTGGATCGAGCTAATTATACAAGGGCTGATATCCATAGGGAATGAAACACTAGGATCATTTATCACTCCTTCCGTTATTCCGTTGTCACACATTTTGTGGGGACTCTTTGCTTAGCCTTCTCGAGATTTTTTCTCATTGCTTTCAAAGTTCTCAAAATATTAGACTCTACAATTCTTGAAGCCATGGGAGGAGATAGGAATCGTGTTGAACCTTTCTCATGTGATGTTGTCAAGAAGAAGCCGGAGGTTTGGAGGATCTTGGAGAAAGGTGGGTTGACTCCATACCTAGAGAGGCTACATGGTAACAATCCACGTACCACTGCTATGTTCACAAAAGGTTGGAACAATAGGGTTCTGAAGTTGGGCAGAATGGAGTTTGATGTGAACAAAGGTTTCATATCCAACATCACGGGGTTGTCGATGAAGGGAAATAAATTTTTCAAAGATAAAAAGGAATCATAGACCGTCATGCAAATCATTTTCAAAGATGATCAAGCTCAAGTCCTATGAACGGTGAGGAGTGGTGGTTACCAAAGAAAATCTCTTAAGGTGTTGTACAGGGATGTGGCCGAGGATCTCATGTGTTTCACTTCCCTTGAAGGGTGCTTCTTTGTGGTAAATGCTTACCATTTTTTTTTCTTAATCACTTCCTCCATAAGAAAAGGATTTATTTTCCCTATTATCTTTTGTCTTCTTTGGAATTTGGTCTCATGGACCATAAGAAAAACCAAAGGAATCCTATATTATATGTGGGGCTTATCCTTTTAATTTTTTATTATGCTAAAGAATTTGAAGTGGTTAAGCCGCTTGCTACCATGGATGTGGATACTCAACCCCTTTCTTTAGGGAATTCTAAAAAGATGTGTCGAGCCCTAATAAGGGTTATGAAACTTGCAATGAGGAGTCAGCTAATGAAATGTTGATTAGATGCATGAAGGAGAAGAAGGATGTGGCTAGTGAGGTCTCTTCACCTCCCCCTATTCTGGCATTGAAACAAAGAAAGGACCTGGATTTGGGAAGTAATAAGAAGATGGTTGTTAGGTCTACAAGAAAATTGTTAGGGATTGATTCCCCTTAAAATTGTAGGTGAACAAGGTGCTATGGATTCTTTGATTGGGAATCTAGATTTTATGTTGGATAAGAAGGCTATGGATGAGGTGGGGCAGGGTGCTAACAATTCTCCTGGTGGGGTCCTGGATAGGCAGAAGAAAAGAAAGGTGGTTGCTACGAAGATTGTGGAATCTATTCGAAGAATCAAAATGTTGGTTATTGTTGGGAAGGGGAAGGTTGTCACTGCTAGTCAAGATAAGGTAAGCTCCTCTCATGAGGATGATGGGGAGGGTATGGAAATTTTCAAATTTGCTAAGTATAATATTGTTGATGTTTTGGGAGTTGCTAGAGAGGGGTCCATAAGTTTTTAGAAGCTATTCAAATAGAAGTTCCATGAACTCAATACATGACCAATGTGAAAGTTTGTGGTGTGGTGAGTAAAGCCGATGAGTCCCCAGTTCAGGATCAAATTGATGATCTGATGAATTCTCTGAAAATTATGGTAGAGGAAACGCTCAATATTAAGCAGAATCTAGAAGGGAGAGTTCTCACCCTTGAAAACCAAGTGGAGAGGATTTATACTAACATGGATAAGGGTGAGGAGGGGAATAAGTTTGGGGTAAATTTGGAGTCCATTGGTATTACCTCTCTTGTTGATAGTGTCAAAAAATGCAAGGAGGTTACTCATTCTACTAATATTGGTGTTTATGGTAAGTTGTTGGTGGGTGAGGTGTCTGCTAAGAAGGGTGGTGAGAAGAATTATGTTTTGATTAGTGAGGTGAATTTGGGTGGGCTTGGGGCTAGGACCCGCAACAAGACTAAAGCTCAGGCTAGGGCTCCTATAAAAGACCTATCTGATGTCATGGATGAGGATCTAAAGGATACAGTGTGTGATGTGGAGGCTATAGATATTCTAAAGAATATTTAATGTTGTTGATTGTTCTCCTCCTTTTTGGCTAAATTTTTGTTGATGATTTGCTACGTTTGGGCTGTTTTTTTCTTGTTGTAGTTCTCTTATGTTTCAACTAATTTTTTTGTAAAGGGTTCTAGGGCCCTTCAAAACTTGTTTTATACCTCTAATCAAAACATTTATATTACAAAACATTTTATATATTTTATAATACTGAAATATTCTGAATTATGTAGCATTTTATCAATTTCTATTTTGCTATGTTCATATAAAAATTCCTACCACTCGTTGAAGGTTCCCAATGTGTCTGAGGTTTTATTGACTGGATCTTCGATATTTTTTCTCTGCTTCATGTATCTAAATCATATGAATCTGAAGAGTCTCTAACAAACCTCTTTAAAGATGAGCTCCCCATGTAGGAATCAGATTCGTTGTCTCCCTTTGTACTCACATCACTGGTACTTCTAAAAAGAGATATGTGCTTCTTCTTAGAATGATTATCAACCTTAGTTTTCTTTACTGTCTTTGTTTTTGGACTCATGGTGTTTATACCTATTACCCTATTCATAACTACTCCATCATGAGTTCTCCCTACCATTTGATATTTCACAAGATTACAATCAATGCCATGTTCCCCTTCTACATGTTGACTATCTAAATAGACATCAATAGCAATCTTCTTTTGATTGTGACAACTAACAAAATTTTCCTTTCGGCCATTAAGTTCATCTGAACCTTGAGACCGATCATTGCTAGTGATCCAATAAATATCTTCCTTCTTTTCTAAAGATTGAATTGTACCTGCAATAGAAGAGCTCACTATTTTCTTTGGATTATGACCACAACTCTTGGCAATATTTTTTTGAGAAGCAACTTTCTTATTTTCAGGCTGGAGATTTCTTCACATAAGACATGTCATTAGTGTCCAATTTATCTTTTTGTTTCTTTCCTTTATACCTTGCATTCTACTTAGACTTACTACCTTTTGCAACCACTTCATCCATCCCTCTTTCCATAGCCTTTGTAACTTTCTCTCTTGGTTTATTTTGGATGGGCTATTCTTTGAGGATTTTACTTTCTCAGTATTATAGTCTTTAGTGTGCACCATAGATGTAGTTCCTATCATCTCTGTAATGTTTTCAAGATCTCTAGAAGCATTATTTTTTGAATGACTTGCATTTAGATATTTCCCTCTTCCATTTTCACCAGGAGAGTCCCTTCTATTTTTATTTCCAACATCGAGTATGCTTACATCTCTTTCACTTTTGCTAGATTTCATAATTATGTCATCTTGTTTTCCCTTATCTGTAGTAATTATTTCTTGGGCATCTACCAAGGTCATATCATTCTTAATATACTTAATAATAAATATTAATATATACACATATTTTAAATTATGAAGCTTTATAATAAGTTTACTATTTATTATTAATTTTTAAAATATATTATATACTATATTTTATATAATGTAAATTTATTCTAAAATAGTATTATGATTGCTTGATCTAAATAGTTATATTTATATTTAAATTTTAAAAAAGTCATAATTTTTTAATTTACTTTGCAATAATTATAGTAATTTACTAAAAAATCTATCTATTTAAATATTTTAATTATTTATTTCTTATTTTTTAATTGCATTAATACATAAATTTAATTATAGGTATTTCAATTTATAATGATCTTTCTTTTGCTAAAATGTGAATTAGCATGCTTTACTTTTGACTCAGTTTGAATTAAAAAAATATATGTTACACCTCTTATAATTATGTCTTGGTTTATTATTATACCTTCTATGTATTCATTATTGTCTCAGGAAATGGCTAAACATGCAAATGATAATGTCATCATTCCAAGCTCTAGTGAAGATACAACCAAAAGTATACATACCCCCTTCATTCCAATAGATTATGCAACCATGCTACCAGAGAAATATCCATCTATCAATAAATTAGAATGCCTTGGAACTGATGTATTTGTAAAATATGTGAAACAATTATTTCTTTTTACTATGTAAACAAGGATGTTACTATTTTGTTACTATTTAACCTCAAGTAAACAAATAAGTTACTATTTTGTCATTTTATAACCAAGCTATAGATTTATGTATAATCTCTCTACAATATATAAAGACACTTGTTTCGTACATCTCTTTCTAAAGATGCACATTGTAAAGTTAATAATGAATATTTTGGTGTTGTGTTAACTCATTAATCAATTTATGCAAATATTAATAAATATTAAATTTATTATATAGTATATAATAATTATGAATAAACTTATGTTAACCAAAATTTGTAATTATTCTAAATATTTTTAAATTAGAATATTGAATTGATCCTATACAAATAGAAAATTTATAAATTATATTATTTAAATTACTTAATACCACATTTTAAAAATATGCATCTTTATTCTTCTATATTTTATATTTTATGTTCTATATTTTATCGTTCCATTTCTATGATATATAATGTAATTCTTAATGTTTGTGCATATTTATATGTTATAAGGGTTTTGATCAATTAGGATAAATTTTGGTCTATTCTTTGCATACATTTATGCAGTACATTTATGTTGTAAGGGTTTTGATCATATATAAAGAAAGCCTCTTTTCCATATTTTTTATCTTCTAGGGACAAATTTACATTTTAAACATTAACATAATAGCATATTTCAATTTGCTCACAAGTCAGTTTCTTCAACTCAAATTTAACTTAATGATACCAAGATTCATTAATTTGTAAAACCTAATTATCATATTTCAACTTGTCATATAGCCAATTCCTCGTAATTAATTCCAACAACATTATGATAACGTTAACTGCAAATGTCATTACCGATATTCTTGTAGGAATATTTGTTTTGGACCCTGTTTTACAAGTTACATCTATCAAACCCATTCAACAAGCTCATTATATACTTGTCAAATATCAAGTTCAAATATCTGATGGTTTACACACACATCATGCTTTGTTTCCTAATAAATTTAAGGAACTTGTTTTGGAGGAGGCTTTAGTCAAAGGTTCTATTGTTCAACTAAAGCAATATACTTCCAAGATGCTCCATAAATTTACGTACATCCACACTTGCAGAAAAATGTTATATTCCTCTCATTTATTACCTTGCACGCTCTTACTAAATTAATCATTTAATTTCATTGTAGGGCTATCATAATTGATAACTTGGAATTAATTTCAAACAATGCACCAATTATTGGAACTCCAACTCCTCTCCTCCAATCTAGAAGTTCCCTCCCTTCAAATAGCTCTCAAGCAACGTTCAACTCTTCTCAATCTACAAATGATTCAGTGCAACAAGATAGAGACCCTACAACTCAACACAATATATCCCCTTTTGAACCAATTCCCATTAGAACGTTAACCCCATACCATAAGCATTGGTCCATAGAGGGTTGAGCCTTGACAAAATCTCCAATCCACCAATTCCAAAATGTTGGTCGTGATGGGCAAGTATTTGGATTTGATTTCATAGACAAAGCAAGCTCTTGAATACATGTTTTGTGCATCAACAAACTTCTTGATGAGTTCTACCAAGCTATTCACTCTGATCATCTTTATGTGATCTCCAACAGTCACATTAAAGTAGCTAACACAAAATACACTATCTCCACACATCCATTTGAAATAGTTCTCCTCAACTCATCAACAATAAATCCTTCCACAACCTTAGATTCCACCATACCTACACATACATTCCACATAAAGAGCATATATTCATTGGCCTCATTTCTTATTAATTCCCTTGTTGATGTTATTGGCATACTTTGATATATCTCCCCTACATCAACCATTCGTAAAAGAGATGGTACAGAAACAATCAAACATGCAACTACAATCATAGACATGTCAAGTTGTACCATTAATGTTACCCTTTAGGTTCGTCATTATGAGATTGATGGGAAGAAAATCTCTGATACGCCCATGTAGCCAAACCATCATATTCTATTGATTAAATCTGGATGTATAACCTCCTAGTGTGGTAAAGGCATTGATACTATTTATCCTACTACAATCCTAATCAACCCAAATATATCAGAGGCCTCAAGATTACAGACATGGTATGTTGCGCTAGGGAATGTCAATCCTTCTAGTTCCTTGTCCAAAAGCCACCTTTCTCCAAACAAGTTTTCAAATCCAATCAATATCTCATATGTTCCAAATATAAGCTTTCTTGAGAAGAAAATTGTTTGCATAAAGGAATCCATCTCAAAACTACACTTAGATAACTTATATTACCTTTCATGCCCTCTGCTAGTGGATGATAAAAAATGTTAGGAAAAAGTTTTGGAAACTTCACTTAATACTTTTCAATGCCCAAAGTGCTCTAAAGATCTATCTAGATGTGATTTTAGCTACATGCTTAAAATGGACTTGCAAGATGGAACTAGTGAACTTTTAAAAGTTACTGCATTTGAAGGACCAACGAATTCCTTGATGGGTGTTTCTGCAGAAGATTTACAACTATTACTGGTTGAACCTAATGTTGTTAAACACATTTTAGACAATGTTCTTGGTTGCCAATTTTTCCTTGAGCTCACCATCAAAATGATTCCATTTGGTGGAAAGGAAACACAAAGTGTTGTTATTACAGCCATTAAGGCCATTTAAAATTTGTATTTAAGTCTTTTAACCAATATTGTATAAGTTAAATGGCCATGATCTATATGGAGATGATCAAAATTTGTATATATTTTTGGAATATTATATGCATTGATTCTCTATATGTGTAAAGACAATCATATATTAAAAAATATGTTTTGATATTTACTTGTGTTCCAATTTTATTATTTGCAAAAAGTTACTCCTTAAATTATATATAATAGTTGGTCATGGTATTCCAAATATAAAAATGAACAAGTTATTCATATTTGTTTTAGGAACTTTATGTACATTGAATGTTTGCATATTTAATTTTTTTGTTATATGTGTTTGTTCCAAATTATTTATTCATGCCATCTTATCTCCTTAAGATACAATATATGCTCATGTTATTTGTAATGTATGTTTCAATTTTGTATTTAAAATATATATATTGTTGTAATTATGACTCGTAAATATATTACATTACTTTGATCCTCATGATTCCTTAAAATGGAGATACAAAATGAAAGGGAAAAAGCAAAACGCTTGCATAAAAAATGAAATGCAACGAGCATACTACCATGCAAGGAAAACTAATATTAACAAAAGAAGACAAGAAATCCTACAAAACACCATTGATGGAGCCTTTGCATCTACACTCTCTTCTCCCAATAACACATCACACCTACAAACATGTTAAAAATTGAGGGGTTTTCTTAGCTTAATACTTTGTAAAACTTTAAGCTAAGAAAACTCCTCAATTTTCAACATTTGGTATCAGATCTAAGGTTGGGTAGAGTATTGGGACGCCTTTCTCTTAAAGATTGAAGGTTTTTTGGCTTAGTGGGAGCTTCTTCTTTTTTTTTGCTGATTTTGGAAATAAGTTTTATTACAGTGGGTTCTACTTCTCGTTTAGATATTGAAAGGTTCAATGGATCTAGGTATGAGATGTGGAAATTAAAAATGGAAGATCTCCTTGAAGAGAGATATTAGTGGTTAGTTGTAGGTAATAAGACAAAGACACCTTCATCTATGTCAAATGAGGATTGGGCTAAGCTTGATAAGAAGGAAAGAGGAACCATAAGATTATGTCTTGCTGATGATGTTCTCTTGAATGTTTCAAATGAAAAGACAACGTTTGATTTGTGGAAGAGGATAGGTGATATCTATCAAACTAAAATCCTTACTAATAAACTGTATCTAAAAAGACAGTTATATTCTTTAAAGATGAAAGATGGTGATTTTGTTGCACATCATTTAAATTCTTTTAATTCGATTATGAGTTAGTTAGCATCTATAGATGTAAAACTAGAAGATGAAGATAAATGAATTTTGTTACTTTGTTCTTTACCAAAGTCTTGGGAAAATTTAATTGTTACTATCAATGGTAGTGGTGCAAATCCGAAGATGGACAATATAATTCCTACTCTCATGTCAGAGGAGATGAGGAGGAAGTCTAAAATGAAAATCCAAGATGCCTTGTTCGTAAAAGGTAGGCCTGAGAAAAAGGAACCTAAGGGAGACAAGGAAGGAAAGGGTAAGTCCAAAGGACGGTCTAAAACACTTGGTAAGAGTAAGGTAAAGTGTTGGAACTATGGGAAACTAGGACATGTGAAGAAGGATTGTAAGAACAAGAAAAAGAGTTTATAATTCTTCTACAGAGGAATCCTCAGATGATAGTAATGATGCATTGGTTATTTCAGCTAATATAGTTTTTGATAACTCTTTGCTTGATATTACAGAGTGATCTTCATGGAAAGGATGGTAGTCACGATGCCATGTGTGACTCGATACCACAGTTCAGTGGGTGTTGTTGGCAGTGACGTGGATGCATCATTTGTAAGGTTATCTTCAGGTGATATGGAGATATGTTTTCTTGGTTTAGAGTGGTTGCTATTATTTCATGGTTTACTCTTGATATGCATTTAGAGTTTGACATGGCACTTGTTCTCTTGAGACTAGGATGTTTATGTAAGTTATGATACATGTGATCTCCTTGGAGGAGATGTTTATATCATGGATGTCATGTTTATGTTCCTGATATATGATTGGAGCTTTGGCATTGATCGTAGTAGTTCTCTTTGTATTGGGTACATTAATCATTTGCTTGATTACTTCATGATGGTGTTGTGTTGCATTTGGAGTTTAGCATGGATTGATTGGTTACAGGTCCTCATGGATACTTGGAGAATTAGGTGAGGCTTGAGTTCTCTTATGGTAAGATATATATGTTGGAATGGTTACTTGTAAGAAAAAAAAGTTCAACAGTAAAGACTGAGAAGCCTACACCTTGGTTGGACGTGAGTTCAACACACTTGGTAGTTCTTTATTTGAGAGGTATTTGCCCATTATATCTTTCAAGATGTGTTATTTTTCATGCTTTGATTTCTCATGGGATTGAATTGATTCATGGTTGATTATGGAGACTCATTTAAGGATGGTTTAGCATGATTTTATATGTTTTATCTTTCACAGTTATGGATCTTGAGCTATGGATAGTTAGTTTTGGAGGATTCATTTTGAGGGATGTTATGACATGGTTTATGGGCTGATTTCCAGTTATGGGGATGGTTACCTTGAGTTTGATCTTCTTAGTTTAAATATTATGGTTTTACTTGACCTTTTGGGAGTTGTATCGTTAACAACAGATTCTTTGATTGTGTTGAGGCCATGGATAATCTTCATTTAGAAGATGGTTATCACGATGTCATGGATAACTTGGTTACATGTTACAGTGGGAGTTTTTTGACAATGATGGTTTTGATGTTTATCTTGTTGCCATGTATAGCTCAGTATCATGGTTCAGTGGGAGCTTTGGCAGGATATGGTTATCTTCATGAAATTTGAAGAGGATGTAATTCTTTTTGGTTTTGAGTATTAATCATTTGCTTGGAGCTTCATGATTATGCAGGTTGCATTTGAAGTTGGCATGAATTGTTCGGTGAGTACTCATGGATACTACAGAGACTTGGGAAAGGTATTGATTGAGAAAGTTGGCACTTTAATCAATGCTGCAGATAAGTTCTCGTGGTGCAAGAAGGCAATTGGCCTTGAGTCTTGTACTTGTTTAAATGATTCCTTGTTTATAATAATTACAATGATAATGTCAAGTGGGAGAATGTTGGAAATAGGATTCCATTTAATTGCAATCCTAAACATTATTTATTTCATGTATCTCCTAAGTCCTTGGAATGTGTTCAACAACACTAGGATTAGGAAGAGAATAATATTTGATGAAATAATAATGTGAATTGACATTTTAATTAATTCTAAGTGTTAGGAGCATGTGGGGATGCCTTGGAGTTAGATCCTACAAAATAGGAGAACATGGGCGCACACATGGGAGGTGGGATCCACCTTGGTTCAGTTAATTGGTTGGTGAATTGAGTACACTTCAGAAATGCATCCTAGGTTCCTACAAAATAGGATTTTGATTTATGCATGTTGAAGTCCTATAAAATAGGGGGTGATGTGTATGAGGTTTTGTTCAGTTCAGTTCAGTTTAGTTATGGCTCAGTTATCTTCAGTTAGTTTTAGTTGAATGCTAGTTGACTTCAGTTAGCTTGGAATGCATAGCTAATGACTTGAGTTGCGTGATAGATAACAAGGACTACCTTCAATTAACAGGGGATGACCATTCTTGCATGACTAGTGTTGAGAAATGTTTCAATTAACAAGAAATGACTTGGACCCATCTTGGGTGCCCAAGTTGGCTTCTTGGAATTAACTCCTTTGCATGTTGAGATATTTTAGAAGGTTGAGTTAAGTGGGACCTCTTTTGGGCACCTACTTTGAGGATGAAGCCTTGAAGATATTTACAGAATAAAGGTTGAGTTATGACTTCAGTTTGGGACACCCAAATGGATGAAGGAGATGATTTTACATTGTTCTTCATGGTAGAAATCTACTTGCAAGAGATAGGTGTAGGTTTTGTGAGATAAGCATTGAGATTTGTAATTGTAACTCTTTGGAGTTTACAAGGTTGATTATTTCCTATTTATCTCAAGCAAGTTGAAGAGAGTTATTATCAATTTTATTGCAGGTTGTGAAGAAGTTTTGGTGAAGGAAAAAGAGGCATTCTCAAGCAAGAATTGGAGCTATTGTAATCTACTTCAGAGATTGAATAATAGATTAATGATTGGTGGATTTTTTTCCCGAAAGGGTTTCTCCACGGTATATGCTTGTGTAATCTTTCTAATATCCTATCCACTTCTTCTATCAACTTCTATCTACATTCTACAAATAGTAAAATGGATTAATCAGATAATCACCCATAAAGAATCTGTAACAAAGGAAAAGCATATTTAGATCAGCAATATTAAATTTTTACAAAGTATTAAGCTAAGAAATCAGCTCAATTTTCAACCACCTGCACCTCAACTGCAAAGTATACATCAACCCAACCCATTTGTTCAAATGCACCCTTGTATACCTACATCCCATGATTTTTTGATTGCTAGAAATAATTTCCATTCAAAATTAGATAGCTTTTCAAATACATCAACTTGTATGGTTTGCATGGAAAGATATCCAGGAATCAAAAATAGAAAGTCAAATGGAATCACTACTTGTTTTAGATGTACATCTGAAAAAGACAACCATCGCTTCTCAAAATGGAACAACATGGACTCGAGTAAGCAACCGATGTGTTTAAAAATTCTATCTCAAGTTGAGGAGATGTTAATAGCAAGGGTTAGCCCAATCCTACAAGTTAGCTATGTAAGTGGGGATAACTAAAATACACTGGACACGCTATTTTTTTTCCTCAAGATATATCTACAATTGCAACCTACTTGTCTAGGCATAATAATGATTTGGATTTACTAATAATTATCAAGAAGAACATCGAACAACAATCATATAAATTATATGTTTGTAGAGGACGTTTCCATGAGGAATTACAATATAAGATACACAACGACCCATACTACAAAGATGTGCAAATAGATGAGCTTGCACTGTCAAACTTACCCCAGTCCTCCACTGACATCTCAAACCTCCTATATACAAAAAATTTAAATCCTGATCCCATAGATATAGACTTAATGGAAACAAGCGATATAGAATATGACCCCTTAGAAAAAACATGCCAATTACAACTTCCTTTGTGGAAAACCTGCCACATGCGCGAACATAATTCGAAGAAGTGTGCTCTTTATTACAACTAGGCTCAAGACAACCAGCACCTATTGCTACATGGCCTCCCATTTCTCCATCTCCTATAAATGAATACACCACCGAAGGACTATTTGTGATGGCATTCCCCACATTGTTTCCAAAAGGGAAAGTTGCATGCAAACAAGAGTGTATCAACGAAGTTAAGCTACATGAGTACTATACAAGCCATTTTGTAACATTGACAGTGAATTCAGATCCATGAAAAATCAAATAATAGCACAGTGGGAGATGTTATCTTCTACCTACCGGCTATGGCATGTCCACCGCACACTAGCCGAACCAATCAAAGAACTTGATGCAAGCAAGCCATCCAGCCCTAAGTCTACAATGTAAGAGGACAACCTTGATGAATGGAAAGTACTAGTAGGTCTACATCCAAACCTTCCTATTCAGCTAGATGCACTAGCCATGCTTGGTTGATGTGACATTGACCTGAACCATGAATGGGGAGATAACCACTTCAACCCACAACAACGAATTGGAGCTACTACTTTTATAGACTCTGACCGTGTAACATTTCAAGTACACCATGTTTGCAATGAACACAACCATACCACCCTCTCCATAGACCAGTAAAAAGCTTATAATATAGTTTTGTCCCATCTAAGCAATAATCCTTTGCAACCACTGCTTAAATTAATTGTTCAAGGAATTGCAAGAATTGAAAATTCACACCTCATGAATAAAATAAGGATTGCACTCATGAGTTCAACACCAACTCATCAATCACCATTACTACTTCTTGCACCTACAAGTGTTGCTTCATTCACTTTCAAGCATCAACAATTCATTGCACCCTTTGAATACCAATCAAAGAAATGACCCCCCGCAAGGACAAATGCTTGCAACCTTCCAAGAAAGAATGCACTTCATTCAGTACATTTTGATAGATGAGATGAGCTTCATTGGGCCCAAGTTGATAGAACGAATTAACATGAGGCTACATGAAGCATTCCCCAACCACAACCAACAACCATTTGGAGGGCGATTGATCATTCTCTTTGGTGACCTAGGCCAACTACCTCCAGTCAAAGATATCCCCATGTATGCTTCTACTTCCTATGGAGGAAAACTATGGCACACCTTCACAATAGTGATAATATTGACACAAATATTTTGATAGATTGGTGATGATCCTTCCCAAATTTCTTTTCGTGGACTTCTCTCAAATCTTCGAAATGTAGATCCTACAATAGAAGATTGGTGAGTCTTAATGTCGAGTTCAAGTTCCTCACTCAACTCTACAGAAAACTCAACTTTCTCAAATGCCATACATCTATTTGCAACAAATGAAATGGTCTCACTACATAATAAACGTATGTTGTTGTCTTTGGCAACACTTGTTGCACTATCCATTGCAGAGCAACTTTGGGGGTTACCATACTCAAATCTAGATGAAGAACAACTTCAAGCTAAGACACTCTTGTCTACTGGTCAATAAGTTATGTTGTGCTCAAATTTATGGGTGGAAATAGGGCTCGTGAATGGTGCACTTGGTCAATTCAAAGCAATTATATACGACGAAGGAGAAAAACCACCTCAACTTCCCTTATTTGTTGTTCATTTCAATTTAAATTACATTGGACCAGCTTGGGATCATAACAACCCAAAAAATGTACCTATAACGCCAATGAGTCTTGGCCGCCGCCATCAAATTCCACTAAAAATGGCATGGGCCTTGACAATTCACAAGTCACAAGGACTTACACTACAAAAGGCAACAATCGATATTGACAACACTGATCGACAAGGGATGACATTCACAGCTATTTTAAGAGTTCGTGAACTGTCATGCATTCGTATACAACCTTCCTTCACATTCCAAAGATATGCATGCATGCAACATAGCCCATTTGTGGCTCGGCGAAAAAGGGAAGAGGAACGTTTGAATGCAATATCACAAAACAACAATTCACAAACCTAAAGGAGGTTACACTAACAACATGTATGCCCCTTTATTTATCTCATATCTACATTATCAACTAAGCTTGATAAGAAACAAATCAACACAAAGTTAAAATTATTTTTCCATGTAAATTATATCTCATATTTTCTTTATTATAGGTTCCACTCATGACTCACTTACATTATGTTTCCCATTGTTGAACATCTACAAATCAACTCTACCAAAGGTGAGAATGAGTTTAATGTAATTTACAACTTCAACATATTGACTTTAACTTCTTATTTTTCAAATAATAAACAAGTCTATTGTTTGATACAGATACAATGGAGTTTGAAGTGATTATATGATAATGCTGCAAAAAACGTAATTTATATTTATAGTATTGTGTTTAAACAATAAACATTATTTACATTGTATATATATCCAAAATGTATGTCTACAGATATTTACATTTTTATATCAAATGAATTGAAGTACACTATCATTTATTTAATCATATGCTCTTCAAATACCATGAGTTTTTTCCACAATCAAACATCTAACTATAATCTAACCTATGGTCCACATTGTTCAATTTTAACCAATTTGCTTACACAATAATTGATTTGTATTTTATGAAGTTATACATCTTTTACAAATTTAACCTTCCACACATAAACTAACTTATGGAAAAGCCTTAATTATAACAATGTGAATTTTTTTCTACTTATGACACATTTTCAAATTTCTACAAAACAATCTACTCAACTTTAAAATTCTCATAAAATTATTCGACGTAATTCTCAAAAAATTATTCGACGTACCCATTGCACACAAAATGTGTGATTGCTAGTTTTATATCATTTTGAATACATGATTTTAATCTATAATTTAATTATTTTAATAGATAACTAATCAAAACTCAATTATATTTCTTTGCTATGTTGAAAACTCTATTGATTAACACCGAATACATAAAAACTACAAGCCTTTAGACTTGATAGAAAGAAATACCATCCATTTTATTACCTGATTCTCATTAACCTTCTTATGTTCATTAAAAACTAGTGGACAAGCTTATGTAAGTCAAGAAAATATAAACATGAATATGAAAACCGAACAAGCATTGAAATGAATGTTTGAAATTATGATAAAAGTAAGCTCCAACCACGTTCTAGCTAGACAAGGAGGGCAAACTATTTATAACATATAAAATAAACTTGTCCAGCTTCTTCAATAACTAGAGCATTTCACTCTTTCTTGCAGTTCAAGCTATTCAATTTCAAGCTGTTAGAGATGCTACACCATCTCCTAACTTTTCCTTCTTTAGTGATGAGCAAATTTGCAGATTAAACGGTCTTCTAATGTGCCATTAACACATTCTGTGCTGGAAGCTTTTATAGCATTATGCCTGTCCTCCTTAGGGAAGACTGAAATATCAAAGCAAGGTAATATCAGGTCTTAAAAAGAATATTTTAAATTTTTAGATGATGTAAGGAACTGTTTGTAATTACAACTAATTATAAAGGATCACAGTGGACAATAACAGTATTCAGAATGAAAAACATTTCTAGTGTGGATGTTAAAATTTTCAATGATTAGTTAAGAGTGAAAGTTAGAACCTTTCATTTGCTGCTGTGGTGTTCTAACACTGAGCTACCACCCTTGTTGATGACTGAACCATCTCCGATTCAAATATGACTCATTTTCCAACAATGAAAACCCACCTCTGATAACCATCTAACTCCTCAATTTGTGTTTTTCCTTCCAGTAATTCTGTTTGTAACTGAGATTATAAAGAACCTTAAATTAGAACAAAATCCTCAAAAAAGAAGAGAGAGAAAACCAGAATTTGGATTAGCACTCATAAAACAAATCCTTTTGTAATTTATGTAAAACCGGACATAAAGAAAATTCTAGAGATTGAAAACTTACCTTTAATGTCTTACTCAGCTCCTTGACTTCCAGTAATTCTGCCTCTTATAGCTCTAACCTTGTTTCGTTCACAACCTTCTTCGTTTCAGCTAAACATTTCACAACTTGACTGATGTAGTTAAATGATTTTGACTTCAAAATCATTGAGAATAAGGAAAGCCTCTTGGATTGGGCTGAGCTTGGAGCCATCAAAGCTGTGAAACCCTCCAGCAGTAACTCGCGTAGATTTTTCTGTTGTAGAAACAGGAGTAATAAACTGTTTCTCTGAATCAGGTAGCAAATTCAAATCTAGCAATTGCTGTTCAACTAAACTGGGACTGAGAAAGTTACTGTGAAAATCATTCCCTGCAGTTGCTGAATCCCTCGGCAAATCTGGATTAGAACATGATTCAATGGCATACCCGTCTGCAAAAGGGCTATTAAGAATTAGGGAAGCCTCCTCAATTGGACTCAAACTCGATCCATCAAAACTATAAAATCCTCCAGCTACAATCCTTTCAGATTTCTTTGGTGTAGAAAGAGGAGTCATAATCAATTTCTCTCGCAGAAGTTCATCAGGGAGCAAATTCAGATCTAGTACTTCTTGCTCACTCATTTTAGAATTGATAAGATCAAACTCAATACTGTCATCTGTAAGAGCTGAACTACTCTGCAAGCTTGGATTATAACAAGATTCCATGGCATATGGATCTGCATTGGGGCTATCAAGAATTAAACAAGCCTCTTCAATTGGACTGAATCTAGATCCATCAAAACTATGAAATTCTCCTGCAATAACCCTTTCAGATTTCTGTGGTGTAGAAACAGGCATCATAATCAATTTTTCTGGCAGGATTCCATCAGGGAGCAAATTCAAATATAGCAATTCTTGCTCACTCATTTCAGAATTGATAAGATTAAACTCAAGATTCTCATCTATAACAGCTGAATCATTCGAAAAACTTGGGTTAGAACAATAGTTTACTTTGTTGATCTCCTTAATTCGGTTCTTCATCATCTTGGCAGAAATTGATGCTGCAGCATTGCTTTTCAACCATGAAGGATTTATAAATGAATTTTTAGAGGCCTTGTCTTTAAGGGATTTTGATTTCTTTGTTAAACAAGGGCGCCCTGCTTTAGATGCTACAGAATTCACTTCTGCAGCCAATATTTTCCTTTTCTGTTGATTCAGACTTGGCAAGCCTTTTTTATGGCATTGTAAGTTGGCGTCTCTAGTGAGATCAGAGTTATTACCCAGTACCATTAACACTTCTCTGCTTTGATATTGGGACTCTGTTTGTTTGGCCATACTTTTTGCATGGGCACTCTTATCTGCCAAACCTAAAGCTACTCTGTAACCCTGATGAATTGTATTTCTAGGTGAAGCAATATAATTGCTTGACAATGGACATTTTCTATTATTCTCTTTGGTAATTGTAAACCCATCTTTCTTTTTTTGCTTCCTTACTGGTTCTACCACATAAGAATATGCACAAGTAGACATCACAGAGCTCAAACCTCCACTCCAAAAAGACTTTAATATAGCTATATTTTGGCACACAAGTATACCAGCTCCCTGCAATCTACCCAGACAACCATTATCA
Source organism: Sequoiadendron giganteum (assembly GCA_007115665.2). Taxonomy (NCBI): domain Eukaryota; kingdom Viridiplantae; phylum Streptophyta; class Pinopsida; order Cupressales; family Cupressaceae; genus Sequoiadendron; species Sequoiadendron giganteum. The sequence continues at coordinate 53,178,573 of CM021104.1, forward strand.
ACTCACAAAATTATAACACTACTGAGTAGCCAATATTAAATATATCAGGCCAAATTAAACTGCAACAAATTGCAATACTTATGCAGGTTTTAAGAAAAATAGTGAAAACCAGCAATTTAATACACAGAACACAAACATTCAATTACCTTCAAAACATAATTCTGTTCCTTACAAGTATATTAGATTTGCAGCTATGATCTTGTAGAAATGCTCAGGATTTTCTCGGCTGCACAATTTTTTTATAGATTTGCAGTAAAATGGTTCTATGCAAACATGAAATTGCCTGTTTGCTGCAATAACAATTAAACGAAAAACATCTATTACATGAGATTTTTTCTATCTTTTTTTCTAAATAGCTCCTAGAATGTCTTCTAGCTACCATCTATTAAAGCGTCTTCTAAGATTCCAAGATTTATTTTTAGTATTTGTCATTTTGAATTCCATGGCGCCAACTGTGCTTACCGAATACACCTGATTTTTCCTTTTTTTAAATTATGGCCGTTATGTGTGAGATCGAAATGATCAACGGTGTGGGTTTTCCCAACCCTCAAAAGCTTGCAAAATTGCCTGCGAGAAAAAAGAAGATCTGTAAAAACTAAACCTTAATGAAAAATCGGCTATACTTCTGGCGGCTATCAGGGACATTTCCGGCACTCATGAAGAACTAAAACTTAATAATTACTATAGCTTGACTATATTCATTTATAATTTTAAAAAAAAAAAAAAAAACGAAGAGGAAGTCACATCCCAAAGCTCAAATAGGGTCAAATTTTGGCCGTCAAAAGATAATAAAAAGTCGTGAAGTACCCAAGGGGTGAAGAGGGGTAGAGACTTCATTTTTCCTCATACATTTGTAGGGTTTAGGCTATCCAGAATGGCATCTTAATTAGTGAGCATATCCTCTTTCTTTTCTTTTTTAGCAAGTTAAAGTGTCATGAGTAGGCAAGATGGCTAAAGCAAGGTAAGGGAATTTACCAAAAATCAATTAATTAGAAGCCCCTCAGTCATGTAGTTAAGATGGGGCTAAAATTAGTCGCAAGTAGACTGGTTTTTCGATCAATTTTGAAGGATTTGATTAAAATGTGTTGAAATTTGCAATGGTTAAATTTTTAGTTTGTATTTTTCGTTTGCTTTGAACTCATTATTTGTTGATAAGTAGGAGGTATTTTGCACAGCGTGTCAAATTGTGATATTGCTATCAGGATTCAACCGTGTAGTTTTATGAGTCAAACTCATTGACCCATGTTTCATGAGTAGTGGTTCACAAGAATCCATCTATCATGATAATGAATTGTCCACTTCGGACTCATTGCATCTAGGTGATGCTCACAGAGGTGAAGCACTCATTATTTGTTTGTCTTTAATATTAAAATTATTATGTAATAATAATTGACTATTTTATATTGAAGTTAGTAAATAATTTGATTTTGGTTTTTATAGTGTATTAAACTATGTTATTTTATTAGGATTCAATTGCATAATTATTGGGTCAATGAGTTTGACCAAAGATTATACAATTGAATATTAATAAAACAACACACTTTGACTTTGGTTATGTTCACATTTGTACTCATTCCTAAGAATCAATCCTATTTTATCGTGGGACAAATTTGTGAATATGTAAGTGATTTAGATCATGTTTTTCTCTCATATAAATAACCCTTCAGCTTTTAAAATTCAAGTTCAAAATGGGGCTAGTTGTTTTCCCTTCAATTAACCATTATGAGTCAACTTGAACAATAAAATAGTTGAAATACACAATAGGGTGTTTTATCTAAAAACAAATCATAATTAGTTTTGAACATTTATCAAACATATAAATTGAGCACTATCTAACACATCATGATTAAGAAATATTTAATGATACTAGCATCCTAGACCATACTACATGAGTGCTTGATGTCTTCAATCTTGTTCAAAAGTTGTTTACTTGTCATTCTAATAGGTGTTTGATACAAGGGAGTAATTATCTTAGTATTGAATGTACAAACTCTTGAGCACACAAATCATTTTTTTTATGTGAAGATCAAACTAAGCACTTCAAGGGAAGTCAAAAATAAATTATTGGAAGTTAGTAGAGATCAAATTTGCAGGTATGATTCAGACGAAAATCATGGGATCAATTTTGTAGTGACAAAAATGATCTTGACAAAAAGCACATGTTTTACAAATTATGATAAATTTCCTTTATAAGCTCTAAAATTTTACAATAGCGATGAATCATCTTTGGATATATTTAGCAAAGTATTATTCCAAATTGGTCCAAGAGCTAGGTACTTGTATTTATTATATAAATTAAATATTTAAATTTAGCATATTCGTCATTCCCAACTTGTATGAACCTAAAATGTTTATGAGGATTAATTGATTTATCTAGGGACTTTAATGTATAAATTATTATATTCCTTTACATTTTTGGTGAACTCCTCTACTCTTACATCACCTTAAGGTTTTAGCCTTGCATCTTATGCCTCCTACATTAGGGTTGTATATCTAATTTCTCTAATTATATATCATTTATTATAAATTCGATTAAGGTTTGGATCCACTCATGTGTGTTTGTTATTACTTTAAAACTATCACCTGGGGTTCGGAATTTATTATGAAATCCCTTTCATTCCTTTCCTACCCATCATAAGGTTTGATATTTAAGGTATTTGTTGACATTGCATGCCACCCTTAGATGACCCATATTGATAACTGATCTAAGAGGTCCTACATGGGCAATCTTACATGAATTTTTCTTCAAAAAGTTTTTAAAATTGGCTAAGTCCTAGTTTTCAGGTTTTTGAGTTTTCACTTCCTTGCCTACTTGCATGCCTTCATCTCATTCATCTCTTCTCCATCCTTCTACTAATGTTTTGAGTGTCGGTCATCGACCTTACCCTTCAACATCTTTCATTCCTTCATCAATTGTCACCCAATGATCCGAGGTTTGTTGCCCGATGGTCCAATGCCATCGTTTGATAGTCTGGAGCTCATCACCCGATGCTTCTTCTATCTCCCTTATTCTTGATGTATAATGCTTCCCTTTCATTTTCCTTAGTTCACATCTTTGAGCGTTGGTCGTCGGCCTTCCCCTTTAATCGTTTCACTTTGGTGGAAGGATGCAATCCTTCCACTCGATACTTGATCCCTAATTTCTCTTTTAGTCACCAAGTCTTCAGTCTTCTCCTTCCATATTTTCTTTGCTCTAATGAATTGAACCCAAAATTTGGCTGTGTTGAGTTTCAGTCTTCAACAATCAGGCTTCTTCCTTACCTCTTACCTTTTCCTTGGTAAGAGTTATACCATCTTCCCCATCCCTAATGCCCGATAAAGGTTGACCTTTTGATTGTCACAATTTCGGTTTTCGTCTCTTCCTTATTTCAGCATGTGGTATGTCGATGGTCTGAAGCCCGATGGTTGACGGTCTAATGTAGTACACTGATGTTCTGTGTGGTACGTCAATGGTCTGAAGCCTGACGTTGATGGTTCAGCGCAGTACCTCAACGATCCAATGTCCATCGCTTGACAGCCTGACCCTTGACGCTCTGACATTCCAACGAATGGCATTGTTTTGCATGATGGCGCCATTAATGTGCAAACCACTTCCCCAACTACTAGATATGATTCTTGGAGCTACAAGAATGTTTTTAATGGATTTTTTACCAGCTACAAGTGGATTTCGTGGCACCCATGCTCATTCACTGCTATTGTTTATCCCTTCTAATAGATCCCATACCCTAATCACTGATTTCATGGAGGATTTTAGAGGTATTTTTTGATAACCTTCTCTACAAAGGTATGGTGACCATGCTTGTTCTAAGCACGAATTTTATGAAAAATCTCAAGCTTCCTTGATCAGATCTTGTAACCCTAATTGGATTAGGGTTTGGTTTGAGATCATCTAAGTTATACTTGATCTATAAAGCAACACTTGTATTCTTTTGAGGGGTTTTATTTTGGGCTCCTCTCATATTTTTCTTTAGCAAACATTGTATTCTACATTTTGTCATTGTAAATTATTGCTTTATGCCTTGTGTTAATGAAATCTATCTATCATCACAACTATTTCTGGCATGTTTAAGTAAGCTTCTTTACCTTCATGTCTGAATGTGTGTCTTAGTGGATTTATTTTTCTTTAGCAAACATTGTATTCTACATTTTGTCATTGTAAAGTCTTGCTTTATGCCTTGTGTTAATGAAATCTATCTATCATCATAACTATTTCTTCCATGTTTAAGTAAGCTTCTTTACCTTCATGTCTGAATGTGTGTCTTAGTGGGTTTGTTAGTGTATTAAGCAATCTAAAGCAAAGAAGAAACAACTTTCTATCTTGGTGTATCACCTCTATTTCCATTTTATGTTCTCCTTCTATCTCTTTTCCCTTGTGAGTTGTTAGAATAGATTAGTGGTAGGATTTCATGTGTTGGGTTAGACCAACACATTTGCACTTAGATTAGGAGAGGAGGTTGGCCTTCTCCATATATTCGACCTCATTCACGTAAGGGCCCACACCTTGAGGTTGTTTCCATTGTGTCATTAGAACATTGAGCTTCTTGTTCAGTAGGGTGCAGTTTATGTGAACAATTTTTGGTACACCCGATGGGACCAAAAGAAGTTTCACTTCACCTTGTTGAGAGAGTGGTGTTGCTCTCAATAGTTTAGCTTTGAAGAGGCACTCAAATAAATTAGGATGAGCCTATTTATTAGCTAGTTTGTTGTTATCTTTATGTTGCTTATAAGACATTCTTAAGACAATTATTCCTACAATATGCCATCTTTTATGTTTATTATGCAAACCTTGAACTTGGTTAAATTATATGGAAATGCAGTTATGATATGATGGTGTTGCATGATTTATATGTGAATATGTATGGATTATGATTTATATGTATGTTTAATCATGGTAGTTAGTAGTGTGTGCATGTTTTATGAACTAACCCACAACTACAGAATGCAACCAACAATCGAAGGATTTCTTGGACAACAAAATAAGGGATGTTTTTGAATACACTGAGTGCAATAACTAAAAAATGGAGACACCTGATGAATACAATCGTGTATCATTATGACAAGAAATAAAGGCATTGAATAAGGAGAACCATGTTATCATTAGGATTTTGGCATAATTGATTCTATGTTCCACATTCTAGTTTTGTTATTGTAGAGTTCTAATCCTATTTGGATTCTTATTTATTTTTAGTTGTAGTTATGATAGCTAAATCTTAATTACGCTTTGATATCTAGGGATTTGTAATTAATGATTTCAATTTAGAGTTGTCTTATGAATAAACTCCCCTGTGTATGTATATAGTTGGTGGTTAAGTCTTTAGGATAGTAAGTTGATTAATCTTTATGTTGTGGATTTGGGTTTCAAACACTTTTTCAGTTTTTCAGTTATTATTACACAGACATGTTGATTGTTAAAGCATGGTTTTTTTTTTAATGCAATCTTTGAGCAAGATTTCATGTGATATTTCAGAATATCTAATGAATGATCTTGATTTAATATGATTGAGTGAATATGAGGATTTAGATTTGGTTTAGTTTAAGTGAAGACAACCACTTGAGCAAGGGCCACTCAAGGTATTTTCCTTCAATATATTTTTGGTTTTTATTTTTGTTAGTAGTTACTTCATAATTGCATAATCAGTTAAAATAGATTCTCATATCAAAGTTATCAATAATTGGTGTTTGTTTTTTTTATTTCATTCATTTAACATGTAGTATTCTGAAGTGTAGCGTACAGGTTTAGTTATCAATTTCTAGTTAGTTTCAAAATGTTACCTATTAACAACAATTCAATCATGGACTATGTTGTAAGTACCCATAGCCAAAGCACCAACTTTACTTCTTTCACTGTTATGCATTTTTATGATTTTCTAGCAAGTCTAATACCTTTACTAAGATAATCTAGGTAACCTTGAGTCTTTGAAATCACATACAATTTCAGTAACACCACAAGCCTACTAGCCCTAGTCGATAATTTAATGAAAGTCTTTTCAATGTCAAGTAGATTGTTCAGCCAGGTTTTCCCCTAAATTGAGTGATTGCCACCAAGTTTATTAGACATTGGAATGGACTCTACACCTGACGACTTTGCAACTAAGGGAGAACTCTAAATTAAGGGTTGGTAACTCAACTGCTACCCAAAGTTATGTCCAGATTAGACCTGCATATTCATGCCAAGAATTCAAATAAAAACATCTTCTAGAGGTAACTTCCAATACATTGAACTCACATCTTTTACTTCTAGGTGTCTGATGCAAAAGCATCTAAGAGTACTAGCAATCTTGCATCACCAAAAATATTGCTATTTTAATTTGGTTTATTTTCAATAAGGGCTTAGGGGTTAGGAGAATAAATATTTTGATTTGCAACTTTGTAATATTTCTTGTGGAAAAATTTATAAATGTAATTTTAAAAAATTATGCTCTATTAAATGTTTCAAAGGCATAAATAGTGGAATATTCCATTCGGGCATCCCATTTCTAGGTGGGACAACTTGGTATGCATGTTATTGCATGCATCTGCATGTTGGCTATAAGCTTTGCATGGTGTTGCATGTCTAGGTCATAATTGTGAGACCTAGTCTTGATAGATTAGGCATAAATTTATTATTTCATATCGAAATGGAAAAATTCAAAATGTTCTGGAAAGTTGGAAAGGAGGTGCACAAAACCTAGAAACAATTTTAGGAAATTCAAAAGAATGAGGGAGTAGTGATAGATGAAAGTGATGGGTATTTTTCTTGTGGTTTTGGAAAACCATAATGATTTTCCTCATTCAAAATTTCTATATAATGATGCTTGCTCATTTGGAGAGGGGGAATTTTGGAGATTTGTGGTTGTATATCCAAATTTTTCCAGAATGAAGCTAGAATGTTGAGTTGTAGATTTTTTTATGTTTGAAGCCCATGTTGTATGAGAGCATATGAGCTCCATGTTAATGTATCTCATTTTCAGATTTTCAATATAATATATATTGCATATTTTTCTTCCATTTTATGTGTTTGAAATTAATTTTCTACCTTCTTGCATAGTGTTGTATGTGTGTTTGTGATCATATTTGAAAGGGAGAGTCTCACTTTCCATCACCGACTAAATTTGTTTCTAGGAAAATCAACACCATTATTCATGAGGTAATATATATATTTACAATTATTGCTAATAGTTCTACCAACTATTGATTTTACCACTTAACATTTACTAATTCATTAATAATACTAATCTTGAAATCAAACTCATTTAATGATCCAATTTCCACTCTAAAAGTTAGCATAATGTTATAAATAAATAATTTTAATCCAAGTTAATTTCACTTGTATGATTGTTACATAATGATTTATAACATATGATGCAGGGGCATCTCAATTTTGGTGTGCTTATGTTTTATCTTCTTTTTGGTTTTGTTTTTGTTTTTCTTTGTTTCCATTGTACTTCACTAAGAAGTGGCGGCACTTGAGTCTATCTAAGTTTCTTTGGTGTATTGGAAGATATCGCCACTCTTGGGGAGGATTTCGAGCCAGCAAAGAGAGTGGTTATTGAATGAAAAAAAAGAGAACCCGATCTAAGTCCAAGAAATGGTTCCGAAGAAAAAAGAAGAGATAATGGCTTTCATCATCTTTCACTGGGTGGGAAAAGACGATTGATTGTGTGTTCTGGTTGTTTGTACAAGAAGGTGTGAATTGAAGATTGAACCGCCTTAGTGTGAAGATCGAGCAGTTTGAAGACATGGAAATAAAAATGGTTGTCTAGAGTTAGAGGAGGACGATATGTGGTTGTGCGAAGCTAGAAGTTTATGTTTTTGTTTCCTGAAAGTTGGGAGTTGGAAATTGATTTCTTCCAGTATCGATTGCTTGGGGACTATTGTTTGTTGCTCAATGCAAGCTCAACTAGAATGTTACTATTTTCTTTGATGGAATATGGTAATGGGGAATGCGCCAGTTCTTGATTTTGTTTCCCTCCATCGCCTTGCTTTGTTTATTTGTTTCCACGAAGAAATATTGAACCATTTGTAGTTTAAAACCTGTTTCTTACATGCTTAAGGAAGTAACGCCCTTGAAAATACCCATGTCGCCTCTATATAGTTTTGGCCAAGTTTGGCACCAGCATTCTATGGAAAGAATTGATTGAGGGAGTATTAGTTGCGTTGTATGATCTCAAGGTGTTGGCTAGAATGTGTAGTGACATCCTCTATTTTATTTTATTTTTTCATCATCATGAAAAGTTTGTTTTCGTTTGAATGAATAAAGAAGAAGTCTTTTGTAGTGATACAATAGATGTGCAATAATCATGTATGTCATGGTGTGAAGATTTTGTGTTTAAATCAGCTTATCATCATTTTGGTATCAAAGCTCAAAGATTTGAGGTTATTGAGGAGTGGGCAGAATGCCACCGAGAGCATTGAGAGGTAGAGGACCTCGAGGAAGAGGCGGAAGAGGACATGATGATGGAGTCTTTGAATTGTTGTAGAACTTGACTGCATGAATGGATGCCATGTAGAGGGAAAATCAAAGAGGAACACCAGTGGATGATGGTAGTGAAGTTGAAGAGGAAGAGTGACCATAAGTTGATGATGATGAAGAACAAGAAGAACCATAAGGAGTGGAAGAAAAATTGATTAAAGTGGTGATGAATGTGGGAGCCAAACCAAGAATCGAGGTTCTAATGGTTTTGGGAAGTCTAAACGAAGAAGAACTTGTAGGTTGGATTAATGACCTAGATAAGTATTTTGAATACAAAGGAGTGGCAAAGGATAGAAAGTGAAGTTTGTTGTACATGATTAAAATGCCACATTGCGATGTGGTGGGACTACGTGCAGGTTGAAAGATGCAAGAAAAACAAGGAGAAAATCTCTTCTTTGGATGGAATGGTTTCCAAATTGAATATGAAGTTCCTTCCAGTAGATTATCAAACTAATCTTGTAAGAAGATTGTGAAATCTGAAGCAAAAAGATATGTCAATCAATGAATACACAAAAGAGTTCTACAAGTTGGTGATTCGATCTGGCCATAGCGAAGATGATTTGGAAAAGGTGGCAAGGTATCTAAATGTGTTTAGATATAGTCTACAGGATGATCTGACTTTAGTGTCACCAAGAAATTTGGAGGAAGCCTACCAGTTTGCCATTAAGGCAGAGGAAAATATTATGAGCAAGCAGAATCAGCAAGGTCGAGGTAGAGGATGAGGCTATGCAGAAAAAGGATAGCAACATCATCAAGATGTAGAGGCAAGTAGCTCCAGAGGGTAAGTTAAGTCAAAAAAAGGAGGTTATCAAGATAGAGGAGAAAGATATGTTATAAGCGATGGTTATTAGGGAAGAGGTAGAGGTTTTGTAGGTAAATGTTTTAAGTGTAATTAGTATGCAAGTCACAAGAGTTAGGAGTGTCCAAAATCTTCCCAAGGGGATTATACAAGGCCTAAAAGGAGGAATCGGGTGTTGCAAGAAGATCAAGAGAGTGCGGGATCATTTTCTCCAAGAAAGGAAGAACCTAAGTCAAGAGAATATTTTTTGTTCAAAAGAGTGTTTCTAAAATCACCAAAGGAGAGTCATGAACCTATACAAAGGAAAAATTTATTCAAAATGAAATGCAAAGCTAAAGGTAAGTTCTAAAAATTAATTATTGATAATGGTAGTATGGATAATTTAGTGGTTGTAGAAATGGTGGATAAGCTAGGACTTAAGAGAACTAAACAACCTACTCCTTATAAATTTTCTTGGCTTTAGAAAGGGCGTCAATTGTTGGTAGATCAGTAGGATTTAGTAGAATTTCAAATTGGCAGTTATAAGGATAGCATAATTTGTGAGATTATTCCTATGGACGTGTGTCATGTATTGTTTGGTAGGCCTTGGCAGTTTGATCAGAAGGTTGTACATGAAGGGAGGAGTAACACATATACCTTTGAAAAGGATGAAATCAAGCATACTTTTTTGCCTATGTGTGAACAAGAAGAGGATAAAAATAGTAGTAGTAGCATTAGTATGGTGATGTTGGTGGGAAGAAAAGAGTTTATAAATGGAAAAGAGACAAAGGAAGTTGCAGCAGTAATCAGTGAGGTGAACCTTCATTTTATTCAAGGTTGCATGGTCGTAAATAGTGTTGATTTGTGGGTAGGACACCCAACAACATGTGTTGACATAGGTGACTATGAAGTTGGGGCAGCCATTGTCATTCTAAAGGATGTAAAGATACATGGGAGTTTGGAACAACAATATAAAGATGAATACATGGGCACAAATTTGTGTGAACAAAGTGTGGAGATAGTGAAAGAGAATGAGGAAGATGACCCGGCTCTTCGAATTGAGGAAGTCGAGCATGAATGGTTGGAACTGACAAGAGGTGTGATGAATCGTACATACGTCAAAGGTGAGATAAAATCTTAGTTTTCAAATCCCTTGGATACACTTGAAGTTGATTCTCGTGAAGAGGCAAGGATTATAGTGGAGTGGGAAATGCAAAATGAATGGGAAAGGTGCAGCAAAGAGAGGCTATCTAGAGAGTGGTTTAACTAGAAAAAAATCAATCAAGGGGAGTTCATTCTTCCGTTGCTGTGGCATGAAATTAAGCTTACCAATGGAAAGAAAATGACAAGAATAATGGGGAAGAGAATTTGGATATATGGAGGACATATCCCAGCCAAATTTTGGAAGACAAGAAATAAATGATGGTTATGGGTGTCATTTATCAGCATAAGGGGACATGTTGCAAGTATAGAGCACTTGGAAGGATAGTCCTATTACCCAACCCCCCTCACAAACAAGTCCCCTGTTGATGTAGGGGCATCTTAATTTTGGTGTGCTTATGTTTGATCTTCTTTTTGGTTTTGTTTTTGTTTTTCTTTGTTTCCCTTGTACTTCACTGACAAGTGGCGGCACTTGAGTCTGTCTAAGTTTCTATGGTGTGTTGGAAGATATCACCACTCTTGGGGAGGATTTTGAGCTATCAAATAGGGTGGTTATTGAATGGGAAAAAAAGAGAGCTCGATCTAAGTCCAAGAAATGGTTCTGGAGAACAAAGAAGAGACATTGACTTAAATTGTCTTGCACTGGGTGGGAAAATAGGATCGATTATGTGGTCTGACTGTTTGTGCAAGAGGGGGAAAATTAAAGATTGAACTACCTTGGTGTGAAGACCAAGAAATTTGAAGGCACAAAAACAAAAATGGTTGTCTAGAGCTAGAGGAGGTCAATATGTGGTTGTTGTGCAAAGATGGAAGTTTATGTTTTTGTTGCTTGAAAGTTGGGAGTTGGAAATCAATTTCTTCTACTATCAATTACTTGGGGATTATCGTTTGTTGTTCAATTCCAGGTCAACTGGAATGTTACTTTTTTCTTTGATGGAATGTGGTAATGGGGAATGCGCTACTTCTTGTTTTTTCTTTCCTCCATCGCCTTTCTTTGTTTGTCTGTTTCCATGAAGAAAGATTGAACCATTTGTAGTTTAAAACATGTTTCTTACATGCTTAAGGAAGTAATGCCCTTGAAAATACTCATGACACCTCTATATATTTTTGGCCAAGTTTGGCACTAACATTTTGTGGAAAGAATCGATTGAAGGAGTAATAGTTGCTTTGTATGATCTTGAGGTGTTGGTTGGAATGTGTAGCACCATCCTCTATTTTGTTTTTTTTTAACATCATCGTGCAAAGTATTTTGTTGTTTGAATGAATAAATAAGTCTTTTTGCAATGATAGAATACGTGTGCAATAATCATGTATTTCATGGAGCGAAGGCTTTTTGTTTAAATCAGCTTGTCATCAACATAACTCCAATTAATTTCAACCTAATTGATTACCATTATATCTAAAATTTAGATTATATAACAAGCTTAAATTTTATCAAAGAATTAAAAAAAAATTATCCAGTAGTTTTAAAAATAATTGAGCATCTCAATAACTCTTTATTCCAAAAATTTTAATGCAAGTCCAAAATCACTCACTAATTTATTTAAGCAATGATAGAAGAATTTTCTCTATATTAGTATCTAACTAGTTAATTATCAATTATCTAAAATGACTTCTAAATATGTAATGAATTATTTAGGTATTGTGTGCAGTGAAAATCCCCTAGCCTAAAGTGCAAAATGAAAACGAATGCAAGACAAGGAAACACAACAACACCTCAAGATTGGATTAGTTGAACTTGAACAAAATACAAGAAAAGGAAGTGATATACCTTATCCAACTTGATTGTTTGATTGGCCTTGTAGATCGTTTGATTTGTGTGCTCCTAGACCAATTTTGACAGCATAATGACTTGTAAATGCTTGATTTGGATGCAAGAAGATGGTGGATTAAGTGCAAGATGATGGCTTGAGAGATTGAGATGATGAGAACTTGAATGTGGTTAGGGTTGTGAAATGGTTAAGTGTTACCATTTAGCCAAGGAGAGATGAATGAATGGTCAAGATTCATTCTTGGCCAAGGACAAGAGATCAAGGGTGGAGATCAAAGATTGACCGAAAGGAATTAAAAAAACTTTTTTTAATGTGCATGGGGAAGACAAAAGGAATAAAATATTCCTTGGGAAACCTTGGGTGAATAAATGAAATTTAAAATTCCATTTGAAAGTACATAGGGATTGTAAATGGAATTAAAATTTCCATGAAGAGTGTTGGAAGAATAAAATGGAATTAAAAATTTCATTGGGATGTGGGAAGAGTTGATTAAAAGAGGTTGATTAAACTAGTTGATGAAGGATTAGAAGAGGGTTAGGTAGCTAATGATGATTAGGAGCCAACTTGCAAAAGTTGGAGGATGTGACACCTCCTAATCATGGATTAGGATTGTGCACATCCCTAATGATGGGATTAGGAGATGAGTTTAGGATTAAGTATAAATTAGGGGGGATGGGAGATAAAAGGAATTAAATAAATGGATTATTTATTTAATTATTTGGAAGAAAGGGATAAATGGGTAAGGTATTTAATTATTTAACTAAATACCTTAGAGATTTAGAGGACTTTAAGGATGTTAATTAAATAATAGTAAAATTATTTAACTAATGTGGACAAAAGGATATTTAGACGAAAACAGGATAAATTTGACTAGATATAAGTGGTCAAATTTAGGTGTCTACAATTATAATTATAAATTATTAGGAAAAAGAGTATGTTCAAGAGTTCTTTTCATAAAATAACAATTTTAAATATGATTTTAACTCTTTCATCAAATTTATAGGTGCTAGAAAACATTGTTATATTATCAATACTCGTATTATAGTATTACCTAATTTTGATTAAAGAAATTAAATCACTAAATTGCTAACTTAATATTTTCTAATCTCAATACTATTAGATTAAATCAACAACAAAATAATATTAAGTCTAGTCATAATTATTGAATAATTAGATGGATTGCCCATTGTTATTGTATTCATAACTTACAACAAATAATAACCAAATAGTTATTAGTTTTCAAGTCATAAATGTTTTAATTTAAGTGTTATTAGTAAATTTAACAGCACATATTAAATAGTATTTACCTTCAATTAAATATCATAAATTAATTTTTAACTATCACTATTTTATGTTTACATTATAAATCAAAATATTATTACGCTGAAAAAGAAATGTGAGTCTGTTCAATAAAAACTCAGCAAATTTAATTTGACATTTTGGTCAAGGCTAACTTTATGTTTAAATAAGAATGGGATAAATGTTAATTTATTCACCTTGATAACTTTTTTTTTATTCGAAGAATTTTTTTAATTTTTTTTTAGTAAGTTAATAGTTGGTATGGCCAGCACCATATATTAGCGATCAAAAATAATAGAGTTGGATGCCTTTCAGCTAAGTTCAACCTTCAGAATGTCATACTGGCCGAGTATCAAGCAAATTTTTAAAAAGAAGCCCTACCAACCTATCTAAATCTACCCTACTTGATAGTTTAAAAAACAAACAAAATTCTACTTTTTTGCTAACCAACTTCATGATTTCCTTGTCTTCCTTCCTTTTGGCTTCCAGGGGCCACACAGAGTAGTGAAGATGATGCTTAAATCCTCTCATCTTGAACCCGAGTTGTTTCTTCCTTGCGCGTTTGTTTTGCATGGGTGGCACGAGACTTAACTGGGCATTCCAGTTTGCATCTCCTATGTGTTGGGTCATTTGCAATCTCCTCCATGTCTTGTCCATCATCTTCTATCCAGTCTTCTCTTGAATCCGTTAGTACCGGGGTCACCATATTATTTCTATCCTCCTTGTCACTATCCACTTTGAAACCCTCCTAAGCCATCTAGTTGCCCAATTCCTCCTTTGTCATAGGCGGAAGGATGCATGTTGCATGGAGGAGGAAGTTAATGTTTCTGTCGATGTCCCCGCACCACTCCTCCAATTCCTCTGGCTCTATTGTTGACAAGATCGTAAATTGGGGAACTGGCCTCCCTCCTCGTCTCTTGAGCAGGTAATAGTGTTGTGGCATAGGAATTCTCCCAAACTCATCAATATTGTCCAATACTACATCAATTTCCCCCAAGTATATATGTTTGAACAACCGCTGACAAAGGTTCTTTATCCTTGGATTTGTCATACCCCTGTAGAGTGCGAGAGCTAGAACATCTCAAGGATGTCATTATTGAGTCGGTGCTTATGGTATGACCAAATGAACTCTCGACCTAGCACCTCCCGAACTGCATGAATGACCAGCTTGTCCTTCACCGAGAGGACTCCACACAACCTAGCATTTGTCACTTCTCCCCGAAATGGCACCATGGTTGTAGTCATCTCTAGACACACAGGTGTATCCATCTTCTATCTTTTCCACCTGCACTTCACCAAATGCTTCTTTGTTGCTCTTCCAGCTGTAACTTTTTTGCAACGCTACCCATTCTTATAGCCAATTGTTTCCTTTTCTAATCTAACTTAATTGTGTCATCCTTTCACACAAGTGACTCCTTAATTCTGATCTAGCATTCTCGAGGTTGCCAACTTGAAGTGACTTCAATTTTCCTTGAGATGATTGGCTAAATATTGAAAAGATGGTTACCTGCCAAATGTGATGCTACTCAAATTTTGAGGTGTACCTAGCTTGTTGATTGCAGGTATCGGTGTGTACGTGGGGCTAGCTAATTCCTCCACCTCCTATTTTTTATGTTGCCACTTTTTATGCCTTCATATTGATGTGACCCTTCCCTCGGCCTCAGCTTAGTTGTCTCTGCCCAGGTTGTACTCAGCCTCCGTCACCGCACCTTTTGCCAAACTGTCTGCCATAGTATTGCCTTCATGGTACATGTGGCTAACTTGGAATTCCTCAAAGGACGAGACAAGGGTCCAAATTGGTCTCAACCAACACCATAATAGCCAGTTCGGGGTGAAGTTACTTATGATGGTGTTCACTATGATTAATGAGTCCCCTTCTAGGTGCAATTTTGTTGCCCCTATGTGCTTCCCCAATTCCAATCCGCTCATGGCCGCCCTAATTTCTGCCATGTTATTTGTTGCCTGTCCAATGCTTTATGCCTTCTGAGCAAGCTCCATTCCTTCGAAGTCTCTTTCCAGACACCCTATGCCATCCACTCTAGGATTCTTAGTAGAGGCGTTGTCGAAGTTTACCTTAATCCATCAAGGTAGTGGTTTATGCCATATTGTTCTTCGTCTAATTTCATCCTTTTGAGTCACATCCAATGCACCTACTGTAGTGTCCTTTAATTAGGTTAATAACTAGGAACATGAATTCCTCTACTTAGGGATTGAACATCACAACCGGAAATCATAACCTGCTAAAGGACCTCATTTAATTATCAACCTAGGGATGTAAGACTTGAAATGGGTCTGTAAAGTGGTGCAGGAGCACCTTAAGGTCTTTTGAAAGGTCTTAAAAAAAATTGGCTTGTAGGTGGTTCTAGCCAACCACCAAGGTAATAAGGACTATTTGATAAAGTCCTAAGGTTGATTTGGTGTGTGTGTTGTGGCAAGTTTTTTTAGAGTCTTGAGTTTTGTGTATTCTTACGACATCCTGCAAAGTTGTCATGACAACTTTTCCTAAACACTAGGAAGCTTTTATGTTGTTCTAAGCCCGACCTAAGGGTCCCAACATGTGGGGATATGATATATAAGGTTAGACAAACCCTAACCTGACAGTTGGGAAGATTCAAAAGAGTTGGAAGTACTATTGTTCGGATTGTGACTTGGAAAGAAAAGTTTTCTTAACTGTGTTTTTTGAAACAGAGCCTTGATCCAGTCAATTAATGGATTGAAAGGACTGAACTAATGCATTGAATCTTTAATTTGTGACATGTAACTACTTTGTGTGGCATTGGTTTAGTTTTTTGGAACGACTGGTTAACAGTTTGTAGTTTCTTTGTGTTCAACTATTTCACTGCCCTGTTCAAGGTCAGTTTTGTAAAAGATGCACCCCACTTGAATTCTTGTGGCTGAACTTCCATGGCCTCTTGAAATCAAGTAGGGGACCTTGTATATAGTGTAGATATGGTCTGTGGATTCTTTTTTTTCAGGGGAGCTAGTAATTCCATCAAGCTCTAGGCGAGTGTAGGGGCATTCTGGCTAGGTGCTTGAACAGAACAGAAGCAAGAGGGCTTGCCTAATGGTTTGGTTTGTGCCAATCAATGGTGTAGAGGTGTAGGGGTATGTGTCTTGGAAATTTGTATGCAAGGAGAAGTGCAGAGGAGGCCATTAATCACTCAATGAAGTTAAAGAAACCAGACAGTGTCACATACCCTAGAAACCCTTGAAAATAGGGGTTTGGTGACAGACCTATGTACAGACACCAAGGAGGTCTAAAACCTAGGAAATCTTGGAGCCTAGGAGGTCTATAGAGAGAATCCCTAAAGATTTTGGGATTTTTTTAAGGAATTCTTGGAGTTATTCCAAGAACACTGGTTTTAGGAGGCCTAATTGACCAAAAAGGCTACAAGGCCTTAAAACAAGGTTTACATGAATTCGATGGACAAATGAAGAAGGAATCCAACAAGATGGATCAGAGTGAAGTAAGATCAACCAAGGAATAGTTGGAAGACCTATTCCTAGTCCCAAGAATGGCTTGGGGAACGTTGTGGCAAAGTTGAGCCCAAAGGTGCTTAGTAGGGGTGTGAGAGCAAAGGTGAGTGTTTGAAGTTGGTGGAGAGTTCTATAAGAAGATAGGGGTCTTAGGAGTGACCTCTGAGTAGGGTAGAGAAGAATACCCTAGTAATACCAAAGAGTAGGTCTTAGAAAGAGAAAATGTGCTCTTGAGAGATAGTACTCCCCATCATAAAGTATATGCACTAATCGCCTATTTCAGACATGTATTATCTATTGAAAACATTATGCTAGAATTGGAATTATTGGAACAAATTCTAACTAACTAAACTCGCTTGGAATGAAAACTGAAAGAAAAAACTATTATGCTTCTAGTGGTTGCAAGAACAATTGACAGTTATGTATTTCTGCCAATTGCAGGAATAGTCATACTAAGCTCTATAAAAGGAAGTGCAGCTATTCTAACTTGCAGAATAAAGAGATAGACAGCTCCCTAAGTGGGCCCCCTTAGGTAGTGCCAAAGATAAACAACAGATTAGACTGTAAACTTCATAAACACCTTTATTAATTTGAGATGAACAAGTGCATGGCTCACAACCTTCAACTGTATTTCTGAAAACTAAAATGTATTACAACAGTAATCTTTCGGCCCTTTCTCTGAAGGAGAATGGGCTATTTATTAAAAACTGAATCTAACGACTAATTAACCCTTCCCTCATAAGATGTGGTCTTTATTACATCATAACTAACTAAGTGAAGAGGTGGATATAAAAAGGAAGAACTGAGTTAAATCAGTTCTGAAGATTTAAAGCATCACCATCCTAGATTTGTGCACCATCAAGACGCCTAAGTTGGATTCTTGGAACGCTTTCCTTACATGGTGGATGACTTGAGGCTGCCTCCTTATTCTTTGTTGTTGAATCAGTCTTCATTGAATCAGTCTTCCATTAATTAAGTGGAAACTGAATTTTCTCCTTAAGACGTGGTACCTACAAATAACTTAATAGCTACTCATGTGGCAGAAATTTAGGTCAACACATTCAACCATCAAGACGATCCATCACCTCATTTTACATTCATTAAGCATTAATTTAGAGAAAATAGTATTTCATATATGGCTATAGGAAATTCAATAGTAGAGGTTGCAAGAAATGCATGTCATCACAAAAAGTCACAAGGCATACCTATTCTATCAAACTAATAAAACATTCAGGCAA
Source organism: Sequoiadendron giganteum (assembly GCA_007115665.2). Classification (NCBI taxonomy): domain Eukaryota; kingdom Viridiplantae; phylum Streptophyta; class Pinopsida; order Cupressales; family Cupressaceae; genus Sequoiadendron; species Sequoiadendron giganteum. Next base: position 53,196,750 of record CM021104.1, read on the forward strand.
TAATCATGGAAAGACTTGTCATAATAAACTCATTGTATTTAAGCATAAAATTCCATGTCTTGTTCCCATAATTACCACTAAGTGTTTTTCTTATCATAATAAAAAGTAGAAAAGTGTTTTAAAAACATAGTCTAAATATGCCAAAAATTGGGATCATCACCTACAATGGGGGGAATGTATAATCCATCAAATTTATTAGTAATTTTGATATCTCTGTTCAAGAACACATTTTTTGGAAATGTTGTCTTGTTTGTTGCACTATTTACCAATTCCATCGCCGCCTTAACCAGACGTCCTACTAACTTTTCTCTACCCATTGATTGCTCTTGGAAAATACGTCTATTCCTTTCCTTCCAGATTTCCCAACATACTGAGGATGGCACTATCTTCCATATGTTGTTGAAGAATCCATTGTGAAGCTTCTTTGGCCATGTGGAGATCCATTCCCAGAGGTTTGATGATAATGGGGTTGGGTAATTTAGAAGTCCGAGTATGAATTTCCAATAGCACTCAGCGTAGGGACATGTGAGCAAAAGATGTGACATTGTTTTTGCTTGATGTTTGCACATTATACATCTACTAGGACCCCTGAACCCTAGCTTTATTATCTTGTCCTATGCTAATATCTTCCCCTGGGTGGCTAGCCATGTGAAAACCCCGACTTTCGATAAGACATTTTTCCCCCATAGGAGTGTATTTGGCCAGATTTTTCCTTCCTCCCTCCTTTCTTTGAGATTATATCCAATCTTAACTTTATACTCTCCATATGTTGAGGCATTCCATCTCAGAACATCTTCCCCTTCGCCAATGGGAAAGTTCCTGGCCTTCGGGATCATCTTCAGGGCCTTCTTTTGCGCTTCAGGGGAATTAAGCGCATCTAAATTTTTCCATCTCCACCATTGAACTTCCTTATTCCACACACTTTCTTCGTAGCCACTTACCTTCAGACCCCAGACCCTGGTTGCTTCTTCTTTGATTGCTGCCAGGCCCAACATATTACTTAGCTTAGAGTGTCCATCCCATGAATCTTCCCAGAACATTGCATTTCTACCATTGTGGACTTCCCATGTGACATACTTACAAATAATATTCCTGCATTCACAAATGAAGTTCCAAATTGTCGAGCCTCTTGGTGGACTGATTACCCTGACTATACTCACTAGATCATTTGAGTCGAGGTATTTCTTCCTCAAGATTCTTACCCTTTTTATTGTTGGTGTACATTTTCCATACTAGTTTAGCACCCATAGCCTGATTCATTTCCTTCATCTGTTTGATTCTTGCCCCACCTGAGGCCTGAGGTTTGCATATCCTATCCCATGCCAGCAAGGGAATTTCGTTTGAATTTTCTAGTCCATTCCAAAAGAATTTCCTCAATATTTGATTGAGTTGATCCACGATATCCTCAAGAGTTTTTAAACATGACATTGAGTATATTGGGATAGCTGCCAGAACAGTTCTCACCAAGAGTAGCCTGCTTGCAGAAGTTAACCATTTACCTTTCCATAATTCCATCTTCTTTTTGCAGTTCCCTACTAGTCTATCCCAAAGAGTGATACGATTGGCCCCAGTGAATAGGGGCATCCCTAGGAATCTCCCAGGGAGGCAGGCTGGTCTTATGCCCAATATCCTTGCAAGGTCTCATTGAAGGCTAGGTTGGATATTGAGGAAGAAGACTTCCGATTTTCTCCAATTGATGGCCTGGCTAGAAGCCATACTGTAAATATTCAAAACCTCCTTGATCTTTCTTTCTTCCACTCTTGAGGCTAAGCCAAAAAGGATGGTATCATCCATGAATTATTGATGGGTACTTGCTCCTACCCTTGGGGCTACCTCAATTCCCTTCCATGATCCCTCCCTCCTACATTGTCTAGTTTTCTTTCCTAGGGCTTCTTCCATTATGATAAAGAGAAATGGGGATAATTGATCCCCTTTCCTTAACCCCCAAGAGGAGTCTATGAATCCTTGGGCTACTCCATTTATTAAAATTGAGAATCTTGGAGCAATTATGTAGCTTTTAATCCATTCCACTAGCTTCTTGTCAAATCCAAATCCAAATCCAATTAACACATCTAGCAAAAATTATCTGTCCACCCGATCGTAAGCCTTTAGGATGTTTAATTTGAGGATCATACTTGGAAATCTTAACTTTCTTGCCGAGTGAATTGTCTCATGCACCACTATTATGCCTTCAACAATTGACCTGCCCGGAATAAATCCACTTTGCTCTTCTGAAATGATTTTATCAATTACCAACTTGAGCCTATTGGCGATAACCCTGGTTATTATTTTGTAGATTGTATTACAAAGGGAGATTGGCCTGAAATCCCCCATGCAATTTGCCTCTTTCTTTGTAGGAATGAGTGCAATAAAGGTATGATTGATTGCCCCTAGCATTGTGGTTTTTCTCCTTGATTCTTCAACTTCTTTGACTAGGTCTTCCTTAATTATTTCCCAATATACCTGATAAAAAGAGGTTAGGAAACCATCCGGTTCTGGGGACTTATCTACTCCAAGTTGGAATGTTGCTTTCTTGACTTCTTATGTACTGATGCGTTTAGTGAGTTCTCCATTCTCTGCCTCTGTGGTCGAAATTAGAATTCCACTAATGAACTCCTCCCTGGGTCTTCTATCCACTTGGACTTCTTTCTTAAACAAGGACTCAAATTACTTAACAGCCTCCTAATTGATTTCCTACATAGTTTTGGTGAGAGACCCATCTTCTCTGGCCACTTCTGTAATCCTAGTTGAATTTCTTTTGACCATGGTTGAATTGTGAAAGAATTTAGTATTTCTATCACCTTCTTGGAGCCACAGTTCTCTAGATTTCTGCTTCCAGTAGCATTCCATTCTTTCCAGGGTTTTGGATTGGGCACCTAACAATTCCTTTTCCTTAAGATATTATTCTTGCCCCATACTGTTCTCGATTATTTTTTCATTTAAGGTTTTGAGTTCACTCTCTATCTTGTCACTTTCTTCGAAAATGTTTTTGAAGTGTTCCTTATTCCACACTTGTAGTTTAGCTTTGATAAGGGAAAGTTTCTTTTAGAAGGAGAAAAGGTGTGAGTGATCACCAATCCAAATTTATTTCCACCAAACTGAGATCTATTCTAATAGATTTGGGTCCCTCATCCACATCTTTTCAAATCTAAAGGGTGATCCTCCCTTGAAAATATCTGGTTGAATTTCAAGTTGAATCAGAAAGTGATATGAACCGCTCCAAGTAAAAATAGAGGCTTCCATCAAGTTCGCCACCTGGTTCCTTTCCCCTACCACCAGGAATCTGTCCAGTTTTTTTGTTGTTCCTGTGTGCCCCATTCTTCTATTTGTCCAGGTGTATATTCTATTTTTTGTAGGTATCTCCCTTAGCATATTCTAATCTACGAACTCCTGGAATTCCATTTGAGATCTTATTAGTCTTCGCATTCCACCCTACTTCTTTGAATTGTTCAAAGTGGCACTGAAATCTCCACCCATTATGATTTTTAAGTCTTTTAGCTATCCCAAGAAGGTAGAGATTGCTGCCCAAAGATGTCTTTTGTCCATTGGGGCTACAGAGCCATATACATTGATTAGCTTAAATTCTACATTACCCAAGTAAATCCTTACTGAGATTGACAACCAATTTTGATTCTCTTCAATGAGATTACAGCACACCGAGGTTGGGTTCCATACTATCCCCAATCCCCCAGAAGCCCCTATTGACTCTTTAAAAATCCCTTCCCACCCTTTCCAGCACTTCAAATGCCATTCCCACTCCTCCTTACTCCACTTTGTCTCCTGGATTAGTAGAATATCTAGCTTACTGTTATTTATTTGACACCTAAAGTGGTGCCACTTGCTAGGGGTATTCAATCCCCTAGAGTTCCAACTTATGATTTTCATGGTTCCCCGGGAAGGGGAAGTCCCTTCCCATTTCTAAGAATCATTTGGCCTAATTTTGTTTGTCCTTTAGTTGAACCTGTCATTTTTAGTTTTTCTTTGTTGGGTTTGCATCCTCTTTGATTGGCAGACTTGATCCTTGGTGTTTTCCTTGTCGAGGGGATTTGTTCAATTCCTCTCTCGACCATTATGTCTTCCTGATACTCCTCAAATCTTTCATCACAGTCCGACTCTGATTCCATACTACCCTGATCTTGACCCTCCTCCAACCCTTCTTCTAGATCCTTAAAGCTAGTGAATGCCTTCATTGATGATGCCTCTACGGTTTCTAGCTTTTGATTAGTCTCGCTCCTTTCCATTATATCCACCAGCTGATTCTCTGTCCTAATGTCTGTGAGATGGGGAAAACCTTCTTTGAACTGAAGATCTATTCCTGAGAAGATTGGTTGTTCATATTGAACTAACTAGTAAGATCTTTGATTCTCACCTTTCTGTGATTCTAATGAGTTTCTTCCCCCCAACTCAACCTCCTCATTTCCTGATTTTGGAGGTCTTATTGACTATATTAGTTCCTTTTCCCCAAACTCACTTGATGACCTCATCTCCAACCTAAATTCCTTCACCTTCTTAGGTTCCTATTTGTCTGTGATGGTATTGCTAGCCTCCCCCTTTTATGTGCACTTCTTCTTATTGTGCTCCAATGATTTACATTTAGGGCAGATTTTTAGGTTGTCTTCCCTACTCACTTCTTGTTGCCAAGATCCCACTTCGGATATGAGATCTACCACCTTTGGCAATTCTATACCTTGAGCTTTTGATACACAAATTTGAAAGTAGGATCCTTTTTCCACATCCTCCTGGATGTTATCTACAATTTGTAGTTTGCCTATCTTCCTACCTATCTCCTTTAGGTTTTCTTCCATCCAGTACTCCAAGGGTAAATTTTATAGCCTCATCCACACCACACTTTCCTCAGTCCATGTTTTTCTTGGATCAAAGTTTGGCTGCCATTTTATGGGATGCAATTGGGCACAATCCAGAAAATAAGGCCTTATTCCTCCTCTTTTTGGTTCGGGAAATTAATTAGGAACCAATTATTTTCCAAGGCTTTCACTACTAAAACCTCACCCCAAGTTCTCTTACACCATTCTTCCATAATTATCCATTTTTTGTAGCCTTCTCCCCCCATTTGAAAAACATTCCAATATTTTGCAGTGATTCACGAATACTCTTGAAAGTTTCATTATTAACACATAGATAAGGTATAGGATTTGGTGTGGACTTACCCCCATTCGCTTCGCCCTGGTTTGTTGAACCAATGTCCATGTCTAACTTGGTTATTGGAGCCTTTTTGTGATCCTTTTGGTGCCAGTTTTTGGTCAAGTCTCTTTCCACACTGACTTTTCCTCGAACCACCCATTCGATCTTTTGAAGTTTCACCTACCACCTTTGTTGAAACCCTTATTTCCTCCCCATCTTCCATTTTCCTTAACAAAGCGGTTAGGTCTCACCCATGGAGGCCCTTGTCCCTGCCCAACCCAATTTTTCCTTTGCTTTTGTTCGGCTTCTGGTTGGTACCAAGGTTGATAGTAAGGGTGGCACTTATCCACCCAGTTACTATTTTCCATCACCCATTGGGGCCTATGCATTTTTGATCCTGGGGTCCATTCTGATTTTCCATACGCCATCCAACCCTTGTTGATTCTCTCCCCGAATTCTTCGAAGGGGACCGTTCGCTCTATTTTTCCTTACTTCTTGTCTCCTCTTCTAGTGTCAGTTTCTGATGTTGGTCACTACCCACCTCTAGTGTATCATGTCTTTGCTTCTTGCCTTGCCACAACTTTTGGCCTTTGTGATTCTTCTCATCACCCTTCTCCACTTCACAATCTTCAATTTGTGCCACCTCGTTGGTTTTTGCCACCTCGCTGATTTTCGCCATTATTATTTTTAAGATTATTATTATTATTTCACATTTTAGGGGATCAAATAATATCATTTGATAGAAATTTTTTTATTTACTTAAGATAAGAGTTGTTTTATTTTTCTTTAAGATTATTTAAGAATTAATATTTGTAGTTTACTAAAAGAACACTATTTTTCTTTTAAGAATTAATATTTGTAGTTTACTGAAAGACTCTATTTTTAAAAGTAGGTTTTATTATTGCATCAATAAAATAATAAATTATACATAAATATATAATATTTATTATACTTTTATAAAAAAATAAAACATAGAATAATAAACATACTATTTTTTTTTTTAAATTGTTATGTTATATGAAGTGTTTCCTACTCTTTAATAAAATATTTTTAAATCTAAACTAAAATAATATAATACATTGAAAACTAAAAAAATAGAATTAATACATTTTATATTTTTGAAAAGAGTGTATAAGATCAAAAAAGTTTTAAAAAATATTTTATATTTAAAATTTAAGAAGAAATCTCTTAAGCAAAGAAAAAATATTAATTATAAAAAATTGGAATTCATATTTTTTTAACATTTAATATTTATTTTTACATAATCATTCTTTATTTTAAAAGAAATAGTGAAATCATAGACATTACGTTTGAAATTAATGTTAATGAAGATTAAACATTTTTCCTCAAGTCAATAGGTGCCTTGATAACTTTTGTTTTTTATATATATTATTAATTAATATATGTATGTTAGTTTTATTCCCTAAACTCATTTTTTTTCAAAAAAAGATTCAAAATAACTTTTATTTAGTGTTGACTTGCATTAACTACTACTTAATAATTAATCAAATTAGAAACTATTATTTTGAGTTCTTTAAGAGAATATTTTTTAATTGTATAAAACTAATATCATTATATTTCCTACAACTAATTTAAGATTTTATTTTTCAAACATACTTCAATAAATAAATGTGTGTGTGTCTATACACAAAGATTTATGTATATATACTAGCATACATATATTTAATAATATCTTAATAAAATTATTTTTTATATTTATATATTTTATATTAAGTTATTATAATAATTAATATATTATAATACGATAGTATAATATTTGTAATTCAATTTTAAAAAATAATATATATAGTTTAATATTTAAATGTTAAGTTAAAATATATAAATATATTTTTAGTATATTTAAAAATATTATATCATCAATATTTAGTTACGATTGGGGTTAGGGTTAATATTAGGATGAGAGACAGATTTTGCATCAAAATTAGGGGTAGGGTTATCATCAAGATTAGCTTAGGATTAGGGTTCAGGTTAGCATGAGGATTAGGGTTACAATTAGGTTTAGGGTTAATATATAGGGTTATGGTTGGGGTAAAATTTTGGGTTAAGGTTATTAGGATTAGGGTTATAGTTATGTTTTAGATCAAGTTTAGGGTTAGGATTATGGTTAGGTTGGGGTTAAGAGATATAGTTAGACTTAGGGTTCAAGTTAGGATTAGGGCTAGAAATATAGTTAGAGTTAGTATTAAGAGATATAGTTAGGGTTAGAAATACAGTTAACATGAGGATTAGGGTTACAATTAGGTTTAGGATCAAGTTCAGGGTTAATAGATATAGTTAGGATTGGGGTAATAACTGGGGTTAAGGTTATCAGGATTAGGGTTATAGTTATGTTTTAGATCAAGTTTAGTGTTAGGATCAATTAGGGTTAATGTTATAGTTGAATGTCATCTCAAATAAATGTTGTTTAATAATATTTTAACTCGTAACCCTAAATGAACCCTAGTCCTAACTATAACATTAACTAAACTGAAATCCTAATTAAACCCTAACCCTAATCCTAAATCCTAACTCTAATCAAATCTTACCTTTAATTTAATGCTAATTAAACCCTGCCCCTAATTGAATACTAATTGAAACTTATCCCTAATTAAATTCTAAGTGTAATTTTACTCCAACCCTACTTGAATCATAACCCTAATCATACCATAACCCTAGCTCTAATTGAATTGTACCTCTAATTAAACTATAACCCTAACAATGACCCTTACCCTCATTGAACCCTAACCGTAACACTAATTGAAACTTAAATTTAACATTAACCCTACTTGTGCCCTTATTAAATCATAACCCTAATTAAATAGTAACCCTAATCTTGAGGCTAACACTAACCCTAATCAAACTATATCCATAATCGATCTGTAATCCTAAACCTAACCTTAATTGAAACCTAACCCTTATTAAACGCTAACCCTTGAATTGAATCTTAATTGAATTCAAGGGTTAGATTTAATAAGAGTTAAGTGTCAATTAAGGTCATGTATATTTGAAATTTAATGGAACCCTAACCCTAACCTTAAATGAACACTAACCCTAATTAAACTCTAACCCTAAATCTAATTAAACTTTAAGAATACTTGAATCCTAGCCCTAACTTTGACCTTAATTGAATCCTAGCCCTAATTAAATCATAGTTCAATAATTGAACCCTAACCTTAACCCTTATCAAACTGTAACCTTTATCAAACCCTAATCTAAATTAAACCCTTACCCTTGAGTTAAATCCTAATTGAACCGTAACCATAAAACCCTAGTTATCACCAAGATTTATCTTAGAATCATAATTATACCCAAAACCCAATCTTAATTGAACCCTAATTTAATTGTTAGGGTTAGGAATATGGTTAACATTAGGATGAGGGTTAGGAATTGCATCAAAATTAGGGTTAGGATTAGCATGAAGAATAGTTTAGGATTAGGGTTAGGATTAGCATTAGGATTGGGATCACGTTTAGGTTTAGGGTCAAGCTTAGGGTTAAGAGATATAGGTTGGGTTATTTATTAATTATCTTAACCTTTACATTAGTAAATTAATATACTTTTCAAGGTAGTGTTTCAGATGTGGGTAACCCAAACCCTAATAACCCTAATTGCATGCAATAGTTTTATTTTTCTATATTAGCTTAGGATTAGGGTTTTGGTTAGCATGAGGATTAGGGTTAAAATTAGGTTTGAGGTCAAGTTTAGGGTTAATATATATAGTTAGGGTTGGGGTAATAATTAGGGTTAAGGTTATCAGGATTAGGGTTATAGTTATGTTTTGGATCAAGTTTAGGGTGAGGATCAAATAGGGTTAATGTTATAGTTAAATTTCATCTAAAATAAATATTGTTTAATAATATTTTAACCCATAACCCTAAATGAACCCTAGTCTTAATCATAACATTAACTAAACCCAAACCCTAATTAAACCCTAACCCTAATCCTAAATCCTAACTCTAATTAAATTTTACCCATAATTTAATGCTAATTAAACCCTACCCTTAATTGAATACTAATTGAAACTTATCCCTAATTAAATTCTAAGTGTAATTTTACTCTAACACTACTTGAATCTTAACCCTAATTGTACCATAAGCCTAGCTCTAATTGAATTGTACCTCTAATTAAACTGTAATCCTAACAATAACCCTTACCCTCATTGAACCCTAACCCTAACCTTAATAATAATAGAACCTTAACTTTAACATTAACCCTAATTGTGCCCTTATCAAATCATAAACTAATTAAATCATAACCCTAACCTTGAGGTTAACCCTAACCCTAAGTGAACACTAACCCTAATCAAACTATCCATAATTGATCTATAATCCTAAACCTAACCTTAATTGAAACCTAACCCTTATTAAACATTAACCCTTGAATTGAATCCTAATTGAATTCAAGGGTTAGGCTTAATAAGTGTTAGGTGTCAATTAAGGTTATATTTAATTGAAAGTTAATCAAACCCTAACCCTAACATTCAGTAAACACTAACCCTAATTAAACTCTAACCCTAAATCTAATTAAACTTTAAGAATACTTGAATCCTAGCCTTAATTTTGACCTTAATTGAATCCTAACCCTAATTAAACTCTAACAATAATTGAACCCTAATCTTAACCCTTATCAAACTGTAACCTTTATCAAACCCTAATCTAAATTAAACCCTTATTAAACCATTACCCTTGAATTAAATCCTAATTGACTTAACCATAAAACCTTAGTTATCACCAAACTTTATCTTAGAATCATAATTATATCCAAAACTTAATCCTAATTGAATCCTAATTTAATTGTAACCCTAATTGAGTCATAACCCTAACCTTCATGATTACCCTATCTGAAGCCCAAACCTGTTCCTAACACCAAGCTTTATTGTAAAACCCTAACCCAAATTGAATGTTAATAAAACCCTAACCCTAACCCTAATTAAACTCTAACACTAAATCTAATTAAACTCTAAGAAAACTTGAATCCTAGCCATAACTTTGACCTTGATTGAATCGTAGCCCTAATTAAACTGTAACAATAATTGAACCCTAATCTTAGGTCTTATCAAACCCTAATCTAAACTAAACCCTAACCATATAACCTTAATTATAATATGATTGATTTTTCTTGTATGAAATGTTTTCAATTGTTAAATATTTTAATTTAGAAACACATTTTTATATGTAATAGTAAATTTAAGATATTTTCTTTTTATTTAATTTTCTATTATTAAACACATTAATTTAGGACTTTTGAAAAGATTTGAACAATATTTTTTAATTTTAAGTTAATTAAAATTAACCTACTTTCATATGCAATAGTAAATTTAAGAAAGTTCTTTCATACTTAATTTTTAAAATTTTAAAATTAACTTTAACATATTTTTTATATCATATTTTTATTGATAATTATTACTTTTTGTTAAAAAAGTTATTTAAATAAATTTATATAAAAACTTAAAGGATATGTTGTTTTAAAAATATCTTGAATATTTTTTAATTTAAAGTATATTAATTTAAAAACTATTTTTATATGAAATAATAAATTTAGAATATTTCTTTTGCACTTAATTTTCTAAAATTTAGAAAAAGAAATTGTGTCTAATTTAAAAACTACTTTTAGTAAATTTAGAAATAATTTAATCTAATTTAATAACTTCTTTTATATGAAATAATAAAATTTATAATGTTTCCTTTTGCTATTAATTTTTTAAAATTTAGAAACTTTTTTCATATATCTAATTTAAAAACTACTTCTATATGAAATTGTAAATTTAGAATATTTTTTTTGCAATTAATTTTCTAAAATTTAGAATGTTTATTTACATCTAATTTAGAAACTACTTTTATATGAAATTGTAAATTTAGAATATTTATTTTGCACTTGACTTTCTAAAATTTAGAAACCTCTTTTTACATCTAATTTAAAAATTACTTTTATATGAAATATCAAATTTAGAATATTTCTTTTACATTTGATTTTCTAAAATTTAGAAATTTTTTTTTGTGTCTAATTTAAAAACTACTTTTATAAAATTTGGAAACTTATTTTATAATTGTAAATTCACACTTGATTAAAATGTTATTTTGTATTGTGTAGCTAGTAAGTGAGAAACAATTTTCAATTTTTCCTTATAACAACATTTAAAATTAATGAACAAATAGAAACAATATTCAATCTTTCTTGATTGAGGAAAAAATAGCAATCATTATTTTTCTCAAATTCCTTAAATCAATATTTTGTTAAAAAATAACACCCCGATATTTGAAAGAATCTTCAATCTCCTGCAGTATCAATATTCTATTAAAAAATAAAACACTGACATTTGAAAGAATCCTCTACAGTGGGTTTGAATCCTCCATAGATTGTCCATGACCATCTAAAATCAGAATGTAATTTTTGAATTTAACTCATCTAACATAATTTCAATTTGGTTGGTGGGAAAACAAAAATAATGTGAAAGCTATACGATCAAACACAAGTATCTGTCCATCATGACAAGGATTATTTGTGATAGCCATAATAATTATCTAACCCTGTCAAACCAATTTCAGATGGCAGTAGTAGTAGCCTTGATTGAGATCCAGTCCAATGCCATGCATTTGGCATATGATCTGTAGGGCCACTCCCACCCCACGACATTGTAGGAATTGGGCTGGAGCCTAAGCCATCTATTGGACCAGAGCCATCACCTCCTGCGTCTGCAGGAGGATTGGATCCATCATCTGGACAAGGTTCGAGTTTGATCCATAGCTCCCACCTGGTTCAGGCAACAAAAAAGGAGCCTTTTCAATTTGTTTCAGCTATTGCATGCAAGGAAAATGTATTACTATTAAAAAATTGAATCAATTTACCTGAAAATGGAAGGCCGCCTCGACTGCCATCTCCATCGTTATCCCCTTTCTGCTCTCTGAATTCCTTTTGATTGGCAGTTCTAGTCAGTATCTGGGCCGTACTACCACCAGCACCACTAAGAATTATAAGTGCAAGGAAAACAATAATAAATGTGGGCGCCATGATTTTTTAGAAGCAACTAAAATTATGGACAATGATCTTAAAGGATGAAATACATCATGCATATGCAAGGATTATATAGAGTGTTTCCTTTAACACCATTCAATTTAGTTAAGAAGATTTCAGACATCTGGCTGGAAATCATTAAAAATGTTTACAGATAGTAATAAAAGCCACAGGTCATGTACAAGCACAGACCCTGCGTTGAGGGTGAACAATGCCTTCTGTTGCCTGTTTTCTTTTAAGATGACCGATCATTTATTTTTCCACTACCTACAATTGTTATTCCCACTTCTATTTGTCAGTTACATTTTAATGATTTCAAATTCAAAGACTGGTTCCTCACCCATCAATTTTTTTTAAAAAGCAAAAAATATTAAACAAGATTTTGCTTCCACTGTAGATTTTTTTTTTTTAACAGCAAATTTCAGATTATAAAAACATCATGAAATGCTGACTTAACTTGCAACGTCTTATATAAAATTCACATTATTAGTATTTGTATTAGGTAATACTATTGCATTTGAACTATTATTTTGTCTCAAAGTTGTTTTTGTTTGTATCAAGTTTGTATCCCCTCAAGATGCACCACATTATTAGTATTTGTATTAGGTAATCCGTAATACTATTGCATTTGAACTATTATTTTGCCTCAAACCTGTTTTTGTTTGTATCAAGTTTGTATCCCCCTCAAGATGCACCACATTATTAGTATTTGTATTAGGTAATCCGTAATACTATTGCATTTGAGCTATTATTTTGCCTCAAACCTGTTTTTGTTTGTATCAAGTTTGTATCCCCCTCAAGATGCACCACATTATTAGTATATGTATTAGGTAATACTATTGCATTTGAACTATTATTTTGCCTCAAAGCTGTTTTTGTTTGTATCAAGTTTGTATCCCCCTCAAGATGCACCCACCCTCCTATCAGTTGAATCCAGCCCTCGGAGTTAAACCCAAGACCTCGGGGAGCAAACCCGAGACTTAAGCCTCCTCCGCTGACCATGCGAGTGTGGGTTGAAGCCCAAGTTTGTATCAAGTTTCAGTTGCATTTAGCCCTATTTTCCAATACCTATATAATCTTTTTGTGGTTTTGAATTATTTTTCTGTACGCATTTCATTATTATGATGAAAATCTATTGTTATCGCAGTGCTCATATTTAGAGCGATTCTCTACATTTCATTTGTTGCCCATGTTAATTGTTTTAAAATTATCCACAGTTTTTTGCTGGAATGTTGGAATTTAATTGTATTTGAGGTTTTTTTTAAATTATCCACAGTTTTTTGCTGGAATGTTGGAATAGGCAGCTATCTATATTAATAAAAAAATAAAATTACATATTCACAAAAAAAATCTTTAATCTATTTTTTTGTACAATCATTTGATTATTTTTTATTTAGTTTAATATTTATAATATTTTAATAATATTTTTTAAAAAATTATATAATATTTTTATATAACATAATTGATTTTTATTAATATTACATTTTTATTATGAAATTTAGATTATATAATATTTAAATTATATAATATTTTTATTAATATATATTATATTACTTTAAGTTTTGTTAATGTAATATTATGTTATATTTATATTTATACTACATTACATTAGAATTATATTACTAGTATATTTATTTGTAAAAAAGCTATTTAAAATATACAAGATTTTTTTGACATTTTTAAAAATAAATGTTACAAAGATTTGAGATAGATTTTTGTCAAATAACATTCATAATTATATCTTATATGATGGTTTTTTTATCATATTACAAAATTTCCTTTTACCTTTTATTTAATTTATCAAAATGAGATCAACCAATAGTTCCATACAGACCTGAAATTTTATTTGACCGTTTTTTGCATTTTGACCGTATATTACAACCTAAAAATTTATATTTATAGACCGTATCATTTGACTTGATTTTTTCAATATAATACAACATTTGTGTTTTATTGGTGAGCATGTTGAAATTTTAGATAATGAGTTGAATAAGGATTAAACTATTTTTAATTTTATATAATTATTTTTTAATAGATTTGAGATTGATATTTAAATTTTTTGACAATTAAATATTTTCATAAAACCGGCATTTAAATGAACAAACCGTCAAAAAAAAATCATATGACAGGTAGGGGTGGCCATCAAATTCCAAGCCTGGTTCCATATATAAGTGATTATTAAAAAGCAAATAATTATGATAAAAGTGATAAAATTATTTTAGTATAATATATTATATAATAATATAAATTATATATAAATATTCAAATGTATTCTACATTTTTATAAAACTAAAATTTATTCTACTTTATTTTATTAAAAAAATAACATCAAACAACAAACATATATACTAGTTTATTTTTATTTTAAATATTTAACATTAAACAAGATAGTTACATTGAATAACCAAAACAAATAAAAACAACCATCACTACTAAACAAAAAAACAAAAGTCAAAGTAAAATACAATAATTAACAAAATATATATATTTAATTTTATTCATCTTCATTAAAATTACATATATTTTATTTCGCGCAACCATAGAATCTAAACCGTGCGTCAAATTGAAAAAAAAAATTATGGGTTTTTTGCCCACGAGTTAAGAGCTCATAACTAAGCTTTTGGCTTTTGGGCAATTCGATAGAGCTCGGGAGCATTGGATATGTGTGCGGAGGTCAAAAAGGCACCTTTTAGAGGTGTCGTCCGCTCCCCGCCACCTAACGTCCCAGTACTCGCCAGCTATAACCACTAATAAAAAATTTAAAAAACACCTAAATGTGTGACTATTAACATTTAAATAAAATTATTCTATCATTCAAATCTGCTCAAAATTCAATGGGTCTAATTCACATTGGCACCTTAAAAAATCAATTTTGTGCCCATTAAAAATCACTCCTACATATTAATCTCCTTACTTTAGCATCGGACACTAAACACATTACACTCCAATTAATCTTCATTTGGAGTCTGATTTAAGCATATGACTAATATTTTTTTTCGGTTGGCACCCCATTATTTACCATCATTTTACCGCTCGTGCTTTGTTGAAGGTTCTCACAGCGATGGAAGCGAACAGTGACTGATGTCCATAATTCCACACACGTCTTTAGGTAACATCAAACATCATTTTCCTTTGAATATGCAAACAATGGTACTGGTTAATCATTTTCTTCTGCATCTTTCGTGACCCGTGAAGGGTTTATTCGATGATTAAAAAATTATTATTGCTTGTTTATGAAATAAATCATGCCTCTTACACACATTTTCGCCATGTGCTATTTGTTTTTGTTGGGTCATGGTGTTGTTGTTTTACCCATGGATTTTTTTGGGGTTAAATAATTTCCTCTCCTCAATTTACCGCGCGCTTTTAGCCTGGTAAAGTCGATTGTATCATGATTTTGTCTGCAGAAATGATAGGGGAATTTCGTGGGTTTGACCACATGTCTACAAAAAATGATTAATGGTCTGCATCAACCTTTTTATAACAAACCCATGTGAATATGACCATAAATCGGCAAACCCATTTAGTATACACCATTTTTTGCAAAAACCCTTGCATTATTTTTTCAAATACGGGTTTTTTTGGGGTTAAATGATTAAATACAACCTGGTAAAGTCGATTGTATCATGATATTGTCTCCAAAAATGATGAGGAATTTCGTGGGTTTTGACCACATGTCTGCAAAAAATGATTAATGGTCTCCATTGACCTTTTTATAAAAAAACCCATGTGAATACGAGCATAAATCGGCAAACCCATTTAGTATACACCATTTTTGCGAAAACCCTTGCTTTTTTTTTCCAAATACAGGTTTTCTTAGGGTTAAATGACTAAATACGACCTCGTAAAGTCGATTGTCTCATGATATTGTAACTAGGTATGATGAGGAATTTCATGGGTTTTGACCACATGTCTGCAAATTAATTTTTTTGGTCTGCTTTGACCTTTTTATAAAAACCCAGTACACAGTGGGCAAAAATTATCTCATGAAACCCTTGCCTAGAATATTCTGCATCTATCTGAAAATGCACTTTTGTATTCCTGTGAGTGAGGAATTACTATTATGAAACCCTTGGTTAATTTCTTGAGCACATTTCTGAAAACCCAAGTGGTCAATCGATCTACTTCTGTTAAAATTAATATCTTATTGTTGTTGAATATAGCACAACTTCTTTCATTTATTGTACAATGTGCTTTGTACATTCTACTTATAGTTATTTTCATGAGTTGTGCATTTAACATTTATATTTATGCACTGTCTTTTGTCTTTACAAGATCTGCAAAACGAATTCTCCTAAGTCTTGCAGCAATTCTTTTTTATCATTTACTACATTTCCTTTGGTTGTCCAATACAACAGACTAGCATTTGAATACGTTTCCTTTGGTTGTCCAATACAATAGACTAGCATTTGTTTAAATATTTTTTATACTTTCCATTGCACATACAGTAGGCCAACATACATATATTTGTCATTTTACATTTTGTGTCTCTTGTTCATTCAGCAAATCAATATATATGTGTGTATCCTTTGCCTATCCTTTGGCAATGCAAACAATGGTACTGTTTAATCATTTTCTTCTACATCTTATTGAATTTGTAAAAGAATGTGTACAAAGTTATACCTATAAAACACACATTAAGCAATGTGTTTCAAATTGTAAATGAATCTGTGCAATTTTTTATACATACATTTACAAATTATGTGTCTGTTGTCTCTTGTTCATTGAGTAGATTGATATATATGTTTGTTTCCTTCAACTATCCTTTGAAAATGCAAACAATGGTACTGATTAATCATTTTCTTTTGCATCTTTCATGACTCGTGAGGGGTTTATTCGATGATTGAAAAATTATTACTGCTTGTTTATGAAATATATCATTCCTCTTACACGCATTTTCGGCGTGTGCTATTTGATTTTGTTGGGTCATGGTGCTATTTTTTTCTCCCACATTGCATGTATGTATGTATGTATGTATGTATACATGTATGTATGTATGCATGCACATACATACATACATACATACATATATATATATATATATGTATATACATATATGTCTGTACATGTATGTATATATAAAGTTGTTTGTCCATGGTGTGAGGTAACAACAAACATCACTGTCCTTTCAAAGTGTATGTATGTATCGGCAAACCCATTTAGTATACACCATTTTTTGTGAAACCCCTTACTTTGTTTTTCCAAATATGGATTTTTTTGGGGTTATATGTGTATGTATGTATGTATGTATGTATGTATGCACATTGTACACATTCTTTTATAAATTCAATAAAATGCAGAAAAAAATGATTAATCAGTACCATTGCTTGCATTTTGAAAAGGATAGTTAAAGGATATAGACATATATATCAATCTGCTCAATGAATGTATGTATGTATCTACGTATGTGTGTATGTATGTATGCACATTCATACACACATACACACATATATATATGTGTGTATATGAATGTGCATACATACATACACACATATATATGTGTATGTAGGTATGTATGCACATACATACATATATATATATGTGTGTATGTATGTGCATACATATATACGTATGTCTGTATGTATATACATACATATATATATTTATGAATGTATGTATGTATGTATGCACATACATACATACATATATATATTTATGAATTTATGTATATATTTATGAATTTATGTATGTATGTATGCACATACATATATATATATACCTTCCATCGCCATGAGAACCTTCTAGAAAGAGCATGCGGTAAAATGATGGAAAATAATGGGGTACCCACCAAAAAAAACATTAGTCATATGCTTAAATCAAACTCCAAATGAAGATTAATTGGGGTGTAATGTGTTTTGTGTCTGGTGTTGAAGTGAGGAGATTAATATGTAGGAGTGATTTTTAATGGGCACGAAATTGATTTTTTAAGGTGCCATCGTGAATTAGACCCATTGACTTTTGAGCGGATTTGAATGATACAATAGTTTTATTTAAATGTTTTTTTTGAGAAATTCTATAGATAAGTGTTACCAAAGGGGGTAACTCCCATGTACATTTAGATTTAGCTTTTACAAGTCAAGAACGAGATTACAAACCCTGCTCATTCTATGAGCAGGAAAATTGTTGCGAGGATGTCCCCAATCCTAGTCAACCGTTGCAAGTGGACCCCATTGAGCCAAGCCAAGTCAGAGCGCATGAAGTTGGAGAAGGCGTCCATGTTGGCATTTTTGACTCCTCCTCTAAATACTTCCCATGAGTCAATACAAACATTATCAATTGCAGCTTGGCAGGCACGTGCAGCATCTTCCTCCACATCATCCTCGTTGGATTCTGCTTCCTCCTCATCATTTTTTGAATCATCGATTGCCATATTCAATATTTTTGGGTCGAAATAGTACTGGAGGAAGCTGACCCATCCCTCCTCGCTTAGGTTTAGAATGGCATTGGCTACTGCCTCAACGTTACCAATTTCTATGAATTCGTCGAGTCGCTCAACCACGACTTCCCTGGCCTCGGTTATGTCCACTAATGCACATAGTATGAGCTCGTAGAATTTTTCATCGCACTAGTGCTGATCAAGAGACAAAACCATAGATACCAGGTCGACTACTGCATTCCTTATTACTGGGTCTGGAATGTTAAAAATCCTTCTGCACTGCACCATTACTGGCTCCTTAGTGCAATGGCACTCGACTCCGAACATGAATACCATCCTGCTTTTCTAGCAAAATTGGAGTTGATATGAAGAGGTGGAAATGGAGAATATATTGTCCCGCTATTAATAGCTTTAATCTTGTAATGATAAGGATTGCTTGAGAATCGAGCATGTCGATTCAGGCCATACCAAATCCAATCTAAATCGGTCCTTATGATTTCGCACATGTGAATCCAGTCCTGATTTGAGGTTCACAAGGTTTTTGGGATGAGGGACCTGGCATTCTGACAACCGCCATTTTTTCCAAGTAGTTGAGGTGAGTTCACGTGACAAAGTGCCAAGGTGTTTGTCCCTTGCCAATTTCGTAAGTTGTCACTGTGGGAGCATCGATTATGATACGGCCCAAGGCAGGCCCTGTGCACAAATACGCCGCCTAAAGAAAATTATGCCCCCATAGACCAACGCAGAGTTTGTACCATCCCGTGTCTTGTTGGGATTATGTGTTTTTTTACTATTTCTTTATCAATGATGTCCTTTAGCCCATCCCATCTCTCCACATTGGAGTCTACAATCAATTTGCTCGTTTGCCATAAACCAGCATTTGCTAACCAATCTGCCATCTTGTTCGCTTCTCTATAAGATTGCTCCTTAGGATGTTTCAATTTGCACCATTCTTTTTGGATATCTGGATCCCACTTTGAAAATTTTGAGTTTGCACTAACAGTGA
This sequence comes from Sequoiadendron giganteum, assembly GCA_007115665.2. Classification (NCBI taxonomy): domain Eukaryota; kingdom Viridiplantae; phylum Streptophyta; class Pinopsida; order Cupressales; family Cupressaceae; genus Sequoiadendron; species Sequoiadendron giganteum. Next base: position 53,216,285 of record CM021104.1, read on the forward strand.
TCCTATTGTTGGCCACTTCTATTAATGCCTTGCAATGTTAATAGTGACATATTTAGGTTTTTTTTTTGCTTTGCAATGTATATCAGAGATTTTCTGCAGTGTATATGTATGTATATGTTTATACGAATACATGCATGTATTCTTGTGTTTCTATGAATGTTTACATGTATTCTTATGTTTGTATGACTGTGTGTATGCATACAAACATGCAAAAAATCAGAGATATATAAGGCTACCCAAATAAAAATCAAATCTAAATATAATACAGAATTCAATTGTATCATCTCTAAAAACCTACGTAAGTGGCAGCTACAAATTTAAATGCTATAACAAATTCAAATTTGAAACACAACAATCAAATTGAATGCATTCAATTGTCGGATTCAAATTTCTAACTAAGAGGGACAGCAGCCAACAACATTCACAATTAATCATCCCTAATAATATCCTCTCCATACTACAGACCATTGAATGGCGTCCTTTGCACATTCCTCATATATCCAAGTTTGATGAGAAACAATGAATATAAGTTGAATAAATCTTGGTATACAATTCTATATGGATTTTTTAATATGTTGAACTTGATTAATTATGTGTTGTTGTACATGCATTATTTCAAATGTTTGTATGTTATTAGCCTCAGTTGTGACTACCCAAGGTTGTAAATATTTTCTTGTAGGCACAAGAGAACAAGGAGAGGTGGTGCAACAATGTTCAGGGTGGGTAGTTTGGTAAATGTCTTTGTCAACACACCAAATAATTAAGGATTTTTTGTTCAAATGGCTCTATGTTTCAATTATTTTTCTATATTGTTCACTAACTAGTATGTCTTTTTATATATTTCAATAACTATTGTCCATGTTTGTTTGTTCTATTATATTTTTTTGTTCTAGCAGGCATGTAAAATGGCTAGGAGGTTTTAAAGAGCATGTCAAATTGCAAGATTACATTTCAAGTAAAGTCTTTCAAGACTTTACTTTGGTTGTGACCCGGTAGACATAGTGTTCATTTATAATGCTCATTTTTCATATTCATTGTAAACTTACATTTAAAATTTACAATTAGATTGATTTCCAAGTGTAGGTGTTGAAAATTTTATAATTTCAAATAGATCAATTTTTGGATATTTTGCATATAGATGTATAGATATATGTATGCATATACTTAGTTGTGTATACATACGTACACATATGTATGTATGTATGTATGTATGTATGCATACATACATACTGTAGACATGGAAAATGTACAAGTTCATCTTGGCACACCTGATCCCGATTACTAACAACATTTCCTCTCAGATCGAATCCTCAACATTTCATCACACTTTCTATCCTTTAATTCAATAAATCACTGTTTATTGGATTAAGTCTATCACCTCCTTTGATTAAATTAATCAATTTAATTTAACTAACCCTACATTGTTGTTTAATTAAACAAATCATTTTATTTGATTAAAATCTCTAAAGCCTTCTCATTAAATTAAATAAATTAAACCTTATTTGATTTAATCTAACACATTCTCCTATTTGATTTATTAATTCTCCTATTTTCCCTCACAAAGCATCAAAAAGGGAATATTCCTCTTTTGAATTCAAAAAGTCCAAATGGACTTGGTCCTTCCAACAAGGCATTAAAAGCCTCTTACATGTCCTTGACCTTGAGCCAAGTGACATTAACTTCATTCCTTTTCCCTCTTCAACATGTCATTTCTCAAGTTTGAAATGCCACCTAATGGCATTTATTGGCACATTGGCCAAAACTTGCACATTCCTCATCCAATCACATGTGGACAAGTGGCACAATGCCATTTGATGATCTTTTATCCCACATTGCTCAATCTTGCTCATTCTTCCAAGATTTGAATCTATAAATTGGAGACTCTTCTCCTCAATCTTCATCCACAACTCATATCCAAAGTTACTCTCTCCACATTGAGAGCTAATTTTGCCAATTTCATCCAATCATCCACCATATTTGAGATTTTGCAACAAGGTTATGCTCAAATCTCTTTGGAGATTTGACCATTTCTCTCATTTAATCAAACATTGCAATTAGGAATCAGGAAAGGGCCAATTGCAACATACCATTGGCACCAATTCCCCCATAGGATCATAATGCTATTTGCTTAATTAGGATTTAAATGTTGTAATTTCATTGTGTTCTTCATTTCCTAAGTTAAGTTTTAGATAGATGGATTTTATGGGGAATCCCTCATTGTTGCTTGCATTTAGATCTAACACTAACAATGTTTGACTTCTTTGTGCTATTGTAGGTTTAAGGGTTCACATTTTGGCGCTAGAAGGAGGGCCTGAAGCTTTTTGACACATTTTAAATCAATTTTTTGCGATTTTTCTCACGTTTTTCTTCATACACAGGAAACTGCACCGCGTACCAAACACGCGGCGCTGTATTGCACTAGGGCCTCATACGCGGCACTATATTGCATCGTACCTCCCGAAGCCCACGGCACCATATAGCACCACAACTACTTCCCGCACATCAAATTTGAAATTTTACCAAACATCATCGCTGCCAAACTCCACCGCGTGTAAAACTCTGCCGCACCCGTGGTCTCTGTTTCTGTAGAGCACCGCATACAGTCGACCGCGCGGCGTTGTATAGCACCGCCTATGTTTATAAGCAGCACCACACCCGTTAAGGAGCACCGCACTTGCCAAACTCTGCCGCGGGATCAGTCTAGTTTTTTAAAAAATTAATTTTTTTTTAGTATTAACCTGGTTTGCTGTATTTCTTTCTTTTTACTCTCTGTTTTTCTGTTATTTTGCAGGATGGAGGCAAAAGGAGAAGTTCACCATGATGTTATCTTCACAAACCCAAAGTGTTTCTAAACACTTAAGTGTTCTTTAACACTTCTTGAGAAAATTTGTGAAAATCTTTGGCCTTAGGAAAAACTAATTTTACTTTGGGCTTAAAAAAAAAAAAAACATTCAAATTTTCTTTTATATCATGTTCATTTTATGCAAATTGTTTCTAAACACTTAAGTGTTCTTCAACACTTCTTAAGAAAAATTGCTAAAATCTTTGACCTTAGAATACTAAATTTTCATTGGGATTTAAAAAGAACAAAACAAACTTTGTTTTCTAAGGTTGCCAAGGGGCTAAAAAAAATTTTAGGCAAATACACTAGAGTTGGTTTGAAAGGTAATAATTGAACAAGGAAATTTCACACTTCCTTTGGTGCTTTTAAAAAGAATTCATCATTGCTTTGAAGGATAAAATGAACAAGTGTCTTTTATGTTTTGCAAACTTTTTCACAAATTAATATCACTAAAATACGTATGCGCTTCTCTCGCGCTTTACAGCGATCTTGAGAATCAAAAGCATTTTAGTGATATTAACTTGTCAAAAAGATTGCCTCCACATTTTGATTTGGGCACTTAAAATTGAACAAAGCATGCGAGTGTGAGCATGACATATTGCGGAGGTTTTACCCTTTGTTTTTCAATGAAGGTTGTGTAAACAACGGGATATGTTTGTTCACTATTGTTTATCTTAGAGGGTCTGCCTTGTGGGAAAAAGTACTCACCCAAGGGAATGACCCAACCAGGAACACGCTAAAGCCAAGCAACTTCCAACTAGTATATAAGTGTGGATATTGGAACAAAGGCCAATATCACGAGGATTATTCTTACAAGATGGACAGCAATGGACTCTCGCCGATGTTGGATAATCCCCCACGAACGAAATGCCCGAATTAGAACCCCTTGTTTAGAAAAAAGATCAAAACCTTGTCTATCTTGTTGGTGCAAAAGGTCATGTCCTTTGAAGCCGCCCCACATTATACATGTGGTCTTGTTGTGGAAATGGAAGGTATTCCATGGGAGATTCATGGGTACTAATGCTTGGCTGACCCGAATAAGTGAGTGTCGTGGAGGGGAGCCAGTGTGGTCAAGCATTTAGCCATTCACACAAGATATGTGCAGCTGGATTTATCCAAGTGGGAACCCAACAAGGTATTGTCTCATCAACCTAGGAGTGTAAAAGTGCTTGGAAGAACATATTGCTTGATCTTAAAAACATTTGGGAAACAAACATACACAAAAAAACCTTGAAATTTCAAACACCTTGTGGGAAACAAATACCTATTGACGAACTTGTCCACTCTTGCTTTCCCTAGGAATCACATTCCTAGAGGTTTCTAAGTGTATAAGTTCTACCATCATTTGTTTCCAATAAGGATAAACATAAGGAACTTTTGCCCTATTTTCCTCGATTTCCACACAAAGGACCTTGTGGGATAAGAAAGAGAATGGGACACTAGACATATAGCTTGAAAACATAAGCAAACAAGTGTCTTGGATAAAAAGAACCTCATTTAACCAAGATAAAGAGACCAATTGAATTACACATGTTGTTTCCAATGATTTCCCGCAAGATTAAAATCCCAAAGCCAAAGTTCAAGAAAGTGAGTCTAAAAATCCGTGAGCAACGCCTTGAGATGCTCCTTGAAGTAAGGGAGAGACTTGTATACAATTTCTACAAAAAGGCCTCAAGTAACAATCCCGCATTGTATGCATTTTATTGTCAACAAAATCCCGAACTTTTTCAAAGGTTTGCATTTCTCCCATAGGAAGTCTAGCATGTTTTTCAATACCGAGGTTTTGTAGAAAGAGTCGCATCTAGGTTAAGGTTCAAGATCAAATTTGTCATTTCCATTCATTCCTCCATCAAATCAAGTCTCATTTCATCATCAAACCTTTTGAGAACTCTAGAATCAATCATCACGCTAAACTTAAGAGGGCTAAATCAACATCATCATACCTTGGCTTAACACACTTAGCCAACATAGTCTCAACCATTGGACAAATTTTCTTTGAGATAACACAACTTCTTAAAGTTTATTAGTTCTCAAAACACATTGACATAACACACTTTGTCAATTCATCCATTTGTGCAAGTTCCCTTAAGATAACACAACTTCCTAAGGAAAACAACTTCACAACAATCTTGTTTGACTTAACGCATCTAGTCAAATTATCACAATCAATCAAATCAAAAGCCCTTACAAGTTTAGCACATACCTTCAAAAAGGTTTCACTCACTCATCCATTTAACCCATCACCATTATCACCATCTTTGATCTTTTAGCTTCCCTAGTTCTTCTCTTTTGGACCTAAAGGATTAGGATCGAACAAATCCCTATTTTTATGGTCCAAACAAGATCTCAATACAAGAAGGACATGGAGAATATCAGAGAAATATCAGCTTCTATGGACATGAGTCACCTAAACATCGAAGTGAACCTAGCAGAATCAAGCAATCCCCCAAGCAACTCTCCCTTATCATCACAAAATCCTTAAGAGGAGAGTCATCAAGAGGACAACACAAATGAAGACATGGGGATGACACCAAATGAAATCATGGAAAAGGTTCAAAATCCAAAGAACCACAAAATTGTTAGTGCTATGTTCAAATACATAAATTCAATAGCAAGAGGAGGGGTCATGCCCCCTCCCAACCTTAACACAAGCACTAGTACAGATACATCCCCATTGTCCAACATCAACCAAGAAGTACCTTGCACCACGTTGATCATCACACCAACCTCCCCGAATGTGAACAAGGGGAGTGCCATGTTCCAAGAATTGCAAAAACACTGCCTTATGGCTAATAAAGAAGCAATCATCACCCCCACACCAGCTACATTTATTCCAGAAAACCCATCTCACCCGTACGTCCCACTCACATTTCATAACCCTGCTGGTTCATCCTCATTTCACGCCACACCAGCTTATCAATTGAACATGCCAACTGCCCCACCGCATGAGGAAGATGGCTTGTTTGGAATGACGGAAGCTATGAATCCTTTCTCATTCCAAAGTGGTGCGTCATCCCTTCCCCCGCTTCCTTTCGCATCCACATCACCTCTTGGAATAGGTTTTCCACCTTTACCCATCGAAAATTTTGCCAATTCAAGCAATCCGACCACCACTTTGAACCCGCTTCTTTTTCCCATATCCTCACAACAAATTGCAACTATTCCTGTCACCATGGTTAATGCATCCATTGCTCCTCAAGTCTCCCAAAGCATGCCTCCTCAAGGACCAATCGTCTCAAACACCCCCTCGACAACCCAAATCACAATCACCACCACAATCCCTCCACCTGCCATGACAGTTGGCATGATTCTTGCTACACCACCAATACCACCGAAAGCCAACACAACAAATTCATTCACCACTCTAATCCAAACCTTCCAAAAGGCAAACCAACAAAGAGTACTCCAGCAAAAGCAGCAAGCCCAAGTGCAAGCTCAAGCCCAAGCTCAAGCGCAAGCAAAAGCTCAAGCTCAAGTGCAAGCTCAAGCCCAAGCGCAAGCTCAAGCCCAAGCTCAAGCCCAAGCACAAGCACAAGCTCAAGCTCAAGCCCAACAACAGACACAAGCTCAATACCAAGCGCAATTGCAAGCAATCCACCTACAAGCCTACCAACAAGCCCTGCAAGACTTTCAGGCATAGCACCAAGCTAAACAACAAGTTTTACTGGCACAACAGCAGCTCGACCAACAACAAGTATTGTTGGTGCAACAGCAACTAGACCAACAACAAGCGTTACTAGCTCAACAGCAGATTGACCAATAGCAGGCTTCATGGGAACAACAGCAGATGGACCAACAACAAGTGCTATTGGAACAACAATAGAAAGATCAACAATAGGCATTGTTGGCACAAATGTAGGCTTACAAACAAGCCTTAAACGCACAACCAAGCTCGCAGCAAACACCATCCAGTACTCTCCCCACCCATCAAACACCTCCAACACCTCACCACTCATTCATCCCACCCCTTGACCCAAGCAAGGATGTCGCAACACAAATCAAATTGCTTTTGTAGCAGGTGTTGGACTTGCAAGCAGGAAAAACCACAAGGACACTAGGCAACTTGTGCCCTTATCCATTCAATAGAAGTCTCATCATGGTACCGTTCCCAAAGGGATTCGAGATCCCCAAATTTGATAAATACAATGGAACGGGCAACCCTGAAAACCACGTCAAGGAATTTCAGGTGCACTGCATGGAAGTCGCATATGATGACACGTATCTAATGTGGCTCTTCCCCCGAAGCCTGACTAGTCTAGCTATGGAATGGTTTTCTCGCCTCCCCACGAGCATTAAAAAATTTGAGGAAATAGTGGAGGCTTTCCTTAAAAATTACGCTTTTAATATGGGTGTGGATGTCAGTTTAGAAGAACTATCTACACTCAAACAAGAAAAAGGAGAGTTATTTGCATCCTTCTTGCAAAGATGGAGATCCAAGGCCAATCAGAGCAAGTGGACTATGCCAGAAGAACAACAAGTCTGCACCATCATAGCCAACCTTGATAAAAACTTGGCGTTCTACTTGAAAATGCAGTGCATCACATCATACGACCAACTAATTCCAAAGGCGCTCAACATTAAAAGAGCCCTTATGGCGCGAGAAGGCGCACCAACATTCAATCCACCACATGATAACTGCCCGTCTAACAACTACAATGATAAACCTCGAACATGGTCGAGGAACAAAAATATCATGAACGACGGTGTGGTCGACGCTAAGGTAGTCATCAGTGCTCCTAAGCAAAATACCCAAAACCATCATCAACCGCAAAATCATAATAATGTGCAGACTAATGTGGTAGTGGCACAACCACCTTCCACCAGTCAAGTTAACAATGTGGGTAATCAAGGAGGACCACCTCCCCGCAACAATTTTCCCCCCAAGAGGAAGTTCACAGCCCTTGGCGAATCGATTGAGTCTGTCATGAAGAAACTGGTCAAAGAGAACCTAATCAAGATCTCTAACTCCGAACAATACACGGAGCCCATGACTAAACCGCCATGGTACAACGATAATCTCCTATGTGACTTCCACAAAGTCAAAGGACACACCACCGCCAACTGCATGAGACTCAAGAATATCATCCAAGACCTCATCGAGGATAAGATCATTAACATCGAGCAGCCGGACGAAAACCAAGACCTAAAAATCTACATGAATCCAATGCCAAATCATAACCAAGGGAACAATCAAGGAAATAACCAAGGGAATAATAAGGGTAAGCAAAAGTATGCTAGCGCTAATCTAGTATACGAGGAGATAGTCGGATGTGTCGACGAGATGGTTATTGTCATAAATATCAAGGGAGCCAACAATGACTGTGGAGTCACCACACGAGGCGGAAAGGTTACCATTGTTGGGGTACCTGCTAAGACCCCCATTACCAACACAAAGGCCGTCCCCTATGATTACAATGTAATTGACCAGCTGAAAAGAACACCCGCACAAATCTCCATCATGGAATTACTAAAAATCTTTGTCGCCCATAGAAAGATCCTGGATGAAGCACTAGCTACGTCTACCATTGCTACCACCCTTGATATAGAGCAATTTCAGGCTATGGTGGGTAACATCATTACCCCAAATCTCATCACATTTTCAGACCAAGATTCCCCCCCGCAGCCATCTCATAACTGCACACTCCACCTCCAAGTCCTAATCCATAAAAAGAAAGTCAAACAAGTCCTGGTAGATGGTGGTGCAGGTCTTAATATTTGTTCGCTGAAACTCATAAAAAAATTGGGATTCGCCAAGGATTCCATCAATAAGAACAAAAGCATCACGATAAGAGCATATGATGACCAGGAAAGAGTGTCTCAGGGCACTATCAAGATCCCCATCCAAGTGGGGCCAGCAACCATGAAAACAACCTGTCAGGTTCTTGACCTTGATCTACCATACAACATCCTCCTGGGACACCCATGGATACACGGAATGAAGGCAGTGGCCTCAACGTATCACCAGTGCATTAAGTTCTCATATCAAAACGAGGAGGTTACTATACATGGGGATCCTGAACCTTTCGCCTATTGCAAAAACTTGGAAGCCAAGTTTTACAAGATCCCTCAAGTACCTAAAAATGATGAAGGACCATCAACTTCATCCATGGACCCCGCTAATCTCGCCTCCACTTCTGTGACAGAGACACCCGCCATCCCCGACATATCCGAGATCAAAAACATGATACAGGACAATGGATGTGGTGATTATGGAATAAAGAGAAATGCTTTTGTTGTAGGAGAGTTACCACAATCTCCTAGGTCACATGGGCAACCACAATTGATTCAAACACCTGTTCACACTAGAACGGAACCTGCTGGATTCCACCATTGGGGGGATCTCAATCGGGAGAATTTGGATGAGGAGGACATCACAAACACTCTATACCAAGATGAAAGACCCACTCCCACCCTACCCATGGAGGAAAAAAACAAAGGGCTACAAATGATGTTCGGCATGGGCTATAACAGGAATGAAAGCCTAGGAAGAAACAATGATGGACGGTTGGAGCCCATCATGGTGGAAAGAAGGATGTGAAACATTGGCCTCGGCTATACTCCTCTGAGTATAACCGTACGTGGCAGAGGTATGCCCAGAAGAGCAGTTCGGTCCTCTCCTCAGGTAACAACAACAATCCCTAGACCACCTGTTTGCTTAGGGATCCCAATCGACAATTACACCTTTGATGTTACCGATGTATGTGCTAGTAGTGATGAGGAGGATACCATAGCGAGTCTCCCTAGGCTTTTTGAAGAGTCCACCTTGTTAATGATTAGTGCCTCACCTGCTGAGCCAAGCCAATGAACCCACCAAATCCACTTAGTATACCCTCAACTCATCAATCACAACCAACAGGAACCGCCAATTCTAGACTCATTCGAAAATGATGAGGCTCTCTCAGAATTCATGAGACTAAGGGATACAATCCCGTGCGGAGATCACAAGGCTAGATTCAACATCACACTAGATAAACAAGCATACTATGGGGAGACGATTGAGTCCTTTAGTCGCAAAAGAAAAAGATCGAGAATAAGCTCGGAGTTATTGAGTGAAAACCACACTGTGGCACTCTCTAACCATAAAACAGTAAAAATAAAGGATGCATCCGATGGTGAAAACCTCCCCGAGGTGCCAGAGGATGAAGGATTCAATCTCCCCCCTACTGCTCTACACTAGGAGAAGTCAGCAGTATTGGCAGAACAGTGTAACCCTATCAACCTAGGAACAGAAACAGAGCCACAAATTACATTCTACGCCCAAACACTTCAAACAGAGGAACAAGAACTATTGGGAGCATTCCTAAAGGAGAGAAAGGTAAATTTTGCATGGACCTATGCAGACATGCCAGACTTGGACCCTGAAGTGGTAGTGCATCATTTGGCCATTTACCCCGAAGCAAAACTAGTCAGACAAAAGCTAAGGAAGATGCACCCACAAATAGCCTTGCTTGTAAAGATTGAGCTACAGAAATTTCTGGATGTTGGCTTCATACACCCAATTGACTATCTAGAATGGGTATCAAATCTTGTACCAATCTCAAAACCAAAAGGGGGCATCTGCATCTGCACTGATTTCAGAGACCTAAAAAAAGCATGTCCCAAGGATGACTTTCCACTACCCAACATTGACATGATAGTGGATATGACGGCCGGACATGAGATGCTCTCCCTAATGGATGGCTTCTCGGGGTATAATCAGATAATGATTGCAAAAGAAGACTAACACAAGACAGCATTCACATGTCCTTGGGGCACCTACTGCTGGAACATAATGCCATTTGGGTTGAAAAATGCAGTAGCTACATACCAAAGAGCCATGACATTAATCTTCCATGACATGATCCATAAAACAGTCGAAGATTGTGTAGACGACATACTGGCTAAATCAAAGAAGAGACAAGACCATATAGCGACTCTAAGTGCTATCTTTGATAGGCTCGAACAATATAAGGTTAGACTCAACCCGAAGAAGTGTGTCTTCGAGGTACAATCAGGAAAACTACTAGGATACATAGTTTCAATGAGAGGAATAGAGGTGGACCCTGCAAAGGTAAAAGCAATCCTTGAAATGGAAGCACCAAGAATGTTAAAACAACTAAGAGGATTGCAAGAAAGACTCTAGTCCATCCGGAGATTCATAGCACAATTGGCAGATAAACAAATTGCCTATTCACACCTACTTCACAAGGGAGTAGCTTTCAGATGGGATGATAAATGTGAGCAAGCATTCAGCAAAATAAAAGAATATCTACTTACACCACCTATGTTGATGCCACCAATTGTGGGGAAATCATTAATCCTATATATCTCTGCAACAACAGCCGCCCTGGGGGCCCTTTTAGCCCAACATGATGAAAAGGGAACTGAGCGGGCTATCTACTACATCAGCAGAACAATGGTGGGACATGAGCTCAATTACACATCAATAGAAAAAGCTTGCCTAGCATTGGTATTTGTGGCTCAAAAATTCAAACACTACATGTTAGCGCACCAAATCAAGTTGATTTCCAAAATAGATCCTCTAAAGTGCCTATTGTCAAAAGCAGCGCTTACAGGTAGAATGGCTAAGTGGGTAATGATATTATCTGAACATGATATCGAGTATGTAGAATGAAAAGCCATAAAAGGACAAGTCATTACGGATTAGCTGGCAGAAGCTCCCCTCTACATAGACAACCCACTCATAACAGAATTCCTAGATGAGTCCCTTTTTAACCTTAGTGCAGCAGACCACTAGAAGTTATACTTTGATGGCTCTCACACGCAACATGGATCAAGAGCTAGTGTGTTCTTCATCACACCGCAAGGAGACTACATACCTAAATCATACAAGCTAGCATTCCCTTGTATTAACAATATTGCATAATATGAGGCTTTGACCATAGGTCTCAAGATTGCAACACAGTGGCGAATCATGGCACTAAAAGTCTATGGGGACTCGCAACTTATCATCAACCAAGTCAATGGTGAATACCAAACGAAGGATGATAAGCTCACACCATACAAGAAGGTGGTAGAAAGCCTCAAGGAATCTTTCATTGACATTACCTTTGAGCAAATACCAAGGACAAACAACAAAGCGGCCGATGTAATGGCGACAATTGGATCCTTACTGGACATCCCTCGTAACGTCTCAAAACATGAATTCCTCGTAGAGCAGCTTCTCGTACCCACATTCGAGGTACCAGAGTCAGAATACGCGTGTGAACTCGTTGGTCCCGGTGATCTTTGGTATCATGATATATACACCTACCTAAAGTTAGGAATCCTCCCCACTAACATCACTTCGAACCTAAAATGCACTTTTGTCAAAAGGACTTCACGATTCGTCATCCTAGGAGAGACCCTCTTCTGTAGGAGTACCGACGAAACCTTGCTATGTTGTTTAAAACTCGAGGAAGCCTTGACTACTCTAACTAAGGTACACAATAGCACGTGCGGGTCACACTTGAGTGGTATGACCTTGGCTAAAAAGTTGTTGAGAACAGGGTACTACTGGCCGACGATGGAAAAAGAGGCACACAACTTTGTCAGAAAATTCCTACAATGTCAATAGCATGGAGACCTTATTCATGCACCAGCTCAAGAACTGCATCCCATTGTTACACCTTGGCCCTTTTCACAATGGGGGCTCGATCTCATTGGTAAAATATCGCCCACCTCATCCAATGGCCATAATTTCATTATCACCGCCACCGAATATTTCACAAAGTGGGTCGAAGCAATTCCCATGACCTACATCACGGGAAAACAAATATTCAAGTTCATCCTGAATTACCTCATTTGCCGATATGGTGTTCCCCAATCCATTATCTCTGATAATGGGACGCCCTTCAAAAATTAGGATGTCCATGATTTGTGTGAAAAATTCAAAATCCAACATCGTTTTTCCACTCCATATTATCCACAAGGCAATGGCCAAGCAGAAGCTACAAATAAAACCATTTTAAAAATCCTCAAGAAAATAGTCAATGACTCTAGTCGTGACTGGCATCTACAGCTAAATCTCACCTTATGGGCCTACCGCACTAACATCCGTACGCCAATAGGTGCCACCCCATTCTCTCTGGTCTACGGATCAGAAGCCATCCTCCCCATTGAGATCGAGCTCCCGTCGCTGAGGATATCACTACAAAACCTCATCACAGATGAGGAATACAGGGTCAGAAGACTCAATGAGCTAGAATTACTAGATGAAAGGTGCATGGATGCCCTTAATCATCTACAAGTGTACCAGAATCGCCTAAAAAGGAGCTACAACAAGAAGATCAGACAACGCACTTTCCAAGTTGGTGACCTCGTGCTGAAAGAAAACCAAAAGAATGTGCCAAATCCGAATACAAAGGAAAAGTTTGAGCCCAACTAGTTGGGACCCTTTATCATCACTGCAAGCTACAAATCGGGGGCATATCAGTTGTTGACACCAGAAGGCGAGCCCCTGCAAGAGCCCATGAACAGTTCACACATCAAAAAAATTTATGCCTAAATCTTGCAAGGTATAGAACCAAAAATACAAAAACAATCAAAAAAAGTCCTGAAAAAATGGTTACCTTGATGAAAACTTGGTAAACAGGCGTATTGGTGACAACAAAAATAAATTAAAAAAATACAAAAAATCCAAAAAAAAATCAGAAAAAGGATTGAAAATAGTAAAAGGAAAAAAAAAAATCGTCCTCTAGTGAAAACCACTTCGGTGGCACTTTGGGCAAGTACCTTGGTGAAAATCTGGCAAATAGGCACCAAGTGTAAATAAAGCACCTTCCCCATCTACCAGGATCTGTACGACTCTTTCCATCACTCATCCGTTTGCATCCATACCATAGCCTATGTTGGTGTCTACACCATGTTCCACCATGGAATTACTTGGTATTTCTAAGGTCAGTCTGTCTTGCCCTTATCAAAGTAGTCTGTCACACCACACTGGGGGCACGCTCTCGCAACATCGAATCGAATTCATGTATATTCTCGTGATCTTTTTCAAAATTCATCAGAAAATACCAAAAACATCCAAAAAATCAAAAATCTCAAAAACATGTCGAAAATCCAAAAAATCAAAAATAGAGTCACCTTGTCGAACTACGTCGTCTCTGAGCTTGAACGTAGGCAAGGTTGATCTTTGATCATCCCCCGAGATGGTTAGGTTAGTCCCTTAGGCATTCGTCACATTGGCAATACCTTTGCCCATCTAGTTTGCATCTGGAGTCAGTCCTTTAGGCAATAAAATGGTAATCTATTTGACCATCTTATCATCAAGTCAGTCCACCGCCAGTTGAACTACGTGGTCTCTGCGTATATAACGTAGGCAAGGGTAATCTATGGATCAGCTCCCGAGACCCCTAGGATAGTTTTTTAAGTTAGTTCGTTTGTCTTAAATCTCAAAAATACCAAAAACATTCGTAAAATCTCAAAAATACCAAAAACAACCTCAAAAATATCTGAAAAATCCAAAATGGTGCATCCATTTCATCTCGCTTTCACCCGTGATTGTCATCACTCATAATAAATCATCATTGCCTTCACCCTTTGGTGAGTCAGTCAGAAGCAAGTTTAGTAGGTCTCAAAGTGAACACCTAATCGTCAAAGTCTCAAGTCTAGAGCAGTAAGCAAGCAAGTTAGTCACATCGGAGTATCAATAGCTTATCACCCAATCAGCTCCATCAAAACCTTGATCACTACATGTCCTAGGAGGAAGCTTTCCTACGATGGACATAAGCATCAGGTAACCCTCACAGTAGTTAGTCTTGGCTAGCGGTATAAAGAACATTAGCTTGTTTGTTTACTTTATTTTGGTCCTTTTGACTTATCTTATTTTGCGCTCATTCCAAGGACCTCTCGATGATGCCTAAACAAAACAGGTTTAAGGAGAAAAGAATAAGGCAATGATCATTATCTTTTATCTGCTATGCTTGTGAGATACGCTTGTAAAATAACTTAGTTATGCATGTTTTGTTTGGTTTGTAGGGAGGATATTTTAAGTATCTTGTTGACCACATAGGAAAGCTTGCTTTTCTATGTTTTGCTCCGAGATGTTTAGAATGTCTGAACTACATCCTGAATAAAGTATGAATGCTAAGTGTGAACAAGAATACTCCTATCTGATTTTCAAGTCAAAGTCCATCACACTAGGTACCACGCCATCCCAGTTCTTAATACCTTGATGCCTCGTACCTATGTGTGTTATCAAACATAACACAATTGACCCTTTGAAAATCTCAATTCCTATATGCAAATGTAAATCACCATCATCATCCTCACTAACTCATTAATTCTACGTTTCTTCTACTTTCTTTCCACACTAACATGGTATTATAACAATAATCCAAAACATCGCTCATGCATACATCCTGCACCCACTAGATAGTTAACATTAGAAAAGCAAAGCATCATATCAATATCTTAAGTTATGAGGAATAATATAAATTTGTTATTCTAAGCATCTTAAGACATCATTACATCATACATTATCATCTGCAACTATTACCATTACCATTTGCATCCATTACCATCATTAATACACATTACATCACTTAAAGCACGGAAAATACAAAAAGAAATGCATTCATTACATACACTGCATCACATGAA
This sequence comes from Sequoiadendron giganteum, assembly GCA_007115665.2. Taxonomy (NCBI): domain Eukaryota; kingdom Viridiplantae; phylum Streptophyta; class Pinopsida; order Cupressales; family Cupressaceae; genus Sequoiadendron; species Sequoiadendron giganteum. The sequence continues at coordinate 53,231,712 of CM021104.1, forward strand.
CCATAAGGATAGAAACATCTCATAACATCACATATTTGCATTCACATATTTACATGTACATCATAAAAGGGTGAATCATCTCATATATATCATCAAAAAATCACTATTATAATACATAATTGGATCAGGTGTCCATCGGATACATAATACAATAAGGCCAAAATACTGCAGCCCATATATCAAAAATGAAGCAAAACTGTCATGTGATCAAAAAGGGGGCGGGCCCTGCTAGCTTCTACCCTCCCCATCCTGTCTCTCACCATGTGCCTCTGCTGGTCACCTCCCTATCTGCTATGAGAAGTCTGGCACCCTACGGTCTGATGGCACTACCTATCGATAATGATGTTGATAGTACTCGGCCTCTCTGATAGCCTCTCTATAATCCTGAATATCAATTGATCGGGCCTAAGATGAGGATGCTACACTCTCTAACTATCGCCGCCGGCCTATCTCTTGATCCCTCTCGGATCGTGTCTGGTCTCTCTCCGCAATCAAAACCTGTATCTGCCCCTGTAGCTGTTGTAGTAGCACATCTCGATGATCGGGCTGCCCTACTGGTTGTCTTGTTGGCTACCCCGTTGGCTGCTGCTAGGGATCTACCCTCGGCTGCCCATCCTGATCTCCTGCTCAGACGAGTGACTATTGAGCCCCATCCCTGGGAGGTGTCTGATGAGGAGGTGCCTCACCCCGTCCTCTGCCTCGCCCCCTGCCACTTGCCCAGCCCCTGCATCTGGACCGTGGGACAACTGCACTTGGAACTGTCAATCTAAGAGGAGGTCTAAACCATGCCCTATAAGCTACAATGACTCCTGCATCTACTAGCCCCTGATCATATGGCCATGGCCAAGCCACTAACTGCCTAAATGAGGACACTGCCTCATCTACCGAAATGGGCTGGCCCCATGCTGTCTCTCTGGTAGTGCGTGCAAAGATAGCCACATACTGGTCATTGGGCCTGTCTTATACCTCCCTGAACTGACGAGCAACCCTGCTTGGAAGGTACCTCTCAATCATGGTGTGCTCTCGGCCTTGCATCAGCTTGTCCTATCGAGCGAAGAAGAGCTGTTGATCATCATCTATCCACGGACCAATACCCATCCATGGTCTGCAGACGAACTCTCTCATCTCATCGAGAACTCACCGCCAGTATGGAATACCACCTGCTTCAGTAAAGGAAAAATGCATCAATGCCCCACCGTACCGCCAAACAAGGGGGTCATCTATCTCTAGGGGAACTGGTGTGATATCTGGATGAAGTACTGAGATCCTCTCCCATCCCCACACATGCATCAAGGTGCCTCCTGCCCCAATGGACCTGTTGTCCATGTAAACAAACTCGTGAAGGTCTCTATAAAGGGATGCCAGTAGTATCGAACCCTAGGAAAAGCACTCCCTCTGGTGAACCATCTGATCCCATGCAAGTCCCCATCCTGGACTAAAATATCGGCCCCGTCGATCAGGTACCACAAGCCCTGAGATGATAGCAGCAATGATCAGTCGGTACGTGTGCACACGGTCATGATATAACTCTAGATCAATCTGACCATCACAGAACTCAATAACGTCCATCTGTATCACTCCGTAACAAGCCTCTTTGTCAGCATCTGAATCATAGATGACTCGGGTCCCATGAATGGGCAATTGGAGGATGCCCCATACGTCCTCAAGTGTGATGGTGGCCTCGCCAGTAGGAAGATGGAAGGAGGAGGTCTCACTGTGCCATCGCTCTGCCAAAGCCGTAAGCATGCCTAGGTGAACCCGAATGGGAGGGGCATACACAATGTACCAAAGGCTAATGGCACCAAGGTGCTCCTGGACCAGCTCAGGCATAGCCCCTAATCTACTGAGTACTGGCCATCGATGCTCCCGTGAATAGAGTACGCTAGGCTCCTCCTGCACAAGGAAGGCTGTCGCGTCAAAAAAAAATAAGTTTAAAAGTCAAAATCTGCCTCAAACTGGCAAGTGTGGCACTGTTTGCGGGTGCGGCGCAGTTTGGAAAGTTCCAAACTGCACCACCGTGGTGGAGTTTGTCATTTTACCAGTTATAAAGTGACCCGCGTGGTGCATTTTTCATATGCGGTCCTGTTTAATGCAAACCCTAATTTTCTAACTGACCCGTGCGATGAAGAATGGAAGGCAGCGGACTTTTGGCCAACTAAATGACAAATTGAAAACCACCCCACGCAATGCAGTTCACATATGCGGTGCAATACAGGACCACGCAGTTGCGATAAGGAACTTTTCGCGGTGCCATATGGCACCGCGCAGTTTGAACAAAGCCCTAACCCTAATTAATGCACGTAAAATGATAAATTAAAAGACGGATAGGTGTACATACCATGGGTCCTGCGTCGACTAGCCGCTGATGTGTCCGAACCCTCTCCATCACGTGCCTGGGAAGCTGTCATTGCGCCATTTCCACTCAACCTTAGAGCTAAAATTTGAAATTTTCTAAAAGCTAAGATTGCAAAATGAATTGAAAATGACCCCTCGCGGTCTATTTAAGCCTGAAAACCAGGGTTTTTTGACCTAATTTGACTTTCCAACTTGGGTTTTGGTCCCCTGAGCCCGTTTTCATCCAACTGAGAGTCGTTTTGCGTCCCTTCTGGCTTTTTTAAGCAGTTTTCTGGCATTTTGGGGCATTTATGGCTTGTCGGGCACCTTGTCATCTTTTTTTGCGAGACCATCCAAAAATCCAAAATTTTCGTCCGATCTCTCGAGGGGCCAATATCCAACAATATCCTTCCATTGGGGCAACAATGGGGCATCTGAAAATCGATAAAATTTTGAACTTTGATTACAACAGTTATTCTTTGAACCAATGCAACGGGTACATTGCTTCAAAGAGGGGCAAAATGTAGACATGGAAAATGTACAAGTTCATCTTGGCACACCTGATCCCGATTACTAACAACATTTCCTCTCAGATCGAATCCTCAACATTTCATCACACTTTCTATCTTTTAATTCAATAAATCACTGTTTATTAGATTAAGTCTATCACCTCCTTTGATTAAATTAATCAGTTTAATTTAATTAACCCTATATTGTTGTTTAATTAAATAAATCATTTTATTTGATTAAAATGTCTAAAGTCTTCTCATTAAATTAAATAAATTAAACCTTATTTGATTTAATCTAACACATTCCTTCTTTATTAAATAAATCAAATCATTTATTTAATGAATCATTTCCTCTCAATTTTGGACTTAAATCAATTCATAAATCTAAGTCTAAATTGTCACATCACCTAATTCTTCATTAAGTTAATCAAATCCATGTTTAACTTAATCCTTCTCACTAAAATCCTCTAGAGAATGCAACTTGCACAATAAATCAATTACTTTGATTTATTGATTCTCCTATTTTCCCTCACAAAGCATCAAAAAAGGAATATTCCTCTTTTGAATTCAAAAAGTCCAAATGGACTTGGTCCTTCCAACAAGGCATTAAAAGCCTCTTACATGTCCTTGACCTTGAACCAAGTGACATTAACTTCATTCCTTTTCCCTCTTCAACATGTCATTTCTCAAGTTTGAAATGCCACCTAATGGCATTTATTGGCACATTGGCCAAAACTTGCACATTCCTCATCCAATCACATTTGGACAAGTGGCAAATTCCATTTGATGATCTTTTATCCCACATTGCTCAATCTTGCTCATTCTTCCAAGATTTGAATCTATAAATTAGAGACTCTTCTCCTCAATCTTCATCCACAACTCATATGCAAAGTTACTCTCTCCACATTGAGAGCTAATTTTTCCAATTTCATCCAATCATCCACCATATTTGAGATTTTGCAACAAGGTTATGCTCAAATCTCTTTGGAGATTTGACCATTTCTCTCATTTAATCAAACATTGCAATTAGGAATCAGGAAAGGGCCAATTGCAACATACCATTGGCACCAATTCCCCCATAGGATCATAATGCTATTTGCTTAATTAGGATTTAAATGTTGTAATTTCATTGTGTTCTTCATTTCCTAAGTTAAGTTTTAGATAGATGGATTTTATGGGGAATCTCTCATTGTTGCTTGCATTTAGATCTAACACTAACAATGTTTGACTACTTTGTGCTATTGCAGGTTTAGGGGTTCACAAATACATACATACATATATATATATATATATATATATATATATATATATATATATATATATTTACATATATGTATGCATGTATACACAGGTAGGAAGGTTGTTTGTTGTTACCTCACACCATGGGCAAACAACTTTATATACACATACATGCATACATACATACATACATACATGCACTGTGGGAGAAAAAAATAGCACCATGACCCAACAAAATCAAATAGCCCATGGCAAAAATGCATGTAAGAGGAATGATATATTTCATAAACAAGCAATAATAATTTTTCAATCATCGAATAAACCCTTCATGGGTCATGAAAGATGCAGAAGAAAATGATTAACCAGTACCATTGTTTGCATTTTCAAAGGATAGTTAAAGGAAATAGACATATATATCAATCTGCTCAATGAACAAGAGACAACAGACACATAATTTGTAAATGAATGTATAAAACATTGCAGAGATTGATTTACAATTTGAAACAAACTGATTAATGTGTGTTTTATAGGTATAACATTGTACACGTTCTTTTACAAATTCAATAAGATGCAGAATAAAATTATTTACCAGTACCATTGTTTGCATTGCCAAAGGATAGGCAAAGGATACACACATATATATCGATTTGCTAAATGAACAAGAGACACAGAATGTAAAATGACAAATATATGTATGTTGGCCTGTTGTATGTGCAATGGAAAGTATAAAAATATAAACAAATGCTAGTTTGTTGTATTGGACAACCAAAGGAAACATATTCAAATGGTAGTCTATTGTATTGGACAGCCAAAGGAAACATAGTAAATGATATAAAAGAATTGATGCAAAACTTAGGAGAATTCATTTTGCAGATCTTGTAAAGACAACAAAAAAGACCTTCATTTACTTATAAAGTAAAGTAAAAAGACAGTGCATAAATATAAATGTTAAATGCACAGCTCATGAAAGTAAGAAGACACTGCATAAATATAAATGCTAAATGCACAGTTCATGAAAATAAATATAAGTAGAATGTAAAAAGTACCAACCTAAAACTGTAGAGGAATGTGAAAAGGATGTCTGTCGATGCTCTGAATTCTGCAGAGAATAAGTTGTCACAGATAACAAATGGCATTGGTTGCTTTCCCCCTCTTGTTTAGGATATGAGTGAATTTTGCATTATATTTGGATTTGATGTTTATTTGGGGAGCCTTACACCTGTATTTAATTGTGCAGGTACCTACAAGAAATGAAATAAATACATATATCTGCTAGGGAGTGTGTAAAAGACTGTGCATTTCAAATCCCATAGAGTTAATAGGAGATTGTGATTATGTCATGTAAAGCACCATTAAGTGTGCATGTGTAGTTGTAAATATAAAATGTAATGAGGGATAAAATTTTGCAAGTGGGGGTATTTGTAACAGTAAATATTTTAAATTAAATTGTAAATGAGCCTTTTTATGTGCAAGTTGACTTTTTTTATAAATGCAAAAGCATGTTTAGTTGTCTATTATGATTGGTGAGTTAGTCATTGTGTTATGAGCAGCTATTGGTGTTGTTGTAATTTTTTATTTGTTCAAATAAAGTTTTGTACTAGGTCAAACTTAAATTTTTTTGGGGGGGTGGAGTGAGCATGGAGGTGGTGGTTATTCAATGGGGAGCGGTAACTGGGTCTTCTCCCCTAATTACAATACTACAAATACAAGTATGGCTACTAGTGGCACTTGTTAATTTTTTAAAATAGGTTTTATAGTTTATTTGGACTACACTAATTAATTTTTTTAATATATTTATTATTTTTTTTCCAATTCATTTTGTTAATTAGTTATTAATAAGTTGGTTAGAAATCAATTAAAAATTAGAATTTATATTTTTTTTTTATCCGTAAGCACTTTTAACTAGAGCTATGAACCAGTGAGGCCACATTCGGAGGGCCTCATCCATGTCATCTTTCCTCCTTGATTTTCCTCTTGTTGTTGTCTCCTTCTTCCTCCCATCTCCATACTTCATTCTTTTCTCCCCTTATCACTCCAAGCTCCAGCGCCCCCACCTTGTCACTCCAAATCGATCTTCTTATCCCTCCAACTCCAAAGCACTGGGTCGCCATCACCTTATCACTCTGGAATGATCTCCTTATCCCACCTCTTTATCTCTCCACAATGTAGCACGGGCTCACCTTACCTCTTCTTCTCTCTTTGGCCTCTTATCACTCCTGACGCCCCTTTATCACTCCACTTTATTTCTTTCCTCCTTAAGCCTTCTGCCACCCCTCGATCTTCTTGCAGCCTCCTACTCTCTTCCTCTTCACTTCTTCTTTATCTCCTCCACCTTGCTCCTCTCTTCCTCCTTAATCCCTTAGCTTGTTTCTCCCTTCCACTACCACTCCACTCCACTACCACCTCTGATTCTCTGTACTGCCTACCACCTCCGGTCTTTGGGCTTTCTCCTCAAGTCATCGTCGTCTGCAGCCTTGATCTGTGAGGGCGTTCTCCTCTAGTATCTCTAGTTGCCACTGCTTTTAATTCCATCGACTCTTCCTTCACATCGAGACACCGTGTACCATGGTTCTCCAACAACCTTCGATGGGTGAGTCGGTTGTGCGTCTAGCTCCTGACTCGAGCACCTGACCACCTGACCACCGTATAACACGATGTTGCAACAACCATTGGGGGTGGACCCCAAAAATTAGAATTTTTTTATTATTCAAATATAATTTAATCTTTTTAAAGTGAACATGTTAAATACTTAATTTTAAAAATTGTAAAAGTTGTTTATCTTTTAAGATAATTGAAAAGCAAGGTAAACTATTTTTTTAACATTTTTTTAAATGATTTTTCATTTTTTTAAATGATTTTTCATTTTTTTGAAATGATTTCATTAAATCTTTCTAGAATAAATAAATGTTACTTATTATGATTTTTTTAATGTATATAATTATTATTATTTTATTTTAATGCATATAAAGATAATCTAGGGATTTGATTTTACACAATTAAAATAAAAATTTAAATTTAATCTTAAACTATTTAACATTACCACTTTTTTTTATTTTACAAATTTAATTAACTTCAAAACATAGATAAATACAAATAAGAATTAAATTAAAATAACTAAAACTATTATAATTATTAATTAAATTATAATTCTAATCTTATTATTAATAATTATTATAATCCTGAATGTATTATAATTAAGATTAGGATTAAGAATAATGTAAGAATTATAGTTCTAGAACTATTTAAAAATAAAATATTACTAACAAAAATCACTAAAATATGATTTAGATATAATGCTCTAAAAATTTATTCATCTAATATCTTTATTCCAAATCTTATTCCCAATATTAATTTATAGATTTTGTTTTGTAATGTCACTCTACAATTCTTTATTATTAGGGCTAGGGTTACAACTATAGTTATGGATAGTGTTACGATCATAGTTAGGGTTAGAGATAGGTGCCGGATTAGGACAATGGTTTAGAATTTATTGTTAGCGTTAGGGTTAGAGTTAGGACTAGGGTTAGGACTAGAGTTAAGGTGTGAGTTAGTGTTAGGGTTAGATCAGCAAAGAACTAATTAACAATACTAAAACACTATAATTAACAAAACTTACATTTATTTTTATTCACATTAATAAAACTTACATTTATTTTTTTCAAATCTAGAAAACAATAATTACAATACAAGGCACTTTTTATATAATGAAAAACTCAAAATACTTATTTGAGATAAATAGATAAATATATTTTTTTAATATAAATTTTTAATTATTAAATAATCATTAGATTTCTAATACTATTAAAAGTGGTAATTTGGGTACAAAGGGAATACTAGAATCTCTTTTAAATAATAATTTTATTATTTATAAATTAATATACTTAAGGTGAATGTGTGTGTGTGTGCGCTTATATTTATCTTTAAGTACCCTTGTATAATGAATATATTTGTATAAATTATATATATAATTGTCTTACAATGTAATTAAATTTAAGGGAGAAAGACCATACATTTAGTCTTTTATGGTTTTTAAAATTTTCTCAAACAAATTAGGGAAATTAATACCCAAGACTCAATATTTTATTTCCTTTAAGATTTAAACAAATTTCTACCAATATTGAACTATAGAGTTTACATTTACCCAACATTAGTTCTTCTATTAGGGATTTAAATGTGCCTAAAGTGTTCCTTAATTTTACACATCAAGATGAAAGTATAAACCATATACAACTTTGAACCATCCACCATTTACCCACCAATTACATTTCCTCACATGTCCACTCTTGTGACTTAAAAAATTTCCCCTCTTACAAGACTCACATCTAGTTCTTTAAATCCTACATTTGATAGACCTTCAATTGATTTCCAACTCCAATATAAAAAACAAACAGAACAAGAAAAAAAAAATGTGGCCACAAGCTCTCCTCCCAACCATAGGATTGATAATCAATCCACCCCCTATCTTTAAGGGTTGCATAGCTCTTCCCTTGCACACACCCATCACTACTACTCACAAAGACCACTTAACAACTTCATACCCCATAACATTCATCTATACAACCATTTGCATAAAATAATCATTCCCAAATCAAGAAAATCCCAACACAACTCACAATCATAAATACAAGTAATTGAACACAAATTTTCACAAATGAATTAAAAACGCCACAACCATCCATTTACTTATCAACAAAGATCTAAGAAGGAAAGATCTTACCAAAAGATTTATCATACATCTTTTGGAATTCTTTCCTCCTCAAACCCTCTTCCTTCCATTCTTCACCAAGATTTCTCCTTCCCAAAAAGACGAGATTGCATCCAAAAAACAAGAGCAAGGCAGAAGCAAAAAAAGAGAAGCATAAACCAAAAGAGATAAGCCCCTTTCTCCTCACAAGGAGAAAGAATAAATAGAAGGAAAAAGGCAACCAACTCCAATTTTTTCCACTTTTCATAAGTGGAAAATTAGGGTTGGCTATAGACTTTATTTAAGGGGTTTTATGAAATAAAAATACCCCTAACCCATAGACCTACCACCTAGGAAACTTTTTATACAATTAAAATCACATAAAGAGTTCATAAAACATACAATAAGTGATCACATTTAAAATGTGACTCGAGGTCTAATAAAAACAACCTCTCACACATGCACAACCCTTACAAAACAAGGTTGAAATACATATCCTTTACAAGACTAAAATTTCACAATAATAACATAAGGGGAGTAGCTATGTGACCCCTTGATCAGCCTTAGGTGAATCATCATCTTTGCTCAATTTACAACCAGTCACCATAGGAGCATGCCAGTTTGGAGTCATCCATTCAAAACTTCTTCAACATCTCTTTGACATATTTAGACTAATGAAAATCCATTTATTTGTTTGATTGATTTGTAGCCCAAGAAAGAAATTCATCTCCCCAAACATTGGCATCTTAAATTTTTTCTGCATTTCTTCATAAAATTTCTTACACATAGCCTTATTTCCACCAAAGATAATATCATCCACATATACAGCTACTATCAAGATTTTATCTTCTTCAATTTTAAAGTAAACATTACTATCTATGGAACCCTTGTTGAATTCGTGTTGTATCAGGTACCTATCCAATCTTGCATACCAAGCTTTTGGATCTTGCTTCAAACCATATAGTGTCTTCTTCAACTTACATACCATGTCTAGTTGATCTGATAACTAAAAACCTTTTGATTGTTCCATGCAAACCTCTTCTTCTAATTCTCCATTCAAAAAAGCAGGCTTCACATCCATCTGATAGACTTTAAAATCTTTATGTGTTGCAAATGCCAAAAGCATTTTGATAGATGTTGATGGTGTTTTATGCACTTCACAACACAGGGAATACATAGGTGCATTACCTCTCTTGAAAGACAATCTTCCACAATCAAATTGCAGAACACTATCTCAAGGTCTCTCGTATTTCAGATCATGATGATGCTTGGAATATATCAGTTGATTTATGTGATTTTTTGGAATCAAAAGGCGGCCTTACAGAAGTTAAATTTGTAGGAGAATCGGGTTTATGAACGGAGTTCTTCAGATAGGGAATTGATGCACTTTGTTGCAGGTTCAAACAATAGTCTTGAACTCCATTGTTTCGTTGGATTTGGCTTTACAATGTGCAATGAACCTTAGCATAGGTCGTTTCTTACAAAAAATTAAAAAGGGCAGGGAAGAGGGAATGTTCCTGGACCTGCAACTATCGATGAACACTAATCATGGAGGTTCCTATTGTGGATATTTTCCTTAAAATAGGATTTCACTTAATCAGAATTCTCACAATATCATGAAATCTATGCTATCTTCTGAGGACTAAAGATATTCATCATTCATATGCCATAAAAATTTGAACAAAGACAAGGTTTAAAGAGCAGCTATGAAATTATTGTCCAGACTAACTTTACACAGTCACCTAGCAGCAACAAATGACTAAAAGTATGGACAAGGAAAGCATACACACAACAAAAAAAATCATAACCAAAGACAACCTACTAAATCCACCAAAGTCAGCTAGAGGAAACTAAAACAACAAAATAACTTAAACTAAAATTTTAACTAATGGGAGAAGAATCCTGAAACATGTGGAGAAATCTAAAATACACCAATAAGTCACTATATTTTCTATTGCAATTTTTGCAACATGCCTTTACAACAACTCAACTCTCTTAAAATGAGAGGAGGAGAGCCCTATTTATAGTTTTCAAAAAAAAAAATGAGTGGCCAACATTCAATTCTATTGTGTGGCCAAGATTCACTTTACACTAGGGTTTCACCTACCCTAAATATATTAAATTTTTAAAACATCTTTTTGTCTTTTCCCTATTTTGTCTTCTAGTGGCAGCACTGTAGCAGTTTTGTCTTTTTGTTGTTTGCCCTTTGCTGCAGCTACTCTTTTAGAAATTCTTCATCAATGACAGGGTTGCCCTCCTGCTTCTTCAAAGTTGCATACTCCATGAAGCTCAAGATCATTGGTTGAAGCTTGTCCACTTCCATTATGTCAGATCGTAGCACTTGGTAACTCCATTCTTGGGAGTTGTTAACGAGCTTCTTCCAATCGTCATCATACTTGGCAGCATTACTTCTGAAAAGCTCAGACTAGGCGAAGGCTCGAGTAGCAAAGCTCATGAAATCCGTGGTAAACTCAGCTAACATCCCATTTTCCATGTTCTTTAAGAAATGAGGCTTTATGCTTTCTAGATTAATTTCAATAGCAGGCAGCTCGTACCTTGTTATCAGCTTGAGGTACCGAGCATAATCTCCCCTGGCCTCCTTGGCCCATTCGATATCCGAAACCACCCAGGCTTCCCTTTTGATGATCAAAATCTTGTTTCCACACATCCACTAACCAGTGGTCATCATCCTTGAGGGCAAGGTCCTTCTCCCAAACCTCACTCGACAACATGAGGATAGCCTCGATCTTTGGGTAGGTGGCTCTGTACTTTTTCAAGAACTCCTTGCAGATTTGCCTCGTGCCCTCAAGAGTCCTCTGCACCTCCAAGAACTTATTTTTTGTTCAGACAGCCAAGTTGATGCCCATGTTCCCCATGTCTAAGACCTGCCAGAACCAATTTTTTGTGGTCTTATCCAAGTTCTTGGTTCTTTCCAACTTATTGATTTTCTCTTGGGACAACAACTATAGCGGGTAGCTCATCCTGGGATGACCATTGTTGAATGTAGGTCGTCAGATCGGCCACCTATGATTTAAGTTCTTCCTTTGAAACTTATCCTACTGGATAAGGTGCACCACCGTGGCCACCGATTCTCGGAGGTGGTCAATCTTTTGCTCCCTAGTGGCCACTCCCAAGTCAATAGTGGAGACGTTATAAGTCACTCCTTGTTCTCCAATCACCAGCGTGGCTATTTGTACTGCCCTAGATCTGGAGGCATCCATGCTTACTTTTGATCTGATTTTTGGCCTTTTCTCCTTCTTAGTGCTTATCTGTGCTCTGGCTAGTATTGCCTCTAGCCTCGCCTTAGGATATTTTAGGGCGGGAGTCTTCTACCTAAGTTGATTTCCTAGCCAATCGGGCATTTGGGGCCCCTCCTTGGGTGATTCACATTGATCCTTGCTGCCCTCCACCCCAAGTTCAATGGTTTTGATAACAAGGGCCTCTTTCTCAACCCCTGCATCCTCCTTCTCCTCGTCAGAGTCTTGTTTGAGCATTACACATTTGGTAGGAGACTTGGTGAGCAATTTCTTGTCAAAGGGATCTTCCCTTTCAACATCTTTTTCTTCTTCATCTTGATCATACTCATGTTCCCCGGGCTTATCTTCTTGTTCATCTTCATGGAGAGATGCTTCCTTGTCATGCTCTGGGGTTCGATCATGTCTTTCAGCTGGAGACCTATCGATCTCAGTCTCTAGAGCAGCAAACCCTTCAATCATAAGCTGACCTGCAGCCTCTTGGTCCTCAATCTCCTTGAGCTGCTTGATCCATTCTTCTTCAAGCTCTGGGTCAGTTGTTTCTCAGATTAATTTTGTGTCCAAATCCTTGTTGCCCTCACTGAAGGATTCATAGGCCACCTCATCGATCTCTCAGTGCTCAAACATCGGGTGCTCATGGTATTCAAACTCTTCATCTTCGGGCCTCTTGATAGCCTCTAGCTGTTGTTGCTCGAGCTCATTTGAGATCTTCATTGTTGCCTCCATTCTAGGTGGTTCAATAGGGGGGGGAGAGCTAGAGAGTTAGCCATTGTCTGGGCTATTGCGGCTTGCAATACTGGATTTGTAACCATCTCCTAAAGCTCAAATGGCACGTTCTGCATGTATTTTACGAAGGACTCTAGGAGATTGAGGACAGGCATTGCATTAGTAGAAGCAGACAGAAGGGAAGCAAACATAAAAGATGATGAGATCGGCGAGGTCATGGTGGAGGATGAATCCACCGATATGACCTGCACGATCGAAGAAGTAGAGGCAAGGCAGACAGAGATGTCCACCGTAGGCAAGGAGGAAGCAGATACTTCAAGCAAAGTAGGTGGGACAGTGGTAGTAGCAGCAGATGGAGACCTTGGTGGGTTAGCCTCTTCCTCTCTACCCTTGAGGAGTCGATCTTCGGGTATTACAGGCATCTCCACAACCCCTGTTGCTTTTCTTTTCTTTTTGGAAGGCTCGCCCTTCGAAGCCTTTCGAGCATAAATATTTGGGTTAGGCAACTACTCACTAGCTTCCTTTCTCTTCTTAGTTTTGACAGATGGTGGGGATTTGGAGGTTTCTTCATTTGTAAAAATAGCCACCCCACCATCAGAGCCACTTGGCTCACTTTCAAGTCCCTTAAATGTTAAGGCAACTCCCTGTTGCTTTAGTCGGGCCACTTGTTGGTTGATTCACGCCTTCATTCGAACCTCCACGGGCTTGGTGGGTATGTCGAGGTCATCAACCTCTTTCTCATCCCAATCAATCATGGGCAATGGAATATTGGTGATGCCACTATATCCCAGATCGATCGTCATTCTCTCATCCTCTTCAAGTTGATCTGGAATCAGACACAAGTTGACTCTTCGCATGTAGAGGGCAGTCATGTGCATATAGTGTCATAATCGTACTTCAAGATTGTCTTTGCAGTTGGCCCAGAAATCCTCAACATTGTGGAGGTGGGCATACTCAGATCCTGGTGCCTTTCTGATATGACCATATGGTTCCATTCGCAGTCGAGTTGTATATTGCCTGAAGTGGTACTCAGCGAGCTCCTTTTATGAATTACCCGCACATTGGGAGGTATGAATTTTGTACATTCCTTGGCCAAGGCCAATAGGATAAGGCATCCCTACCAAATGTTTGCTACTCAGAATATTATGAATGTGTCGCAGCTACCAAGTCAGCTCTAATAGTATGATCCGGTCATTGGGGTACCAGGACAGCTTGTTCGGCCTTTCCGTGAATCCTTGGGTGCGCATGTAAGTGAACTTAGGGAATTGTATATATAGGAAGGTGTAATGCCTGAGGAGGGCTCTGGCACTGTGGGAGACTCTTCTCTTGAAATCTCCTCCAAGTAGCTGGATGATGTAGGCAATGAAGGCATCATTTACCCTGCAATAGTCCCTCTTGAAGTTTTTGTATTGCAATTGCGAATATTTTTCATAGGGCTTAAGTTCCCTCTTTGGCACCTCATTGGGCATTGCAGTCAATCCATGGTAATGCCACTAATCGGCAAGCGAATAGACCAGGTATGATGTCATATAGAATTTTGATGTCTTCTTCACACTGATAAATTGCTCGTGAAAGTAATTGCTAATTATTTCCCCCAATAAAAGGTAGTGTCACTCTCGTGGAGGATTTGTTCCATAAAGTACAACATCCACTCTTGAAAGAAGGCCGTAGCAAGAAGGCCCATTACCCTACTCAGTAGGATGACGAGGTCGTGGTAATCCTCAAAGAAATCAGTGTGAGAGAGCTCATGAGGTACTTTTCCAACATTGGCCCACTTATCCTTCAACCAGTACTGATTAATCAGTTTCTTGCACCTCATAGGGTCTTGATCCCATAATTCCTTGCATTCTTCTATAGTCGAGGTATCCATGCTTTCAAAGGCGGGGATGTGGAAAGTTGTAGTTATCCCTGAGGGGACATATCTGCAAGGATGTTTCCATCTTTGTCCACTATGGTTCTAGTTTTAGGTTGATATGCTTCCCGACATGCCATAACCAGCTCAGGGGCCACTAGAGCTGGTGAGAAGCCTGCAACCTTGGCAAGTCTGCTGCTTCTGATTAACTTCGCATTTTTTGTTTTCGGGTCCACCCTGACCCTCTGTGTAAACTCGTCAATATCGACATGCCCGTTATTGGTATCTGTGATGTCTCTCCAAAGAGTGGTGATTCTAGAGTGTAATGGCACCCCCTAGAATTTGTACTTAATTTGATCATTGTCCTCTTTTCCTCGAGGTGCTTTGGCAGTTCCTTTTCCCTTTTCCTTGGTGGCACCGAAGGCTTCTGCACAAGATTCCATAAATCTTGCACAAAAAAAGTGAATTAGTAACATTATCATGGAAAAGCAGCCTATGAAAAATCCTTGTACACCAAGCTTAGATCCATAATCATTATTCATATTTGATAAATGCCTAGCACCTGATAAAAAACATCATAAGGAAGCAAAACAGGCAATTCGGGTTCCCAGGGCCGGAATTCCCTTGGTAGAATGTCGTTTGGAAGGGAAAACGAGGCAAGGCACTCCCAATGACCTTCTCGGTCTTGGATTTGATCAAACAAAGGTTGGGCATGAAAGAAGGCGCAATTCTAGCAAGTGGGTCGAAGTCCATTTTGGATTTGGAGGTCATTTGAGCTGTCATTTAGGCGTTCGGGTTTCAGCTGCAAGAAGGCTATTTGGAACAGCACAGGGAAGATGGCACTCCAGGTGTCGGGATCTGGAGTTCGGGTTGCCAGGGTTAGGAAGCTATCACGAGACAGGCGTGCAAAATGGTGAAATGCAGGCGGCAATCTGGGGACGGAAGTCCGAAGGGTAATCCCCGAAGATGAATTCATCGGTTAAGAAAAGCTTGACAGTGAACCAAAGGTCGGGGCCCAAAGATCGGAAAGATGGTCAGGTTTGGTCGTTTGGAACAACGAAACCGGAACGAAATCCCGAAGATGGAATTTCAGAGTCCGAATTCCAAATAGCGTTTGGACGTTATGTCTTCTATTTAGATTTTATGTGGCGAAGGGATGACCGGGGTCCAAGAGTCAGAAAGATGTCCCAAGACAGTCGTGCAAAATGGCAAAGGTGACACAGAATTCTGGGGTTTGGGGTCCGACGATGACTTGGACGTCTAGTTTTTCTGCAAGTTTGTTTTAAGATGGACTTCACGCGCCCGGGGTCCGAGGGTCGGGAAGACGCTCGAGGAAGTTCATTCGGAATGGCGGGGACACAACAGAAACCCAAGAAGGGAATTTTGGTGGCCGGGACCCGAGGCAAGTTTGGTTTCGTTTATAAATTTATGATGGAATTTTCAAGGTCAGGGTCTAGGGTCTAAAAGGTCGTTTGGAGTCCGTTTTTGATTTGGAGGTCATTTGGAATGGCAAAGTCCAAAGGGAAACCTGGGAAGGGAAATCTGGAAGGTTGGGCCCAGTGGGGCGGAAAGACTTCACGCAACAGTCGTTTGGAACGGTGAAACCGAAATGAAAATCTGAGAGGGGAAATCCGAGGATTTGGGCCCAGAAGGAGCCACAGACGCTAGAAAGGCCTACAGACAAGAAAAACTCGAAATGGCTTAAGATTTAGAATTTTTCAAGGGGGCCAATTTAGTCAAACTTAAAGTGTGACTTTTGAGAATATGTTGACCTTTTAGGACGCAAAAAAGGGCACACAAAATAAGGCGAAGCAAAAAAGACCCAGCAAGCAAAAGAGGAAAGAGAGGGTCCTCGTTCCGAATGGGGCGTGTGTGCGATAGGCACAACAATAGCTTCCATTCTAGCCACAAGAGAAAAAGTCTCCTCAAAATATATACCTTCTACTTGTGAGTAATCCTTAAACACAAGTCTTGTCTTTTTTCTTACTACTCTATTCTCATCGAACTTGTTCCTGAATATCCATTTAGTTCCAATTATTTTTTTATTTTTTGATCTAGGGACCAATTCCCAAGTCTAAGTTTTCTCTATCTGCATAAGTTCTTCTTCCATTTCCTTCATCCAATGCTCATCCTTACATGCTTGACTCATTAATTTAGGCTTGAATTTAGAAAGTAAGAAAAAATTTACCTCAACTTCAGTAGCTTTGCTCCTAATAGAATATCCAAGGAAAATATCTTCATCGGACCTTGCATCAAACTTTCTTGAGTCTTCTTCTTCTCTTTTGATGTAACATTTTCTTCCAAACACTCTAAAGTATTTCACAATCAGAATCCTTCTATACCATAGCTCATAAGGTGTCTTTGTGTTGTTACATTTAGCTTGAACTTTGTTAAGTATGTAAACAACGATATGAATAGCTTCTCTCTAGTATTCTTGCAGTAGATTTGCCTCTTTCATCATAGTCCTTGCAGCTTCTTGAATTGTTTTTTTTTCCTTTCAACAACTCCATTCTGCTAAGGATTTCTAGGGATAGACAAATGCCTTTTTATTCCATGAACTTCACAAAACATGTTAAAATCATTGGAGGTGAATTCGCCACCTCTGTCAAACCTCAAACATTTTATTTTTAAATCCATTTTATTCTCAACCATAGCCTTAAATTCCTTGAATTTATCTAATGTGTTAGATTTCTCTCTAAGAAAAGTAACCCATGTCATTCTAGAGTAATCATCAATCAAAATAATAAAGTACCTATCACCTTTTAGACTTCTCACCCTTGTATGACCACAAAGATTTGTATGCATTAATTCCATCAGTCCAGTAGTAGATTGTTCCTTTCCCTTAAAGCTACTCCTTGTTTGTTTTCCAAATTGACAAATCTCACAAACAACATTGATAGGTTTAGTGATTTTAGGTAGATCTCTCACAACATGAACCAAACTAATTCTTGCAAAATTATCAAAATTCATGTGACACATCCTCCAGTGCCATAACCAACTATCATTAATTTGTGACATAAAATAATGACCATCAGCACCCTTAAGCTGATATATGTTTCCATTTGTTCTCTTACCAGCAGCAATCATAGTTTCAGACCCTTTCTAGATCTTGCATGTTTCATCCTTAAACACAAGATTGTACCCTTTGCTACACATTTTTCCAACACTCAAGAGATTATTTCTTAGGCCCTTAACATACTAGACATTGTCAATATTATGCTTGTCATCAAAACTGATAGAACCTATTCCACAAATCATAGCTCCTAAATCATCTCCAAATTTAACTAATCCTCCATCATATTTTTCAAGTTTAACAAACTTACTTTTGTCTCTGGTCATGTGATTAGAGAAGCCACTGTCAACAACTCAGTAATTCTTATTTTCTTTGACATGAAAATTAGATACTAAATTACCTTCAACCTTATCCTTCATCTTTGGAATAATTTCCTTCACACAACTTTCAGGGTTAGTAGAACTAGATTCTTCTTTTATAGCCAAAATAGACATTCATTTTCATCAAAATCTCCATAATCAGATTCATCATAAAAAAATACTAGCATCTTCTTTCACATAGTAGGATTTCCTAATCATCTTTCCTTTATTTTCCTTGTTCTTATTGTTTATAGCTCTCTTTGGACATCTAGAAGCATAATGACCTATACCACCACAGCTAAAACATTTGAAAGATAATTTACCTTGATATTTACCCATGCCCTTTTTCATATTCCTTACAAAGTTAGCTTCCAAATCATCAAGATCTTCATCACCTGAATCTTCAACCTTATTTGATTTACTAGCCTTGAAAGCAATCTCTACTTTTGTACTTTTCTATAGTTTTCTCATGTCAAATGTAGTCAAAGAGTCAATCAACTGATCTCTGGAATAATTATCAAAATCAAATATTTCCTCAATAGTAGATACCTTTTCACTGTAGTAATTTGAAAGAGATCTAATAACCTTCTTCACCACTTTAGATTATTTAACTATTGCACCAATACCTCTCATATTACTCACCAATTCATCAACTCTCTGAATGTAGCCTTTAATTATTTCATCTTCAGAAATATGCATTGTTTCAAACTATGCCTTCAAGTTCTACAACTTTTCTTTCTTTACCTTTGGATCTCCTTCATAAATACTTTCTAACTTATCCCAAACTTCTTTAGCAATCTTCAAACTCATAACTTTAACTAATTTAGTATTTGAAAGACTATTCACAATAATGTACCTTGCTCTAGCATTGATCTCATGCGCCTTGATTTTTGCACTTGTACTCAGACCATTCAGAGGTGGAGTATATGTATTCTGATAAGCCTTCTCAATCTCATATCTCTAAGCGTACAAATATCCTTCCATCTTTGTTTTCCAAAATTCATAATCCGAACCATCAAATCTAAGATATTCCAAAGGAATCTTGTTCGCCATCTTAAATCTACCTCAAGCGGTTAAGCTCTTCTTCAAGGAACCTCACTCTGATACCAATTTTTGAAATGAACAAGACAACTTAGAGGGGGGTGAATCGGTTGTAGCAAATTAAATCTTCAAAACCCTCAACAATAAACAAATCCACAAGCATTCATTAAACCCTTATTCTATTAAATTAATTAAATATGAAATACAAATAACAAAAACTGAAATCACAACACCATACACATGAGAACACTAGATTCACGTGGAAACCCCAATGAGGGAAAAACCATGGTGAGGATTATCTCACAATATAAGTAATAGAAAAACTGATATAAAGCAGTGCAATGCTAGAATAGGACACACTATCCAAAAAGGCTCATAATCAAGGCTCACTACCACAGAAAGAATACAAGAAGATAGAAGAAGAATGTTACATAGAGAAAACACTTCTCAATGCAACAAGGAGTCCACCATAATTACTCACACACTTTCACAGTCTCACATGAAAGATATTGGATGCCTTTAGCTCACTGCCATTAGAAACCCTAACATGAAGTTCACATTACTCTACTTAATTTCACATCACACACACATCACTTGCAAAAATATCACATCTATCTTACTTCTTACTCTTTCACACACTCTCTTGCATCAACACCATACATATTTATATCAAGCTCTACCTTAAACCTTTCTCAAATGTCAGCCACTAGTTGTTATACATTAAATTTCAAAATAGGTCGACACCTAAATATTCTTGTGGTGGATAGCAATGAAAGGTGACCTACATAAATCCTTAATTAGGACCCAAATAGGTCCCAACACACTTCAACACGCTTCCACAAGCCTCACATATAGTTTTAAACAAAAGGTCAGTCAACAGCCATGCAAAACACCATAAACATTAAGTACACACTTCCTTAAACCAAGATGAGGGTTTTGAACAACATAATTTACTTGAACTCAATCCAGAACAATCCATGAACTACTTAAGATTCATCAAACACTTCATCCAAGCTCGCATCAACAAATACTTTAATTCAAAAAACTGATAATCCTTAAATTACATATTGATTAATGAAACTCTCATTGTACTATACCAAATCAAGTAAAACCTTGAATACAAAAAGATAAAATAATTATAAGCAACTTCCCAAATCTGCACAACCTGAAGCCGAATATTGGAGAAACACAGAGCAAATACATTTCTCCCAGACCACAAAAGATATCACTAAACAACTGGTTCACACACTGGTGAAAATATCTTACACTGTACAACGATCCAAAAACCCAAATTTAGAATATAGAAACCTCTATCAACCTTGAATAGCCTGTAAGATCCACACAAGCATAGTATTAACACTAAAATAACATGGAGCACAATATTGGAGCACACTATGAACATTTGCACACAACACAGTTTACTCTTTTGATTAAATTTTCTCAAAAGCACTTGGAAACCAAGTACCAGAGACATCATCTCAACTTCATTCCAACTCATCTTTAGAATTTGCAACAAAATAATATCTCTATGTACTCACAACACTTTCTCAAAGTCTCAACTACACATGCACAACTTGTTTTCCTCTTTTCCACAATTTTCTCAATATCCTCAACATCTTCATCCCATAGTTGACATAAATGACAACATCAGTCAGTAGACTTCTTGTTGACATCAATGACAACACCTTCATACTTGCAACAAATCTAATCCACTCAATATTCATAATGATATTACAAATAACTAGACATCTCGATCATTGCATACTTACGTAGACAAGAAAATGAATTCATTTGGCTATCATAAGAAATCAAAAAAACCATTAGTTAGATAGAGTAATCAAGGATATGAACATCTTCATTGTATAGGAACAACCATCACTCAAATGTAACATAAAATATAAGACATAAACCACAAATGACTAACAAGATCAACAAGGCCACATGAAACGGGGTCTTACATGTGGTGCCTTATCAAAGTTATCAAGTGGTATAACTTTGGTAAGGTTATGGGAGCCTAATGATATTCTCTCATTTGCCACTTTTGGGGGCTCACGTAGTGGACAATGAACTTCACTAGCCCATGCGAGCGCATTGTTGTTTGCATAGTGGACAACGAGTTTCACTTGTAAATTATTTTTGGACAAAAAGCTAAGGCTTGATCCACATTGATTTGGAAAAACAGTTGAGGCTTGATCCACCCCCTTTTCTTTTTATTTTTCTTTATTTTTCTTTGAGTCTTTGACATTATATGATTGAGTATCTTTTCACTATTACATATATAGGTTTAATATAGGCATGTGTCTCCTTGTGCCTTTGTTAGTTTTGTCATGATATCTTAGATCTTTGAGGCTTGATCATCCTCCTTTATCTTTTCCATCTTATCCTTCCAACAATTATACAATTAAACCTCTCTTGATTATCTACTTTAGTGTGAGTTTGACACAAGGTCATCCTCTCACTAAAGTGGGGACTAAATGTAGTGTAGAAAAATATGTCCATTTACATTTTCACAATTTGTTTGGGCCCTCCTAGTTAAATTGGACTTAATTATGCCTTATAAGCCCGATTTTACATCTACAAGCCTAATTAAATTGGTCCTTTTTCTATGCAAGGTGTCACACTAATTGACACAACCATCTCATGGATATATAATCCTAAAAGAAGAAGAGATAATAAATGGGAGCTAAGACAAAAAGCGTCTATTCTTAGAGTGTTTCCTATTTCATGATGTGGAAAGATATATTGGACATGATAATGGCTCCATAATATAAAAATGGGATTCATTACATTTAACCCTTGGCATGTGGAGTGAATAGCAACTATAGAGAATATTGGAAACATCAGTTATTTTAAAATTTAATACAATGAAGCTATGCAACAAAATACTACAAAGTGTGAATGAGAAATAATATCTAGACTACATTATGGTCAAAATATTCAATTTTTTGAAATAGACATGTTGGGAAGAAAAGATGTTGATAGACAAACAAATTGGTGTAATAAATATCAAGGTGAAATATACATAAATCAAGCAATGAATTTCATAAGAAGAATGAGAGATCATGGGTGCCTCATACGTGATGAGGTACCAAAGCATATCAATAACAAAACCCTCAATGATAAATAAAAAAAGACACTCAACATAATTATGGCACACTACCATAGTAATCAAAATGCACCGCCCTTATTGATGATAATTCAAAGAACATCAGGAAGAAGAAAGTCATATCTAATTGGTACTATTAGTCAAGATCCTAAAATTTAACAATTTCATGTTTCTCTCCCCTTCTATTACTTGCACTAACTATAGTTGTGCAACATTCAACATAGGAACATTCATAGTTCATTCAAAATTGAGAATCCCAATAGGATATTTTTCTCAACTAGGAGCAATACAAACAAGTTTCCAAGAAGAAATAACACACTTCAAGTACATTTTGATTGATGAAATGAGCTTCATTGGTCAAAATTTGCTAGAGAACATAGATTCTCGACTTCGATAAGTGTTCCCACTAAATGCAAACATTAACTTTTCATGTATACATATGATTATGATTAACAAAAATAACTATTTTATATTCTAATACATGTAATTCACATATATGAAATTTCTATAGCCATAAGGTATATAGTATTAAAAATAATTGTTATCAATTGTATTTCAGCTATATCTATGATTTTGGTTGGATATTTGGGTCAGTTATCTCCTATTGATGATAGACTAGCATATGACAATAACAGACGAGTTAAGTTACTATAAGAAAAATTCAAAACTTTGGTTCCTTTAAATAAAATATTCAGACAAGATGGACAAAACATCCACCAAGAAAGATATCATCAAATTTTGACAAATTTGAGAGATGCAAACCCAACAATTGATGATTAAAAATTTCTTATGACAAGAACCACTATTACCATAGATGCAACAAGCAATAGGGACTTTTACAATGGTGTTCATTTTTTCTCCACAAATGATAATATTCATAATAATAACAAGAAAATGCAATACTCATTGAAACATTCTATATTGCATGTAGTGTTGAAAAATAATAAGAAAGTATGAATGCAGCAGAAGGATGCTCAAATGATGAGCTTGATCTAGAATTATTGATCAACAAGGATGTGAGAGTAATGTTGACTTCAAATCTTTGGATACAATAAGGTCTTGTAAATAGAGCTCTAGGATATATTCAAAATATTGTATACAAACCTAGAAGTGGTCCACCAGAACCACCAACATATGTAATGGTTGAGTTTAAAAAATATTCAAGAATACCATTTGAATATCATAATCCAAATACAATTCAAGTTACAACAATACAAAGGGAGCGACAATCCAAATACCATTAAGACTGACTTGGGCATTGACAATACATAAATCACATGGTTTGACTCTTTCAAAAGCCACTATTGATATAGGACCAAAAGAAAGAACGAGATATAAATTTGTCATCATATCTCATGTAAGGTCTCTAGAAGGTCTAATAATTATGACACCATTCAAATATGATCATTATGAAAAATGAAAAAGGGTAGACAAATTTCCAAAAGAAAAGCTGAAGAAAACAAGCTAGAAGATAATTAATGTAACATATTTTTTTCAAATTTGTTTCAATGACCATCAAATGTTTAAATATAATATATTTGTGTGATTTTTATTTTTATGCTACTTTCATTTCCTCCATGTTTAAAGTATTTAAAATTGGGTAAATAAATGCTTTTTATCTAACAAAATCATGATACTTTTGAAATGTTTCTAATGATTTATAATAAATTAAAATATCATTTAGTACTCAAGAGGATTATTCATATTTCACACCACAATTTTAAAAATTGGTATGTTTCATATGTTTCTCACATATTCAATATTTTTTTAATACTTTAAATATATACTAATCTCAGTGTATTTCCTTCTAGGTCATGGAAAATCATATACAAGAAAATGAAATTAATAATGTTCTAGGTACTAGATTATAAATTTTTGTAACAAGTCCATTGAATGTTTTAATAAAATCAAATGGATTTATTGAAACTAAAATTGGAAATTTTAGAAGATCTTTCAAAAAATTGCGACAAAATTATTGCACAACTTGAAGTGACAAGTAGGTTTGTGCATGCGATTGAACAAGAAGAAGTGATAACAATGAATGAACATGTGAAAAAAAATCATGTCACCTATTAGAGACTAGTTGCATTTTGTAACTTCTTGACTGAATTATACTATGACGAACAATACAATAAAGGCGATGTCACTTGTATTGTCGAAGAATTCAAAATTTACTTGAATAATGTATAAAATTATCCTACAATTGTACCGATGTTTTGTTGAATGCTTTTATATGTCAAAAACTATTAAATTTATTAAACTTAGATTTATTAATATATTGGAAATAGTTCAAGTAAAAATACAAGTCTATCCTATGAAAATTTTATTTACCAATATTTTATTCAAGGTAGATAGTTCTAATGCAATGTCTAATTTCCAGAATAAGCAAAAAATAATATTGACATTAGATGTTTATGTTTTTTTAAATTAAATTTTATATAAATTTTCTAAATGTTACTATATAGTGGTTATCGATATGATAGTGTTTTTTAGTTTTATATGACAAACACTTAAATATTTCTATATTCATGTGACATTAATCAATGTTAAATAAACATGTCTAACCTTACATGGTAAATGGTTCGAACTATGTGAAATTCCATGAGATGAAATATGTTTCAAGTATTATGTCAAACAGGTAATGTCTTATCTCTTCTTCAATTCTAATACGAATGGATAAACTAACTAATTATTGTCATAATAAAAAATGATTTTATTTTTTGTTAGGAATGACTAAATTTATTATATTCATATTTAAAATATTAATTTAAACAATTCACTTACATTTATTAAAGTAATTTTTTTCAATCATAAATTGTATTGTCTTTATGGTTATGGTTAAGTGAATCCATACATATGTGTAGTTATGCAATGCCGCATTTTTCAAAATAAAAATAAAAATAATACAAACATTAGATGTTTATCTTTTCCTAGTTAAAAATAATTCTACTCTTTCAATATCAATTTTGTTATTATCCATTTGAATTTAAAGTCTCAAAAACCTTTGTCAAAGGTTCAAAATTGGTAAGTTAGTTTTAAAAACTTTTGATAACATATATTTGGTTTGTGTTTGGTAGCATATATGCAGTTTAAAAAATTGTGCACCAATATATATCTTTGGTATAGTAAAAATGTGAAAGCTAATAATTTTTTGATGCAAGTAAAAATTATCAATAAATGTCTTTTGGTATAGTAAAATTGTGAAAGCTAATAATTATTTTGATGTGGGTGAGAAAGATGTCACATGATACACATACATGGGTTTCTATTCGGTTGACCAACTATCATTGGTATCTTCCATAGAATTTCCTCCTTTAGATAGAGGAAATGAGTGCCCCCTATTTGTTGAGGGATAAGATGGTGAACAAAATTAACAAAAATGGGCCAAGGACTAGTCAAAAGAGATTTGATAATTATGCTAATTATTATAAATTTATCTATGAATCTAAGGTGACAATGAGCTTAGATGTTAAATTTTATAATCTACAAATAGAGATTTGAGATTTTTTTGACTGGTTAGTTGCTCTTTACCATGAGCCTCGAGATCTTTACCTTGGCGAATATATTTGGAAGGTCACTATTATGCCAATAGTGACTATCAATAAACACACTCTTTTCAATGAGATTAGTATGAGATTCCTTAAGGGAGAATCTTAAATTAGTAATCACATGGGCCTAGTTAAGGAATGGTTTCTCCTTGCTTTTAAATTCAACTGCTCCATTAGATTCAATGTGCATTGTGTAATTCCATCATTCAGATTGTTACATACACACTATGGGATATCTACCTTGTATGTCATGAAGTTTAATATCACAATCAAAGTGCAATCTATTATTTATGATACCGATAATGCAAAGTTGTTACTAATGTATAAGTGGTTCACTATGTGAAAGTGTTAAAAAACTATTTAGTTATGATAACAAAATTTTATGATATATTTTTTGATAAATATTTGTAAACTATTTATATTATATTCATGACTAAATTCAAATTTTAAAGAAAATTTTAAATGTTGTTGTAATAGTGTTGATTAAAGTGATAGTATTTTCTTATTTTGTGTGACAAATGCTTCAAGCATGGATAAACATAATCTTTCTACTTGTTTATCTAGATTTAAAT
Source organism: Sequoiadendron giganteum (assembly GCA_007115665.2). Taxonomy (NCBI): domain Eukaryota; kingdom Viridiplantae; phylum Streptophyta; class Pinopsida; order Cupressales; family Cupressaceae; genus Sequoiadendron; species Sequoiadendron giganteum. The sequence continues at coordinate 53,257,949 of CM021104.1, forward strand.
AGTTGTATATTCATGTATCATTACACAATGTATTCTTCAATTGAGATACAATGGATGAACAAGTTGATTGTTGTCATGATTATAAATTTTTGTATTTTATATTCAAGTTAAGTTAAAATTATCTTACTTAAATATTATATTTTGTGCTAAAAAAATAAAAATAGTTGGGACAATGGTTTTTTATAATTTATATCTATATATTTATTAATCTATACAAAAATAACACAAATAGTAAAATTAATACTAAAACTATTTGTATTCCTACTCCTAGCTCTAATTCTAACTCTAACGCTAACCCTAATCCTAACTCAAACTCAAACCTTAACTATAACATATGGCCATCAAAGTGAAATTGAAGTCAGTATATGCGAAAATGAGTGAAAAAGAGTAGGAGATCTAGGTGGGCAAGCATGGGGCTATGTTGAGGGGGAAGGTCAATCAAAGGATGAATTTGTAGCGAAAAGGTGGGAAGATGGAAGAAAGCATACTTCACAGTGGGTTTTCAAAGGTGGTATATGGGTGGATAGATGCCACCCAGGGTACAAAGCCATGGATCATCGCAGCAAGGGGCACCATGAACAAGGCTCGAGCCGTGGATAGAGGTGATGGGATGGAAAAATTGTGCTCCCATGGATGCATTCACATGGGTGGTCTCCTAGGAATGAAGAAGTGGCGATGGGTCGAAGAAAATTAGCCCATGATTCAAATTTCAGCAGGTGAGGTTTCGTGAATCAAAATCATTCGAAGGGAATTCGATGTGGGTGGTTGTAGGAAAAAATAAATCTAGGGGTAGACACCTTTGCCAACTAATAAGACAAAATAGTTGGGAGCAAGGAGTGTGTGAGAAAGCCTTGGAAAGGAAAGGATAAGGTGATAGCAAATGAAGGTCCATCACATCAATATGTGGACTTGATTGGTAAGTTGACTACTCCGAGTTGTTTGAAACATTTTGTCAATATAGATAGGGATTGAATAAGAAATTTAGTAGATAGACTGAAAGAGAGGGGATATTTCTCAAATAGGGGGGTGGCTAGTGCGATGTAGAGAAAACAGGTAGGTGGTGTTGTGAGAAATGGGGTATTCGGGTTCAAATTAGGGCACTACCAAATGATTTCTACTTGGTAGAATTCCCCTCCAAGGAAAACAAATGGAATGTTATTTGTAGTGGCCCGCATTACTTGGACAATGTTGGGATGCACTTGATAGACTGGTACCCAAGTTTTTACCCCTAGAATCACAGGATCAAGGAAGGTTTGATATGGGTTCACCTATACAACCTTTTGACTGAATACTAGGATGATGAAACACTAGTGGAAATTGGGAAGATTTTAGGCACTCCCATCTCGGTAGAGAAAAAACAACGAAGATAGGTGCTTGGGAACCTACACCAAAATATGCCTAGGGATAATCCCACACCAAGCTCTACCCCAAGAAGTTGAGATCTGTGTAGATGGTGGGGTTCAAACTCAAAAAGTGTAAAGGGAGGATCAAATGAAATTGTACCCCATATGTAAGTTCGAGGAGCATGGTAATTTGGAGTGCAATGTGAAGATTAGTGTCAACAAAGTTAATGGGTATGAGTGGGGTCTTATTATGGGAGACTTGATAATTGAACTCCCATATTGAAATAACACTCATTCCCCTATGGGGTATGAGGATCCAATAGCCATTTTAGTGGGAAGGGATTACCAAACAAATAATATAGAGCACCTCACAAGCAATCTGGAGGGCAGGCTTTCCAACCTAACAATAGATGAGTTGTGTGGGTTTAGGATAACTTGTGAATAGAAGGAAAATGTCCCCCTATCCAAGAAGCAAAAGAGACTCTAATTGAATCATATGTTGCAGGGGAGGCCCAAGTTGATATAGTAAATGGTTTTGTGGGGAGGAGATGAGCGAAGCTGTTGCGCAAGAATATGAGAAAGAAATAGAGAGTGAACTAAAAATTTCAAAGAAAATTGCCCCATAAGTAGAATTGGAAGAGAGTGAGGTGGAAATGGACTCGAAGGAGGAGGAAATGGGAGAGGTAGAGGAAGGAGAATTGCTTGAAGAAAGAATGTTGGAGCAATCACAATCAGAACTAAAAAATCCAAACATCAAGAAAAATGGAAAAAGGGGGTCGAAAACAAATAAGGCCAAGCTAGAAATAACAACTAATATAGTAGGACAAATGAAATTAAGCTATAGGAAGGATGTCATCCTCCCCCAGGGAAAATGAGGGCCATAATGTGGAATGTTAAATGGCGCTTGGTCAAGCACCAAATCGACTAATCTAGGGCATATATATTGTTATTGTAAGAGATAAAACTAAGCAAGGAGGAGAGTGATAAGAGACTAGGTTGTTGGAGGCAATGGTGAGGACATTTTTTTGGTGTTGAAGGAGCCTCGGGTGGAATAGGTATCATTTGGAATCTCTTAGTTATTATAGGGTAGGTTGTAGAGGAGAATGGGAATTGGATAATGATGATATGAAGATTACTCCAAAGAAATGAGCATTTTTTCATCATAGATGTGTATGGGCCATTATCTACAATAAACAAGAGGAACATGTGGCAACAGATCTCCAATGGTATTGCCAACTTTAGAGGGGAAATAGGCATCATAGTAGGAGACTTCAATGCTATTTTTAACAATGAAGAAAAGATAGGAGGTATAGTTCAAATCACTAATGTTCAGCAAGACTTCCAGGAGTTTGTTGGTAATAACTAGCTTTTGGGCCTACAAGCCAAAAATGGGGTGTACACATGGTCAAACAGAAGAAAAGGATTCACCAGCATAGTAGAGAGGTTGGATCATTTCCTACTTTTTTGGGAAGGGAGAGGCAAAATGATTTGTGTGAGGTGTTGATACTATCATACACGGAGTCAAATCACTTTCCAGTGTAGTTCTCCCTACAGCCTAATGAACCTCTAAAAGAAAACCCATTCAAGTTCGAAAACCTGTGGCTAAGAGATGACAAGTTACCGGACTTGATAGAAACTTGGTGGGATGAGATCAGACTAGAAAATCACTCCTATCTATACAAGATCAACAAGAAGTTGAATTGTGTGAAAAACAAACTGAAATACTAGAATAAGTTGCATTTCAAGAACATTTTCTAGGAAAAAGAAAGGATGGATCAAGAATCGGTAGCACTAAATGAGCACATTATCAAGAATGGGATGGGGACTGAGGATTTTGAAATTGAAAAGACACTAAAAGGAGAGATATTTGAAGTCCTAAAAAGAGAAGAATGCTTCTAGAGGTAGAAATATAGATAGACGTGGCTCAAGGAAGGTGACAAGAACACAAAGTACTTCCATAGAACAATTGTAGTAAATAGAAGTAGGAACAAAATCATGGAGATCAGAAAGAAGGATGGGGTAGTGACATAGTCTATGGAGGAGGTAAATGATGAAGCAATAAGATTTTTTTGAGGCAATTCTAAATGGAGAAGCACCAAAGCATAGGAATGTGAGGTACAAGCTTCTCGGCTCCATCCCCAACATAATTAGTGTGGAGCAAAATGAGGCTCTTTTTCAAAAAATCAGCAAGGAAGAAGTGAGGGTGGTTGCATTTCAACTCAATCTAAACAAGGCTCTGGGCCTAGATAGATTCTTGACCAGCTTCTTCTAAAAAAATTAGGATATTGTTGGATACGACTTAACTTTGGCTATTTAGGAATCGAGAAGGAAGATGAAAATGTTGTGTTCAGTCAATCATATAATTTCTTGGCCTTGATCCCCAAGAAGAATGATCCATAGGAAATGAGTGATTTAAGACTAATCACACTATGCAACACAATCTACAAGGTTGTCACCAAGATCATCGCCAACAAACTTATGGGAGTGCTAGAAGGGGTCATCTCGAAGGAACATAGTGGGTTTTCCCCTAGGAGGTCAATATTAGAAGGCACAATCATAATACATGAGACCTTACACTCAGCTAGAAACGCAAGGGAAGCTTGCATGATTCTCGAACTGGATAGGCTAAAAGATTATGATCTAGTGGACAAGAAATTTCTGGTGGAAGTACTAAGGAAATTTGGATTTAAGGACTAGATCAACTAGGTAAAAATTTGCATCTCTTTAGCCAAATTCTCAATCCTATTAAAATTGTGTGGCACATGGTTTCTTTGCCACTTCTAAGGGTCTAAGATAGGGAAACCCATTATCCCAATTTCTTTTCATCATCATGGTAGAAGCATTGGGTAGAGGTAGTAATTCCTTGAGGAGTGTAGGTAAATGGTTGGGGCTCTCAGTGGCCAATGGATTGGACACAATTACACATCAAAAATTTGTTGATGTTACCATTCTCTTTGGTGCTACAAGTAGAAATGAAGCTATAACCATCAAAAATTTCCTCAATGAATATTTCTTGGCGTTCAAGAAAAGTATCATTTGGAGGAAGTCGAAGGTTTTCTTCCTCAATACACAACCAAGCCTTCAAAGAGATTTGGTAAGGATTTTGGGTTTGAGGGTGGAAAATTTCCCTAGGTGGTTCTTGGGGATGTCGTTATTTATGGGGATCAACAAGAAAATCTATTGGGAAAACCTAATCAATAGTTGCAAGAATAAATTGGGGACCTGGAAGGGAAAATTGTTATCCTCTACTTGTAGGCTCTTGATGGTCAAGGCAGTACTATCATCCATCCTGGTATACTCAATGGCATGTTTGAAAATCCCTAAAGTGGTTGAGGATAACCTTAATCAGATGTTCAAGAAGTTCTTTTGGAGTGGATCCAAGTAATGACATAAATTTCCACTGGTGGCTTGGGATAAAGCTTGTTCACCCAAGGAGGCAGGTGGGACAAGAATTAAGCAACTAACAACAATGAACCTAGCCATGGGGGCTAAGCTTATTTGAGACATGTATGAAAAATGGGAACAAAAATGGGTCAAGATACTTAGAAGAAAGTTTTTGGATTCGAATAGTCCAATGCGCATATTGACTATTATGGATCCCCCAAAGGATTTGCAATATGGAACTACATTTTGGAATGCAGAGATATCATTACCAAACATGTAACATGGGAAATTATAAATTGTCAAAATGCATCATTTTGGAATGAATCTTGGGGTGGATTGGTGCCAATTATTGGTATCCCCAATTTGGAAGATATCAAATTAGAGACAATCAGAGTGTGGGGCAACAAGGTCTATAACTATGGCAAAATAACTCGGCAGGACGATGTGAGGCAGTGGGAGTGGCACTCTCTCCAATACATTAATGCCCCTAGGCATAGAAAGTGGAAAAAGTAGAAATACTGAGAGGAAAAACATTTTCCCCTTCCGATCAGGAGGATATCATCAGATGGTGTGGCTACAACATTAGGACATATAAATTCAAGTTTGGTTACAGAGTAAAGGAAATTGCAATTGCCAGGAAAAATTGGTCGTGCACTTATATGGGGTAGAATTTGTCCAAAGGCCGGTGTCTTTTCCTAGTTGGCAATCCAAAAGAGGATTCTTATTGAGGAAAGACTTGCAACCTTTGGGATACAAGGGTCGGGGTGGTGCTATGCAAGAGCAACAACAAAACTACCGACTATATTTTATTGACTTGCCCTTATGCTGATAAGTGCTGGAAATTATTCATGAACAAACTAAAATTCCAATGCCCTACCCCCTCAAACTTAGTGGCCTAGTTCAACATGTGGCCACTCTCCCATATAAAATTATTTTTCAACAGTATTTGAGCAATCACCCCCTCTACCATCATATGGGAGATTTAGAAGGAGTGAAACAGGTGGGTTTTCCAAGACAAAGGCATGGAGTGTGAGAGACTCTGTGCTAAAATTGAATGAGTGATCATAGAACTAGTCAATGAGGCAGCTCAGACCAAGTCAACCAAGAAAAGTTTCTTCTCAAATTGGGATGACAAGATAATAAATATATTCATAGGTTTAAAACCTCCCCTTTTATGAGGGATGGGTGCAGACAACCAAGCAGTGAAGAGGAGGAAGGACGTGAAATAGGAGGCCTCGAAGCATGGGTGGATTAAAGTCAATTTGTATGGGGATTCAAAGGGTAATCCTAAGTAAATGTGGGTAGGGTGTGTAGCGAGGGATAATCAAGGAAGAACAATTGCTAACAAATCCATCTATCTCGGGACTTGCACCAATAATGAGGCAAAATTCAGAGTCGCTTTGTTTGGCCTTCAACTGGGGTTGGAGATAGGGGCTAATCGCATCCATCTGGAAGGGGAATCCCTCATTATAGTCAATTCTATTTTCCTCAATAGTGCACCGAATTGGAAGTTGAATCCTTGGCTTCAACCCATCTTAGAGTTATTGGATAAATTTGAGTCATACAGGGTTAGCCGCATATATAGAGAGGGTAATGACGTGGCTGGCGGGTTGGATAAGGCAACGGCAGAAAGGGCACAAAATTAAGGTGGATGTCAGGTTGGACAAGGAAGGATGTTGGATGGGATAAGGGTCATCAATGTTTTGCAAGCCTTGGGCATACTAAGACATGCGGGGTGTGATCCGAAAATGATTGCAAGTTTTTAGTTGGTGGTCTAGCCAGGCCTCTAAAATTGAGCCACATATTCTGGGAGTGGATGAGCTGGTGGATGATGTGGCAAGTAAGGGGGTGATATTAGGACTGTTACAACACATTGATCTTTCTATATAGATTTGGAGTGGGGGATACTATACCCAGGGCTCCTCATTGTCTGTACATTCTCATACACTTGAAAAGTGTATATCTAAATTGGTTAAATGCAATCTCACTTTCCAAATACGATTGGCACAATAGGCAATTTGGTAAAGGGAATAAAGGGAGTTTTTGGCCTGTTCACATGTGGTGCGGTGTATGTTGGTTAGCTGGAAGTACCAAATAGTAATCAATTCAAGTCGCTCGTAGATCTAAAAAATTGCAAAGGACATCCAATCAAGTAGGGGAAAATAAGTGATCATAATGGCAATGTATGGTTGGCCTCTTCTAATAGGTGGGGCAACTGATAACTCCTCATTCTATTTCCAATTGTGAAGTGTGTCTAGTAGAAATGATGGAAACACCTATTTTCCTTGATGCTACGAAGTAGCAAATGTCCTTTCATGGGGAGATTACAAACAAAAGGCTGAAGTCCATCACAGCATCAGGGCACCCACTGATTCTAGTGGCAGTGAAGAAGGTGTTGGGGAAGGAATTTCTAATTGCCTTCCATTGTTTCAGGGTCAACTCGAATTTTGTTGCAATATTTATGGTTTTTCTTTTGTATATGTAGGTGATCAAGGAGAAGGAAAAATTATTGTGCCAAAAGGTATTCCAACACACCTTTTTGGATGAAATCGATGAAGCCCTCGACAACATGGATGCCAACCTTCTAATTCCACTACCCCAGAATTTCTATATCTCTGGGTTGTAAGTGTTGGCATTTCAAATCGCACCTCTGGAATTCGTTTTGGAAACAGACAACTATGTGCAATAAACTGCTATTCGAATTAGGAGGGGAAGCTCCCTCTTTTGATAAGTTAAATAAACAAAGTAAACTAAACTAATTTTTCCTATCTTTTTGGTTCAATTGTGAGAACACGAGGTTATAGAACTCTAGATGTTGCAGGTGAGGTTTTCCCTTTAATGAAACTTAACAACTACAACTTAACTTACGCTATTGACATTTCTAGCCTCTCAAGTAAATGCAAAACGAGAGAGTTAGAAATGAACGAGATTGATTTTCAGACAAAGATACTTAAATAAACTTTCTTCAACATACATCTACTGAATTTCAATGCAAGCTGAAAAGGAGATCATATAAGTATTACACAATAATAGAAATATGAGACTTTATATCAAGGCAAAAAAGCACACTCAAGACTTTATTTCCTCACACTTCTTGGCACAAAACAATAAACTAAAATCTGAGATTTTTATATCAGGGCAGCAAAGCACGCTCAAGACTTTATTTACTCAAACTTCTGGCTCAAGATTACAATTTTGGGATAGAAAGTTGTGGAAAAATACATGCAGCATGCAATCAAACCAGATTATCACTTGACACAACACACGTGTACTAAACAAGAACTTGCAGCTAAAAAAGGCATGCAAACTTCCCCTTAACACAAAGTGAACTGACACTAATCAATAACAAACATGAAGGCATAGGCTCAGCAATTTTTTTGTCACAAGCACGGTTAAACTAAAATGAGAAAACACTACTCTTATTTATAACTAATCAGAGGAGTAGGAAATCCTAAAATCTCCTTGATTTTACAACTACTACTTTCCAACATGCAAGCTTTATTTTTAATCCTAGAAAAGATAAAACATCCAAAACCTAGAAAGCATCTAAAAATAGAATATGCCAACTCATTACAATCATTTTCTTTCTATCCTCAAATAATGGATAAGAATCATGACAAGAATAGAAAGAAAGCCAGGAATAAGATTCTAGAAGAAAGTTGATTTAGATCTCGATCACATATGCTACAAAGCGGGCAACTTCATCCTTGTTGGGAGTGCCAATACTATTAATAACAAAATGTCGTTTTTCCAATATCTCTTCACCATCTACAATAGATCTCAAGAAATCTTTGCTCTCATTGGCCACTTTCTCGAACTTTGCTGACATCATGGATATCATCTTCATTCTTCCAATACTGCCATTGTTGCCATGCATGATACTCTAAAATTATTCTTGGACTACGTCAAGCCCAATGTATGAACCATCTTCAAGGCAATACTGACAAGGAATTGCTGCAACAAATTCTTTGATGAACTTAAGAGTATCAATAACTCTTAACCTATACACAACAAACTCCTCAGATATTCTCACATATGTATTAACCTTGAAAAGGTGACCTTCTTTCCACTCCAGGATCTATCTTTTGTGTTCTCTTTCCGTTGTAGAGTCGTAATCCATAGCCAAATCTGCAATTATGATTTCATGTATAGGCTTAAACTTGGCTATCAACTGCTCAAAATCTTGGATACCTTGACGTAAGTCATGAGCCTTGTATCTTAGCTCAAAGACCTGTGCTAGAATCTCTTTTCCTTTGATAATGAACTCTTCAATCCATTCTTGAGTTTGCTTTCCACAAATAACCAACTGCCTCAACTGTTGATGATCAGCTGGTGTCTATAAAACTTGGGGCAGCAACTGTGTTGTTTTTAAGGTGTTATGAATGAGATTAGATATACACAACCGGAGTTGACGATTTTTAGCCTTAAGGGTTGCCTTGTCTTCTCCATCCTTTTGCACTCTTTCTTGAATATTTTCAGTTACCATCTTGAACAAACTCATGTCAACATGATGGGTACTTTTACCAAGATTTTATTTGACCATTATAAAATCATCAACATCCACCTCATCCCCAATTCTATCTTCAAGAGGCGTAGCTATCTCCATGACCATTTCAACATCAGAATTTCTCTCAAAGTGGATTTATTTATTTGCCTTCTTCTTGGGTGCTTCTTGATAAACATAATCAAAGTTCAACTAATAAGAAGGCCTTCATTTTGTCCTTCCCAAGGAGATCTCAAGCCAAGATGTGGTATCTCTACTAACATCCATGGGAGAAATAACTACAACATCGGCCTCTATCTCCTCGTCTTCCAAATCAATGTGAATTAATGAAGACCTCAAAGATGGCAAAGGGTCTTGCATCAAAGGCACATCTTTTGTTTCCTAGGTATGGGCTCATGTGGAGGGGATTCTATTTCAGTTGTAGGCTACTACTGGATGACAATACCTGTGTAGTCCAACCTCTTCTTCGCACTCTTTGTTGATCAAGTACCCTTAGCAACTTCTTGACCTTTTTCTTTTAACTTTGACTGAGATTTAGAAGAAGAAGGAAGCAATGGATGAACCCTTGGCGGCTCTGATACTGGAATTGACTTCATTAATTTGAGTGTCAAAAAGGTCTTGTTGTAATCAACAACCTGATGAGTCCTTTCTTCCACTGTGAGGCATTCTTTATTGGCCCAATTGACCTACGAAAGGGATTGTTGCTCAATCTAATTTCTAATATAGGATAGGAGAATTACATCCTCGTCATCATCAAATAAACCTTCAATGTCTTTGAATAAATAGTCTTTCATTTGATGAAGGGTGAGTCTACTATTGCTTCACCTTCGCACCTTGAACTCATCTCTGCAATTAGCCCAAAAATCTTCAAGTGCGGGCACATGAGCATAGTTTTGACCAAGTCGAGTTGCATAGACACCATGGGGATCATAAGATTATCTCTCTCTAAAACGCTTGAGACCAAGTTTATCTAACTCATTACCCATTATTTTAGCATATGTGGATGATCTACACCTGTATATTCCCATTTCAAAAGGGAAGATGAAGGCTAGTTTCTTTTTGTTTCGCAAGCGGGTGTGAACATCTGATACTTGCCTTAGAAACTCCATACACACAACTTCATCTAATGGATACCTTAGTAACATAAGAGGAGCACCTGAATAGCCATAAACCCTTAGGTAAGTGAAAGTAGCAAACTGAATAAACCAATCCGCCCATTCTAACATTGTTGCCCTAGCAATAGATGAAATGTGTACATGTAGCTCATTGTCTAGGTCACACACCGTATATATTAGGAATTTCTCATTCACTCTTTTGTAGTGATGTGATGTCGCAGTGAACTCCAACTGAGTGTAGTATTTACAAACATGTTGTACATTTAAAGAACCATTTGTGTTTAACCCTCTGAATTTGCCTTGAAAGGCAACCAAGTAGACTATGTAGGAGATCATATGGAAGGCAATCACTAATTAATGTAGGCCAGTCATAGAACTTTGTCTTCTTCATGATGTGAGGTATCACATAGAACATACAAGGTTGAAACTTCGTTGCATCCACTTGACTAGTAATTCAGTTGAGTAAGGTGATTATTATGGAAAATTCATCCTTGAACTCTCCTCTCTTGATGTTCTTTGGAAATGAATTGTGTTTTTCTTTCAGCCACCTGTGAGCAATCTTCTTGCTATACTTGTCTTGGTGCTCTTCCCATATCCTTTCACATTCTTCTATGTCGATGGTAACACTTCCAGGCCATGGTGGAATTGAGAAGCATTTCTTGATCATGTCTGGCTTTAAGCTGCATATGATTCTTCCATCTACTAACTAGATTTCCCTTATGGCAGGATTATAATGCTTGATACAAGCAATTATGAATTCCAAGCTTTCTATTGAAAAAGGTATGGATGTTGTTGTGAGAAGACCTGAATGGCCAAGATGCCTGATGGTGACATTGCCTACATCTTCCAAAGCACGCAGATTGAATACTGGCTTGATATGGTGTAAGTCAATCTCGGTTGTTTCTATGAAATCATGGTACAGTGTTGATTTGGTCTTAAACTCTGTAGGCATGTACTCCATTCTGCAAAACTCGAAGATTAACTGTGAACACGCCTAGGTTCTGACAAGTTTTGGCAAACTTTCTAAGTTTAGTTTGCTGATTTTTCTTCGTCAAATAGATGAATTTTTGGAAATTTTATGAGATATGGGTTTTAATTATAATTTTGTTACAAGCCAACCCAGATCATTCATTTTTGAAAATTTGGAGTGAAGAGTGAAAAGGCAGCAAAACCTAAATTTCTCCGAAAAAAGCAGAAAAATTTGGCATCTGGGTATTGTTCATGAGCATATTCTAAATGAACCCAGTTGATCATATGTTGAAAACCCTGGATTTTGACTGAAAAAGCAACCACTTTAAGTTTCTCTGAAAAAGCTATGATATGGGTTTTGTCCAAAAGAAGGTTTGAAATAGACCTAGAAGATTAGAAATCGAAAATTTTGAAGTTTTCTCTGACATGCAAAATAAAAAGTAGTTGTTGCAACCTTGAGAAAATCCTTCAAAAATTGTCCAGAAGATAGAACAAATATAAACCAGCTCGCTGAAAATTGAAAACAATAGCCTCCTTCTTCACAAATTTGATGTTCTGGATGAAGAAATATGAAGAAGCAAGCCTTCTTTGAGAGTTGATCTGAAAATTTATGAAAAACTAGAAAATTTATGTTCTTGAATCTTGAAAATATAGGTTTGAAGTTGTTTTTTATCTCTCCTTGAAGCCACCTGCAAGAAAATATGAAAAATAAAACACAAAGATGTCTTTAAATAAGTTTTTTGTCTTGAGAAATAACTCTCAAACCCTAATTCTTGAAACCCTAAATTTAGTTCATGCAATGAACTTAGGTATTTTTCTTTTCTTCTCTCAAGATTTTGAAACTTTCAAAAATTTAACTAAGGCATTGCAAGTTGGGCACCCTTCTTGAGGTGAGGCGCCCAGTCTCTCCAAACTTAACCATTTTTTCACTATTTTCAACTTCTCCTCAATTTTCAACCTTAGTTTGATCCTGTCTCTCGGCTTCCAGATTGATCCAATGGATGAACTGAAAGTTTCATCATAGATCCTGATCGAATCTGATGACATTGTTCTGGAGACTTCTTCTAACAAAAAATTCGTTTGACCCTTCAAATTATCAGGCACCTATCTCCACCAGGGGTGCCCACTTTCTCCAATGTTAGCCATTTTTATGATCTTCAAATTTTTCTTGTCTTCTGACCTTTAGATGAATTCATGATTCCAGACATTGTACTAATCAGATTGACTGGTTGTCAAGTTCATTGGATAGCTAAGAAGATTTTGGAAGGGGTCTCCTAGATACTTCATCTCTGGAAACTAAAATTTAAAGGTTCTAAACCCTAGGCGCCCTTCTCATTCAGGGGCACCCATCTCCTCCAGAGATAGTTTTTATTGTGATTTTTTCACTGTTGCTTCTGATGTTTATCATTCCACTCACATTTTTCCTCTGTTCAGCCTTCAATATCTGATGATATCCAGCTCCGACAGATGTGTTGTTGATTGTGTTGGAAGCTTGATCAATTCTGACGAAGTTATGTTAGAGGAACCTTCTGCAAATTGATTCATTCAACCCCTCAAAAACTTTGGCGCCCTTCTTCTCCAGGGGTACCCAGATTCACCAAACTTAACCATTTTTACTATTTTTCACCTTCAGATTTCTAAACACTCCTCTTTGTGACCTCTGTTTGATTTGGATTTATCAACGGCTGGGTGATCTGACGAGCTGACGAAGACATCCACTATGAAGCTAACGAGAAACTGAACAATGTTTTTTGGGAAATCCAACCTCTGACTCCATAATCTGACCCTCCAAAAAGATGGGCGCCCTTCTTCTCTAGTGGTGCCCATGCTGAGCAAACAGCCAATTTTTAGCAATTTTCAACTTCTTCCCATGCTTGACGTGCCTTCTTTATCTCAGCTACCAAAAATAGAAAAATCTCTAAGGCATTGAAGTATGGGCACCCAAACTAAGCAGGGTTGCCTAACTTCTCTAGCCTTAGACATTTTTTTGCATTTTTCAACTTTTTTTGATTCCTCTCTCCTTTCTTCATTTTTTGTGCACATTCGTCGTTGACAGCTTTTGTTTGACACTTGGACATCTGATTCTGACACCTAGCAGTTGATTGACCTCCATTGATGACCTTGGATCTCCCGAAAAAGCTTCTGAAATAGCAAACTAGACCCAGTAGGTTAACACTGATCTTTTGTGAATCTGACTGTACCGGCTTGATGAGGAAGTATTTGAGCCAATCAAAATCAATCTTAACCCTAGAAGCCAAACTTTCAATTTTTAGAAATTTTCTATTTTTAGAAAATTTTGCTAGTATCTGTTTCTTAAGAAACCCAAAAAAATCCAAAAAAAGTTTTTATTTTTAGAAAACTGCTAAAAATAGAAATTTTCCTAAAATTTAGGGACGAAAAACTGAAATCTAGGTATTGTAGGTTTGATCGTTCTGAACTAGCCTAGATTGATAGATTTTAAAAAATTCAAATTTTGACCCCCATGCAAAACATGCAAATCCCAATTTTGACTTTTTTAACAGATTTAATAGTATTTTGACTCATTTCCCTCAAAATGCCTAAGTGTAGTGAAAATTTTAATTTGGGGTACAACAGTAAGGTCGAGGTGAAGAAATTTTTGGTCATCACCACACTAGAGCCATAAACCTTGGAGAGGCATTGGGGAGATATGGATTGTGGCATCACCTTTATTATGCGGGCAATAGGCATTGCTCAGGTTGTATAAAGAAGTTTGCAGATAAGGAGGGGGTGGTGTTGGAAGAAGTTACGAAGGATGACATTGATTGGGAACTAGGTGAGGGTAAGGAATGGTGATGAAAACCAGGAAAATACACAAATTCTCAAATCTATACACAAACCATAATGGGGCAAAACACAAATCTAATTTTGTCCAATAAAACCTACTTCAAATTAAAAAAATATTTGCATTCAAAATTCATTTCCAATGAAATTGGTTTATCGTGCAATTATTATCTTCAAACTAATATTCCTTCAATCTAGAAAATTATAGTCACTGGTGAAATATCACACTGCTTCAACTCTTCATGTAACCCCCTCCAAATCAGTCTCTAGTTTAATTATTTTAAATGTTTTTTTATCTTGGACAACTTACTCTATATCTTCCCAATCACTGCCAGCTAATTGCTCTGCCTCCCCTTTCACCATTGCAGTTGTAGACATCTAAATTTGACCAATTATATTTAGCAAAATTTACCCTTTTCGTCTAAATATCTTATTTTCATTATTTAATTAATACCCCTAAAGTCTTTTGAATTCCTAAGGTATTTAATTTAATTAAATACTTTATCATCTATCCTTTGTATCACATAAATAAAATAAATAATTTATATTTAATTTACTCCCTCAAATGTCACATCCTCCATCACTTTTTCTTAATCCGAGTTCATATCTTAATCCCATCATTAGAGATGTGCACATTCTTAATCCATGATTAGGAGGTGTCACATCCTTCAACTTTTTCAAGTTGGCTCTTAATCATCATTAGCCACCTAACCCTCTTCTAATCTGTCATTAACTAGTCTAATCACCCCCTTAGTCAACTCTTATCACATCATAATGGAATCTCGTGGAATTTTTAATTTCATTTATCTTCCCCATGTCCTTTCCAATGGAATTTTAAATTCCATTTATTTTTCCCATGTATTTGTCTTCCCCATGACCTCTTATAGGTCACATCAAGTACATGGGACAAGGACCTCCTTTTAGAGGACCTTGTCTTATCCATGGGTTTCTTCCAAATTTGTGAATTTTAAATTCACTTTTATTCCTCCAATGTCTTCTCCAATCCCCATAGTGACAAGAGTGGACTTTCTAAAAGTCCTCACTTATCACTTTCAACCCCACTTGGGGATAAGGAATCCCTTTTTAAGGAAACGCTCTTCAATCCCAAGTACCTTGGGACCACATGGCCTTTTCCATGTCACCCTATACTTCCTCCATCTCACCCTCCACATGGCAAGATGTGAGGGCTTGTGAGTCTTCAACTCACCATAGCCCTTCATCTTGTCTATGGTGGATCAATCCCAACCATCCATTTTTCTTTAAATGAAGGGCCTTGGCCTCAATTTAGAGGTTAAGTGTTGTTGAGATTTTGATTTTTTTTGCATTTTAGCCATTATTGCAGCACTATTACATTCAAGCCATTTTTATTCAAGTCATTCTTGTAGCCATTATTGCACTCCCACCTACCATTCTCCATCCTTCAACCACCACCATCATTGCAAGCTTGCCATCAAGGAGCACACATCAAGAACTTCATCAAGGGACAACCATTCCATCAAGCTAAATAAACAAAGGTATAACATTTTTTATTGTTTTAGTATTATTTTGTTTAGTTTCAACTAGGCCTAATTTGAGGTGTTGTTGTGTTTCTTTTCTCATTGCACTTATTTAGTTTTGCATTTTTAGATTCAGGATTTTTACTGCACACAACAACCTTTCTCCATAACTTGTTTTTGTTGTTTTAAGGTTAATATATCATTACTTTGGTGCAACCTCCACTAAAATCAATCTTTGCACATCCCCTCTTTTATACTCTATCTCTATGCACCAGCCTCATTTTCTATGGTGTTGCATTTATATATTTTGGTTATAGCTTATTAAAACCACTTTCGTCTTCCTGGAGATTTGGTGTTTTGTCTTTTCCTCTCCCTTAGTACCCTTTCAACTTGCCTAGAGCTTTGTTTTAATTATTGACCAACTCTTCATATTCTTCCAGATATTTCTATTTTTTTTATTTGACATAATTTATTCAATTTCCTATTATCTCAGTGAGAGAAAATCTGAATAACATTTCTTGAGTTAATATCCATTTAAATTCACACAAATCATTTTGGAGAAGAATTAAATTTTTCCAGTGTAACATAATTACACCGAAAAATGACTTTTTGCATATCTTCTTTTTAGAAGCTCCTATTTGCATTAAATCTTGTTAAGATATGTAAAATAAAATTTCTAAGCTTTCCACCAAGCCATTTTGTCCCAACATTAATAAAAATCCATAAATTAATTTTCTTGAAAATCACCAGTCGAGAATAGAGAAAATTAAATTCTCCCAAATCATGCAAGATATGATTGCAAAGTATTCACCATTAAATCTAAGATTCTTTTAAAAATATTCCTATGCAAGGATTCACCATGAAAGCTTACCGATTTCCTAAAATAATTAATATTTGTGCGATGTTGATTGCACCTATACCCAGATGCTCCTGCATTAAATGGGTGAAAGAAGACTGCAGAGACTTATAAGAAAAGGCAAACAATCTAGCTCACCATGCATGTGGTAGCAAGTGCTCGGTGCTTGCAAGCACATTGGTGGCAAGGAGGATGTGTGAGGAAGAATATGAATAGCCCTGGGTTGTTGGTATTAAAATCTTGGTCTTTTTGTCTAATTTCGTAAGCAAGATATGTGAAGTTTCTAGAGTTGCACCATTTTTTGTAATTTGTGGTGCTTGGTAAAGGTTATAGGTCGAGTATGGAAATATAATATTGTATAGAATGTTTGTAGGATTGGTGTCTATAGAAAGGGTGGTTGGGGTTTGATATGAATTGCTCAAGATTAGTGTAATGTGTTGGGATCGTGTCGAAGTCTTTGATGTAACTTTTTTTTGATAATTAATATAATGGGTGTTACCCCCTCCAGCTATTTACTGATAAAAAAATTATAACATATAAAAATATATAATAATCATAACTCTTAACTATAATTGTAACCCTTACCTTGTTTATATCAAAAAAATGTAACCCTAACCATAAACCTACTCATAATCCTAATCCTAATTATAACCCTAATTCTATTTTTAACCCTAACCCTAATCTTGCCCTTGATCCTTATTTGATTTGTAATCCTCACCATAACCCTAATCTCAATGTTTACCCCAATAATAACCCTAACTCTTACCCTAATTAATTTTAATAATATCTAATTCTATCTCTACTCCTTACCCTAACCCTATATTAGATGCAAAAGACAACTAAGAGTGGGGGATGAATTAGTTGTATACTTAAAACATTCAAATCCTCGGTATCTTTTTGTAACGCCCCGCCACGCAACCCTAGAGGAAGTTGCAAACAACAACTTAAACAGGCTAATTTTTATTTTTTTTGCTTTAGTACAAATAATAAGAAGTTCGCTAACAAAGCCAACATCCTCTAAGGTTACAAGACAGAGGTCATATATAACCTCAACAAAAACATAAATACAACCCATGCCAATTATTTAATTAATGAAATAACACATTCATTCCAAGTAAGATAATTTTACAACAAACATAATATATAACTTTCAAATGCATTAATCCATTCATTAAACAATAAGGTTACAACACTCATTCCCCAAATGAGGCAAGTCCAACAAATAGGATTACAATTACAAAATTCCACCTCGATAACACTGAGGGGTAATAATTACAAGAATAATTGAAATGGAAACAAGTAAGAACTGCAACAGAAACCACGAGCTCACCAACTAGAAGTCTCGTCCACAAGAACATGAAGAAAGAACCCAATGGATTTAGGTGCACGCCACCCAACCAAGTGGAACCCAAAGGCCCACCCCTCGTGCTAGGAGATAGTAACCGAAATTTCTAACCAAAGGCGTATACCTCTAGACATAGGCTAACATAACCATACTGAAATAAATACAGTGACATCACTGACACAAGGTTACAATGCTTCCAGAATTACATAATCAACTGCATCACCGATGTGAACATACTGTCGACCTAGGAGAAGTGTCATCACAATGTTACATTGGTTACCCTGGCGAGTCTTCCTAGGCCCCGACCCCCATCTCGGGTTACCTTGGTAACCTCTAACGACTTCTGGCCCCTCATGTAAACCAATGTGAAATCAGTTATCTTTCATAGAGACAAGATAATGATCTTGCCATTCTAGGCCTTCCCGTCTCAACCCAAGTCTTTACAAGCCCTTGTAATCCTGAGTGAGGCATAATTATCGTATTAAGTGTTTGGTACTACGTGATACTCTAATCAGTTAATTAAGTTATCACTGGATTAACTAACTTACAATGAGTTACCCTGGCACCACTTCGTGTGTCGGCCCCCATTACAAGCCACTCCTCTAAGACGACACATGGAACAACTCCACAACCCAAGGGTACACAAGTGCTACGCAAGGATATCACATCCCTAACCATGACATATAGTCAACACACTCTTGTTCATGATAACCGGGGAACAAACTGGTTACGCACTACCCAAGGCAATCTCAAGGTTGACCACCCAGTACGACAACCCACAAACTTAAAAATCCAACTGGAAGACTTGATTAAATGTTACAACCCACAATTCCCGAATGACCATACGAACAACTCAAAAACAAGGAAAGAATCAAATCTACTTTGGGTTCACTAAACCCATATCCTCCCTAGCATTCAGTAATCAATGCATTAGAGAAACTAAATTAAACAACGTCATTTCAAATAAGGGGAAATAATACTAACCATAAATTTCCACATTAACATTCAAATACAAGAAATAATTACCAATCCATCAACAAATCGACTCCCATGATTAAATAAAATATTGTCTCCCCTCTTCGATAAAACCCCGAAGAATAACATTCTCATTTAAACAAATAATAATAATTGAAAATCTCATTTTAAAATGTTAACATTAAAACACTAATGTTATCACCATTATTTAAATATCTCTTAATAAGATTAAATCATGCCTTAATTAATTCACTATTTCAATATAAGGATAAAACTAAAATTTGTATACATATAATAAATTTACTAACTCAAGCAAATATAAATATATATAAAATTATATATATATATATAGTTGTATTTAGTTAACTTTTAAAATAAAATATGTGAATATTTTAATGTTATATGCTAGAATATAAAATATTAGCATATACTAATATTTTATTATTCTAATATTACAACATTAAAAAAAAAATACATTTTAATATATAAAAAAAACTAAAAACCTAAAAGAAGGCTTCCAACCCTCGAGCCGCGTGCACCCAAAGCCAAGGGCTTGGCCATGGCGGTGGTCATGGCTTAACCAGGTGGCAGCGGAAGGGTCTATGGCGGCCGCAGGAGGCGGCACCATCGGAAGGGGATGGGGATACAGGCGGTGTTGGCGCTAGCGTGGGCAGCGGAGCCGACCACCACCTGTGGTGGTGCGGGTTGCGCAGAGCGCAGCCGGCCACCACTGGTGGTCGCGCTACACAGTCCGCCCAGGCCGCTGACGGGGTTGCGCTGGGTGCGCTCCCCCACCTCACTTCCCAAGGGAACGATGGTGGAGTGAGCCCTAGCCCCCCCTTTTCTAAAAATTTTTATTATTTTTTTCAAAAAAAGAATGACTGTCTTTTTTAAAAAAAAAACCATAACTCTTTTTTTTAAAAAAAAAAACTTTCTATTGACCTTTTTAAAAAAAAAAAAAATTGGCCAGCATAACCTTACAAAGAGAAATTATAAAAAAATAAATCACAAGCCTATTTATTTATATATGAATATATAAATAAATAGCCATTCATCCAAGCATAAAACTTTGAATAACTTGAAGAACAATTGAAAGCAAAATAAAATGAATTTCTATTTGCAACCAAGAATATTCATTTTCAATATTGAACAATTTCACCCAAATCATGCAAACAAGATCTCAACAAGTTTTACCCTCCATACAAAAGTCAATGGATCAAAAGACAAAATCTCAATCAAAGCAAGATGGGAACCTGATTTTTTTTTAAGAGTGATGAAGAGCCTGATGGTGCTATGAAACGCTCTTAAGCTCTACAGATTCCTTGAGCCTTTTCTCCAAACCCACAAAATTTAGCAATCCTTCTCCTTCCCTTCTCAATTTTTCTCCAAAAACTCCATTTTTGATTTTTGTGAAGAAATTCAAAGATATGCAAAATTCCTTCCAAAAATCTTACAACTACCCTCATAAATTCCAGAAAACAAAAATAGGAAATATCTAATTTTTTGAATTTTCAAATTTCAAAATTGACTTTAATTTCATTTTCCTAATTTCCAATACCAACTTAAATATGCATGCATTTCCAAAATAGATAATGTAAATCATTTCAACATAAATGACTTAATCAATTAATAAAATAAATCTACCATAAGATTAAAATATTTATTAATTAAATTAAATTACTCAATCATATAATCCCATTTCCAACATCATTCTAACTTCCAAAATAAACTGAAACAAGGCAAACTAAACAAAATATAATAACTGGATCACACTATGACCAACGACACACTACGACTAGGGTGACGATTCGGCACGAAAATCCTAGTTACTATCTCCCAATCAAATGTCATTGGGCAATGGACACGCTCGAACCTGCGAAACCAAGTGGAGTCGATGTCCTATACCTGTTAACCTGCAAGCAAAGAATATATCCACATGCAATAATATGTCATAAATAAGGCACATCGTGAAAAGGAAATCACGAGATCGCAGGGCACTCACAAGCAAGTGATGTGATACCATCCTCTTCACCAATACAGTAGTTCTAATTGACACATCTAACATAGCAGCATAATCGAAAGCATGAAACATCATAAATTAAATATCCACATATGCTAACTCCAAACATGCCATAATAATCACATCAAAATATAGAATCATCACATCAAGATACATCACGATAAAATAGTGATCAACTGTAACCAAGTACATAGTCCAAGTAAAAAACAATACAAAAAACATAAATGGGAAACAACATAGTTCGCACAATAGAGAAAAACGGAGGGGTGTTACACTTTTCAAACCCTTATCAACCATTAAACCTTTATTATGCATTAGCAGAATGTAAACATATGAAACACCAATGCAAACATATAAGAACACTAGATTTATGTGTAAAACCCAAGAAGGGAAAAAAGGTGAGGATTAGCTCACATATATATGAATTGTAACACCGAATACAATTAGGTTCACTGCCTAGAAAAAGAAGAAAGGCTCACTATCGGGTGGCTCACTGCCAAGAAGAAAGAAGATAGAAGAAGACTATTACAAAGAGATTCACTATCTCAAGGCAACAAAATAAATCCACCATTTAAACTTTATGCCATCTACAAACTTTGGCTCGTTGTCTCTAGCAACTTCAAGCACATTGAAAATGTAGACCCTTATGCTCACTACATTGGAGTCATAGGCATTAAGCTCACACTCAAATCACTACACTTAATCAAATTCACATCTTTCACACACCTTCTACAAATCCACGCACATCTCCAACAATTCACCTTAAATTTATACCATCCATGACCTAAACAATCTCAATTATGTCGGCTTTAATGAAACATATGCACCTAAAACACACAACACCAAAATAGGTCGGCACCAAACACCTTCGTGGTGGAAAGAAGTGAAGGATGACCACACCAAGGGTTAACTAGGACCCAATCCAGATCACCACACTACACAATAAATACACAATCCATGAGGTACCTTTGAAAATAGTGCTAGCACGCCAAGTCGGCCAAATTTGAACTAACACTACAAGCGGCCACATACATGCTTCTCCAGGTCACGTAGACCACACATCAACACTTAACAACATCCACACAACATCTCAAAATATTCCAACATCATCAAAATATTTTGCAACTATGCCCCAACCACCTAAAACAAAGAATACTTTCATTCTATGCAACCAAACACATTGGCACAAACATACAACTTACTAACTAGCCTTGTAGAACACCTCAGCACCTGAAACCTCAAGAGAAGGAAGTTACAAACAATATAAGCACGTTCCCAAATCTGCAAGACAAGAAACCTTATTGTAGAGAAATACGTGAAACAATCTTATTTTTCCCAAACAACCTTTTATACAAACAAACAAACTATCAAACACAACTTTCACTGTTGAACAATCTAGAACCTGAAACTCTAGATATAATGCCTTTGATTATCATATCCAAATTGTACAAGCATATCTTCAACCATGAAGAAATGCGGAGTCATGAGAGCCATTTATGTCCTATTTTATGCCATATTTTAGCCTATTTCATGCACTTTCATACTCATCCCCACATCCCATTTTTGTTCCATATCATACCATTTACCAATTTATGTTGCATATGATTTAATATATAGAAGTAATCTTTAATTTAGTTTTTAGATAAAATATGTGAATAAATAATATCATATTGTATTTACTAATATTTTTTCCACTATGTCAAGAAAATATATATTGTAGCATGCAAATTCAAGGGTGCAGACCTTCCTATCACTTTCTAGTTGGGAACTTTTGTGTATTACTTTCTAACCCACAATTTATATTTTTGTTATCTTTCAAAAGATGATATCACTCTCCAAGGTGGTGTTGGTTACCTCTTCAGTGCCAAATCTGAATAAGCACAATAACCTGTGATTATTGATAAATAAATCTGAATGGAGATGCAATTGCCAACTGTGTGAAGGAGAAAAATGAAATCTCTTATTTCCTATTTCTGTCTTCAGTTATAACAAGGTTGTTTTAATATGTGATTAGCAACACATATTTTTGTCTCTTCTAGTTTGTTGGTCGTAGGCCACAAAAAACTCAATATTTTATGTATTTTGTTAGTACAAACATCATATGTATAATTACGCATGGGTAAAAGTACAAAGCTATGTCACACTTTATAAAGGAAATAACCAAAACTGATCCAAATTTTAAACTTGAATCACTAAAAAGTGGCATATATGTTTTGAATTTTAAAATGATGTGTACTAATAAAATGTATATTTTTTAGTATATTTTATTTTTGTATTTAAAAAAAATAAAAAATATTTTTAAATAGTTTTTAATAAATTGACAATATAACTTAGGTGCTGAAAAAATGCAGAAAAATGATGTTACATGAGACGCCAATCTTTTTATAGTAAATTTTTAAAAAAATCTTTCAAATTTTTTATGTATTTATAACTCGAAACTTTAGTGCATGGATATATTTTTTACAATTTTGATAAATATATATTTTTAAATAAATATTCAAATGTGTTGTATTAAAACACAGCTGTTTTCATTCGACGTCAACTTTCATATTAAATATTTATCTAAAATATAAAAACTTATACCATCTTGATATAGATTCTTTTATCTAGTGCATCATTATTTTAAAAAAAAAAACAATAATTTTTAGTATTTTTCCTTGGCAAGGTAATCAACCTAATATTTTTTGCTAATAACCTACTTTTAGTAAATATAAAAAAAATATATAAATAATAATTAAACTATTAAAATACATATATTTTTAAAAACTACACTTATGGATCTACAAAAGTATTTTTATATTTAAAAATATATAATTTACATGAGTAGGAGTTATTGAAACATAGAGTTTTTTGAATAATTTTATTTTTTGGTAAATTGGCCTCAAAGTGGTGCTACATATGTATTTTTCCAACAATTTTAGTTGGAAAAGTTGTGGAAATATCTAACTTATCTAGAATGAATCTTACTAGATCATATGTTTGATCAAAAGTTGTTTTTAGTTAAAAATACTTAAATTCACTTGTGCTAATAAGTTGGCCGAAAATGTGACATAGCTTTATACTTTTACTCGCATAGTGTAAAGGATGACATACTTTTATATATAAAATTTTGGATAAATAAAACAGTGTTTATTCTAATCAAGGCAGTGTAGAAAGGCTCTCGTCCCATCTCACCTGCAAACCATGGAGCAAGGGCCCACTCCCTGGTGAAGCATGGTGACATTTATTTCTTCTTATTGTTAATATTTTTGTGCTTTATTCATTTTATGTTTGATTTAATTTCAACAGATTTCATGGTTATGTGATTTAAATTCCAACATCTTTATTATAGTTTAGTTTGATATAAGATTTTATGACTTAAGTTTGGAATGTAATATTTCATTAAAGTTTGATTTCAACATTTATAATTTAGCGAAGTGTGTTTTATTTTTTGTTAATAAACTATTATTGTTATTGTCACAAACTATTTTTGTCATAGCTAACAGTTTCTGGTGCAATTCTGACAAAAAGATAGAAACCAAAAATATTCAATTCAATTTCTAATCTTTTATGTGTTCTAGTTGCATTTCATCCCCACTTAATTCACTACTTTTAACCCTTAGGTATATTGTCGCAACACCTTTTGAAAGCTTACGATCCCCAGATTGACACTTAGACCAAGTTGAACCTAGTTCACTCCTTACCCCAATTTTGGCCTATCATTTTGGCATTGTTGTCAGGGAGAGGTGTTAAAGGCCAAAAAACCCAGTGAGTTAAGTTAGGACCAATACATTAGGATGAAATCTTGCACAATTGCTAGCCTTGCCTAGGTGATTAGTACTAATTTGCGTTATTTAAATCATATACATGCATTGTTAAATTGTGTAGGTAGATCTTAGTAGATACAACCATTTATATTCACACCATTTCTTGTGAGTTAATTGATAGGAAGGAAGTAAGTTTGGGGAAACAACATAAAAACAATAAAAATGTTGTATTTTCAAGGTAGTTCAAACATATTGCTTTTCAATAAAAAAAATGCTTTGAAAATGAAGAATTTGAAGGCAACGCAAGAAGAAAAATGTGCTTGGTAGAGGGGGCTCTACCCCTCGACCCCACCCTATATTGCCCGGGGCCTCACAAGGGGTGTTTCCCCTTGACCCCGTTGGGGGCTACCGCCCCCAAACCCTCACTTTCAAATTTAAAAACAAAAGAAGAAATTGGTAGGGGAATCTCGCTGACACAAAGTGATATTTTTATTTCCCCTCTACCTAAAGAATGCAACTTAGATAATCTTGATCTTCCAATACCATTATCACAAACATCTACAACTGTTATTTCCATAGATGAGAAAGAACAAATAATTGATGAATTTTTAGGACAATAGAATTTTGAAAATGATGATTTGACCATTTTTTGTTCTAATTATTGCAAGGAAGAAGCTAAGTACGCATGTCAATTTATTCAAGAGGATATGGTGAAAGAGATCCAAGATATGCACAAGTCTCAACAAAACAAAGGTGAAAGTGAGAATGTATTCTTTGCAACTCAAGGACAACTACCCACATAAAATCAAGCAGATCATGGTATGCTTAATGATTTTAAAATGTTTTATAATTCTATTGAATTAGGAAGGCAACATGTTTCTTCACAAAATGCTTCCCCATCTAGTATGTGTCGTGAATGGTAACAATATCCACACTACCAAGAATGGCATAATGAATGCTCACAACAACCATACACATCCCATATATTACCATCTTCATCATATCCATATTATATATTACCATCTCCACAATATCCATTCTATCTATTACCACCTACTCTATATCCAACACAACTTTTACCATTGTCGTTATCCCATTCATATCACCCACCATCCACTTCAACATATCCACCAAGGGCAGTTACAATTCCTAATAAAACATTACATAATAAGGTGGTTCAATTAGCATATAATAATGAGATTTTAATGATCCCTTTACATTTCATTAATGTGCATGAATTTGGTAAATTATAATTGCAATCTATTCACATAACTAAAGGATGTGATTTTGGTCTATTTGAATTAGAGGAACAATATGATCAGCTAAAAGATAATAACTTTAGTTCTTCATATCTACTTAATGGATCACAACTTTTAGAAATAATTCACACATAAGGAAATAATTCAATTTGATTCTAATTTTATCATTGAGATGATATATATGTGTGTTCCAATTAATCATGCAATAAGAAATGGTGAACCATGTGCCTTAATAATTCAAGATTTGTGTGAGATACGTAATGACATCCTAAAAGATCTATCATTTATAAATGTTTTTATTTTCAAACATCTAGATCTTGGGAGACCTATGGTCAAAATATGTATTCTTCACACTCTTGTTGATCTAGGTCTAATAATAAATGTTATTCATACACTTAGATAAAAGAAGGTTTGAATGCATTAATAACCATATCAAACATGCTACAAATAGATGATCATTCATTAAAGATATAAGATATTAAATATGCCTTTTTATTAGTTCTTTGGATTATCCTAATCACTCATGATTTTACAGTATGAAATTAAGCCGAGGTGAAATCCATTGAATTTTGGAAATCTTTGGTTGATTGTTGCTAAAACCGTCATTGATTATTTCGTTGGAACTTCTAATACAACCATGTATGTGAGATTTGGACCAAATAAAGGTATGAATTCTTGTGCTAATTAGGATTGATATTGTGTCTATGCAAGAATTCATTGTAATAATATTCATCTATTTTATTATTATCAAGTATTTATTCATAAAAATAACTTTATCATTCATTTTCTAATAAATACATCTTTATAATGGTGGAGTTATTAAATGGATGATATTGCATTACTATACTTGATATGCTTGGTCATGAGAATATGGTTACAGGTTTCTTGGTTACCCAACACCAATACCAATTGATGATGCTTATCTACATGAGCATCCAAAGACACACCTTGCTGGCCTTGCTAACTAGATGGTGAAAATCAAGTTTCCTTTGTGATACATTCTCAGAGATCACTAGAGGATTATTGGGAAACATGTTCAACACTCATGGAAACAAGAATCTTGTACCATCCTTGATACTAGACCATGTAGAGGAAAATATGCAACGTGATATCTAAGAATCTTGAATCTTGCAGTACCGTGTTCTTGGATAATTCTTCACAAGTCACACATCTAGAGATAACTTGAAGACATGAAAAATGAGTTTGAGAATATTGTAGATAATTTTACTTCATCATAAGGATTGACTCATCCACCTATCCATAGCTATATGGAAATATTGTATAAGTTGAGAGACTACCATTGGTCTTTCACTACATAGCCTTATCTTTGAAAGATTGCTTATATTGTAAGTAATTCTTTCCACCAAGTGATTGGGCATGTATTCAAAAGTTCTACAATCATATTTCAGATATGGTGGCATGAGCTAAATGGATCAAGATTGCTTGTAGCAATTATGTTATAAGAATATGCATGGTCCATCTTGATGAAGGTAAATATCTTGCTATTGGTCATCATTTCAAGTTCTACATAGATCAATGACTTCCATTGAAGGGCTTCCAAAGTAATTCCATGTTTTAGATGGTATCACTTCTACATCCAATGAGAGTCTCATTTCTTTGGTCATTATATGCAGTTTATCAAGAAGAAGAAATATGAAAAAAATGGAAAAAGGAAAAAGCAATAAATTCTAACAATGAAAACCTTCAGACGTTGTTAGACAGCTACAGTTTGAAAACCAGTTTCTAGCAGATTGTAGTTGAAATAAAATTCTTAGTGGTGAAATCATTTGTACAGCGCCACTAAGTGGTAAGTGATTGAAAATTGGCTTGCCAGTGGTCACTTATCGTTATCAAAATTGAAAAAAAAAAGAAAAAAGAAAAATATGAAAAATTATTTGTATGGGCTAATCATTTTGTAGGTACACTTTGTTGCTTCCATGGTTGTTTGAGTGCCTCTATCACCTCCTATTGCTCACTTGTGTAGATGTGCTCTCATTTGTCATGGTCAACTTAACTTTGACCTCCTATAGCACAAAGTTACACATTTTGTTGAGGTGTTAGCAAAAGTGAAGAGAGATTTCAGGCTACCATTAGTATGTTCCATAATGCTTCAAGTCTAATGGAGATATTTCATGTGTGATGGTTGCAATCCTTATTACAGTTTTTATTTCCTTCCTTGTTAGACATTCACAGTTGCAGTTTTTGGTTCCATCTTGGAGATTCACATTCACTGAGTTCTTTTGGCTACCAAACCTTGGCATACATGGACATGCACATCAATAAAATAGTAAAAAAAAAAAATCATTATTTTATCTCTTGAACTTTTTTTTAATACTCATTATATTAATCATATAAGCAACATTCCTCCCTATCCTCTCCTTGTTTCCCGAAGAAGGTCAACCCTTTAAGTTGGGGGGAGGTTCCTCATCCTTATTCCCTATCATTTTTCCCATTATTTTCTTTCGCCTTAATTATCTCATCATAGTGTCCATTATCTTATCATTGTATCCATTAATTTCACCCTTCATAATCATTCATATTGCTTACTATGTCACCCATTTCATGTAGCTCATAAATATGGAGATAATTTTTCACCCATTTCACATAGCTCATAAATATGGAGATTTTTTTTTTTTGATACCTCTTATATATAGCATTTCCAATAAATAATGCTATGGAAAAAATGCCAACAAAAAAAATGAAAAAAAATGATGAAAAAATAAAAATCTAAAGAGGTAATGATGAAAAGGAAATTGGCAAACAAAAGCAAAGCTATGATGATTGATATGCAAAAGATCTATAAAAAAATTGAAGGGAACTATGATTGTGAATAAGCTATAATAGTCAAGGGTTAAGAAGGCACAAATCATAAATCCAAAGGCTACCAATCCAAATCACAACCTCTTAGTAATAAAGATTGCACGAGGACGTGCAATATGTTAAGTCGGGGGGAACGATGAGACCTATTTATGTCCTATTTTATGCCATATTTTAGCCTATTTCATGCACCTTCATACTCATCTCCACATCCCATTTTTATTCCATATCATACCATTTACCAATTTGTGTTGCATATGATTTAATATATATAAGTAATCTTTAATTTAATTTTTAGATAAAATATGTGAATAAATAATATCAAATTGTATTTACTAATATTTATTCCATTATATCAAGAAAATATATATTGTAGCATGCAAATTTAAGGGTGCAAACCTTCTTGTCACTTTTTGGTCAAGAACTTTTGTGTATTACTTTCTGACCCACAATTTATTTTTGTTATCTTTCAAAAGATGATGTCATTCTCCAAGGTGGCATTGGTTACCTCTTCAGTGTCAAATATGAATAAGCACAAGAACCTATGATTATTGATAAATAAATTTGAATGGATATGCAATTGTCAGCTATGTGGAGGAGAAAAATGAAATCTTCTTGTTTCCTATTTTTGTCTTTAGTTATAACGAGGCTATTTTAATATGTGGTTAGCGATACATATTTTTTGTCTCTTCTAGTTTTTTGGTCGCAGGCCACAATAAAATCAATATTTTCTATATTTTGTTAGTACAAATAGTGTATATATATAATTATGCATAGTGTAAAGGAGGACAAACTTTTATATATAAAACTTTTGATAAATAAAATAATGTTTCTTTTGATCAAGGCAGCATAGAAAGGCTCTTGTCCCATCTCACTTGCAAACCACGAAGCAAGGGCCCATTTCTTGGTGAAGCATAATGACATTTATTTATTTTTATTGTTAATATATTTGTGCTTTATTTATTTTAGATTTGATTTAACTTCAATAGATTTCATAGTTGTGTGATTTAAATTACATCATCTTTATTATAGTTCAGTTTGATAGAAGATTTTATGACTTAAGTTTGGAATGTAATATTCCATTAAAGTTTGATTTCAACATTTGTAATTTAGTGAAGTGTGTTTTATTTTCTGTTAATAAACTGTTGTTATTATTGTCACAAACTATTTCTATCACAATTAACAATTTATGGCGTAATTCTGATAGAAAAATAGAAACCAAAAATATTTAATTTGATTTCTAGTCTTTTGTGTGTTCTAGCTGCATTTCATTCTTGCTTAATTCACTGCTTTTAGCTCTTAGGTATATTTCTGCAACACCTTTCATAAACTTACGATCCCAGGATTGACACTTAGACCAAGTTGAACCTAGTTCATTCTTTACCCCAATTTTGGACTTCATGGAGAATAACACTGAACACACCTTTGTCACACTACACACTCTTTTATTTAAATTTTATCAAAAGAACTTGGAAACCAAGTGAACCTACTACAACCATACAGGAAATCAATGATAACACTAATGATAGCACCACAACATCTTCTTATCAAACCACAACACATCCATACTTAAACAAGCACTTGAAAAAACCAACCATCTCCATATTGTTTACATTAATGACCAACACCAACAATTGTTGACATTAATGGAAACACCAACAAAATACTTGCAACAATCTCCCCCTTTTTTATTGATGGCAACACCAACCCTCTAAAATACCATTAACAAAAAAAGCAACCAACAACACCTCTGCAACAAGAAGCACTCCCCCTAACTAGGGCATCTCTTCACTCTTCACACTCTCTCTTTTACTTTTTCTTCACAAACTTCTTCTCCCCCTATATGAGTTCTTCATTTTCTTATTCTCGTGTGAACACTCTCTCCCCCTATATTTTTTAAACCATATTCTTTCCTGCAATACTCTTCTGCACTATGGATTTTCAACCAACTCTCCCCGCCTTTGAAATCAATGGAAAAGGGCCATAGACTCATCCAACTCTCTTTCCTGCATTGAACTCTTTTGTTCTCCCCCTTTGACAACACTCAAAGGACAACACCTACACCTTTCACACATCAATTGCATAGAATTTTTCTTTTCTACTCTCCCCCTTTGAAATCTACATATACCACTTAATTGAAACCTTGCAATACTAGCAAGCAACTGCACTCACTTTTTTTCACTCTCCCCCTTAGGGGCACAAAATATGCTCCATTTGACTGCACCATCTAATAGCACTACTAACTACTCCCCTTGAGAGGTAGCCTTCAACATCAGTCCAAGACCAAGAATGTATCTTGAATGCTCACTTAGAAAGATGCACCAACTTATGCATCTAGTTGAAAGGAGGGGAAATAACCCCTAACTTCTATCGAAGATACTCAAATGTATCTTTAGGAAGAGCCTTTGTAAAGATATATGTAACTTGATCCTTCGTAGGTGCATATTCTAGTTTCACCTCATTCTCTACAACTTCTTCTCTTAGAAAATGATATCGAATAGAAATAGGTTTTGTTCTTGAATGCATTACTGGGTTCTTTGAGATATTGATAGCCCTTGTATTATCACATAGGATAGAAATAGGTTCATCATATGATACTCTGATATCCTTCAATGTTTGTTTCATCCACAACACCTGTGTGCAACATGATGTTGCTATAATATACTCTACCTCTACAATAGATA
Organism: Sequoiadendron giganteum; assembly: GCA_007115665.2. Lineage (NCBI taxonomy): Eukaryota > Viridiplantae > Streptophyta > Pinopsida > Cupressales > Cupressaceae > Sequoiadendron > Sequoiadendron giganteum. The sequence goes on from CM021104.1 coordinate 53,289,264, forward strand.
ATGATACTAAATACCGCTTCTTACTCAACCAAGAAACCAATCTACTTCCAAGAAAGAAAGCACCACCACTTGTACTTTTTCTGCCATCTATACAACCTACCTAATCTACATCTGTGTATGCTCTCAAAGATAAATTAGTATCCCTAAGATACCACAAATCATAGTTTGGAGTGTCCTTCAAGTATCTAAATATCTTCTTCACTATTGCAACATGAGATTCTTTGGGATCTTCTTGAAATATTGCCACAAGACAAATTACATGCATGATATTCTATCTAGTAGTAGTTAGATATAGCAATCCACCAATCATTGATCTATAATTTCTCTAGTTAGCCTTAGGAGATTCATCATTCTTGTTCAATTTACAACTAGTAACCATAGGGGTACACACTAATTTGGAATCCTCCATTCCAAACTTCTTCAACATTTCCTTGACATGTTTTGACCATGAAATGAAAATACCTTTTTTTGATTGACTGATTTGTAATCCAAGGAAGAAATTCATCTCTCCACACATTGACATCTCAAACTCCTTTTTCATCTCATCTAAAAAATTCTTTCACATACCTTCATTTCCTCCAAAGATAATTTTATCCACATACACTACCACAATCAAAAAAAATTATCCTTCAACCTTGAAGTAAATATTGTTATTTCCAATACCTTTCTTGAATCCTTTACAAGTACTTATCTAATCTTGCATACCAAGCTCTATAATTTATTTTGAGTCCATATGATTCCTTCTTCAATCTGCAAACCATATCAACATTATTTGATAATTGAAATCCTTCTAGTTGTTCAATGTATACCTCTTCTTCCAACTCACCATTCAAGAATGCAGACTTTACATCCATATGATATGCTTTGAAGTCTTTATGAGATACAAAAGCTAAAAAAAATCTAATGGCTTTCATCCTTATTGTCGAAGAAAATGTATCCTCAAAATCTATTTTTTCTACTTGTTAGTAGCCCTTACACACAATTCTAACCTTGTTTCTAACAAATTTTTCATCCTCATTCAGTTTGTTCCTGAAAACCCACTTAGTTCCTATTACATTCTTGTTTGTAGGTCTTGGGACCAATTCCCAAGTTTGATTCTAAATCTGTTCCAATTCCTCTTTCATAGCCTTGACCCAATTCTCATCTTTGCATGTGCCTCAGTCACTGTTTTAGGTTCTACCTCTGAAAGTAAACAAAAATTTACTTGTTCCTCTGTCATAGTTGTTTTTCTCCTTATCAACACACCTTTTTTCTTATCTCCAATAATCTGATATTCAAAATTATTCTTCTGCACATACTCAGGAATCTTAGGGATCTTTTCTAGAGCTTCTTCCTCTTCAACTGTCATCTCCTTTCCCTTCTCTTCATCCTTTTCTTCTTCACTGCAAGGGGATTCATCAAATTCATATCCTTATATTTGTACTGAACTCTATAGTGGTTCTTCATCCACCTTAACACTTGCAATTTCAATAATCTTCTTCAACCTTTTATTATAGCACCAGTAATTTTTTCTTCTTGTAGAATATCCAAGGAGGATTCCTTCATTAGATCTTGCATCAAAATTTTCTAAGTTTTCTTCATCTCTTTTGACATAATATTTTCTTCCAAAAACTTTGAAATACTTTACAATAGGATTTTTACCATACCATAACTCATTGGGAGTCTTTGAACTGTTCACTCTTGCTTGACCTCTATTAAGAATGTATATTGAAATATGAATTGCTTATCTCCAATAGACATCTAACAGTTTTTCTTCCTTCACATCCATTTCATTCTCAACCATAGACTTAAATTCTTTAAAATTATCTAGAGCTTCTGATTTTTCTTTAAGAAATTTCACCCAAGTCATTCTAGACTAATCATCAATTAATAGCATGGAATACATGTCACCATGTGAGCTTTTATTATGGTAGATTCACATAGGCCTGTATGCACCAACTCCAAATTACCTATGGTATAATATTTTTTAGTCTTGAACCTCTTCTTAGTCTACTTTCCAAACTGACTCTCCTTGCATGTTGCATTGATAGGCTTTGTAATCTTTGGCAGATCTCTCACAATATTAGTAGAACTGATCTTCACTAGGCTATCAAAGTTGATGTGACACATCCTTTTATACCATAGCCAACTTTCATTGATTTGAAACATAAATCATTTAGCACCACTACCTTTGAGATGATAATCATTACCTTTTATCCTTGTCCTTGCAACAACTAAAGTTCCAGATCTTCCTTTTCTAATTTCATAACCATCATCCTGAATCATAAAATTATATCCTCTGTTACACATCTGTCCTACACTTAGAATATTATGCTAGAGACCTTTGGCATAAAGAACATCATTTGTTTTAAGCTTTCCATCAAAACAAATTGAACCTTTTCCATAAATATTAGTAGATGTATCATCACCAAACTTAACAAGACCACCATCATACCTTTTAAGTTTAACAAACTTACTCTTTTCACCTGTCATGATTTGAGTATCCACTATCAATTATCTAGTAATTTCTTTCTCTTGCATGAAAATTAGTCACCATAGTTCCTTCAATGTTATGACTTGTTATCAAAGCACTGTCCTTCACACATCTTTCAATATTAGCATAATTAGTTCCAAATTTTAGAGCCATGAACAAGCATTCATCACTATCCTCATTGGGATAGTCAGATTCTTCATCATTAGACACACCATTGTCTCTTTCAACATAATAACTCTTCTTGACAAATTTTCATTTATGAACCTTAGGTTTGTCATTTGCAACTTTGATTGAAAATTTAGAAGCATAATGACCTATCCTTCCACAATTGAAACATTTAAAGGGTAACTTACCTCTATATTTTCTAGTGCCCTTTTTCAATCTCCTTACAAAATTTTCTTCCACCTCATCAAGATCATCTAGATCGGATTCATCATCCTTCTTTGCTCTACAAACTTTAAAGGTATTTTCTTTCTTTGTATCATCTTGACTAAACTCTCTCGATTCATAAGAAATTAAAGTGCCAAACATATGATCTCTAGAATAATTATCCAAATTTTGAGCTTCCTTAATAGAAAAAACCTTAGAACTATAAGTTTTAGGAAGAGTTCTTAATACCTTTTTCACCACCACACTTTCTTCCAACTTACCACCAAGATCATTGATAACATTGACAACTTCATCCACTCAAATCATGTAGGTTGTAATATCTTCATCTTCAAACATCCTTAGGGCTTCAAATTTGACTTTGTAGTTATGCATCTTTGCTTGCTTGACTTTATCATCTCCTTCATAGATACTCTTCAACTTTGTCTAGACATCATTTTCAAATTTTAGCCTTATCACCTTCTCAAGTTCAAAATCAAAGAGACCACTTAGAATAGCATTCCTTGCTTTATCATTCCTCTCATATTCCTTGATTTTATCATCACTTTTTAGACCAGCAGTAGGCATAGTATATCCTTTTTCAACTAACTGTCAAACACCAAATCCAAGAGATACCAGAAAGGACTCCATCTTGGCTTTCCAATAAGTATAATTCATTTCATCAAACATAAGAGCTTTGACCCTTCCTGTGTGCCTTCCGGATCTACCTCAAGAGGTTAAGCTTTCTTCAAGGAACCATATATCTAATACCAATTGTTAGATGCATAAGACAAATAAGAGGGGGGTGAATCAATTGTATACTTGAAACATTGAAACCCTCAATATCTTTTTAAACCGTTGTAAACCATTAAACCCTTATTATGCATTAGTATAATGTAAACATATGGAACAACAATGCAAACACGTCCAAACACATAAGAACACCAGATTTACATAAAAAACCTAAGAAGGGAAAAAACATGATGAGGATTAGCTCACATATATATGAATTACAACACCAAATATAATTAGACTCACTATCAAGGGATCACTTCCCAGAAAAAGAAGAAAGGCTCACTCCCAAGAAAAAAGAAGATACACAAGTTTGTTACAAAAAGATTCACTATCTCAAGGAAATAGGAGAAATCTACCATTAAAAATTTATGCCATCACAACCTTTGGCTCACTACTTCCAACAACTTCAAGCACTTTGAAAAATGTAGACCCTTTTTCTCACTACATTAGAGTCATAAGCATTAAGCTCTCACTCAAATCACCACAATTAATTAAATTCATGTCACGTATAGACTTTAATGATTTATTTAAATGCAAATTATTAATCATGGTATCATAATTTAATTTGAAGTTAAATGATTATTTAAATGGAAGTTAAATTGAAATTTAAATTGAAGTGAAATGCAAATGCAAATGCAAATGAAATAATTTGAAATGCATTTTTATGAAATTTGGGGTTTGTCATTACTGATGAGAAATTGAGTGCAAGTGAACACAGGAATAGGTGAACGAGAATGAAGGCGAGAACAATGATCAGGTAGAGTCATTTTAGCCATTAGACGTTTATGAGGATGATGGAATCTCACACACCACTTAGTATTTATTAATGTGTTTTCATGATGATTATTATTTGGAGATTTCAAATAAGCTTATTCGATTGCTCAATTAAGTGAAAGTGAATATGTTTGTTTCAAAATGGCAATTTGATTATGTTATTGTTAAAAAAAAATGGTTATTTAAATATATAAACGTAAATTTGTGTTGATTACTTAATTTTTATTTGCGAAAATAATAATGTTTTTTTTAATTATTTTAAATTATTAGAATATCCATTTAATGAAATAAATGTTTAAATAAGAAATATATTAATTCAGATATTTCTTGAGAATTAGAAAACACATTATGTTTCAAATTTGAAAATGGAAATTTAAGAGAGAACATCAGTTATCAGTTTGAAAACAATTACCTTTCAATAAAATTTTGCATGCAATCTCAAAGAGGAACTTGGAGTTATGGCATGAATTGTGGATCTGATATAATGGAGCTTCACCATTCGCATGTATGGAGGGAAGAAATTCATTTTTACAGGGAGGGAAAGAAAGAAAACAAGAGTTCAATGATTTTAGATATTATCACTCATGTACGACCAATAGAAAAGAAAATCTGGTATTTGATTAAGGATTATCGACATCTTCCATACTCCACGTGGCCTGGAGAGAAGGTTAATAAGATTCATAAAACTGAACAGGGAATTGGAAGGTGAAGGGCACGTGCCTAGAAAGAGGACTAGGGAATAGGAAGAATAGTTCCTAATGTTCCTTAGTAGGAGAAGACAACAAGAAAGGAGAGTCAGCTCCCAAGTGCGTGGGAGGAGACAGGCTTCTGCACAGGCAACAGAGAGAAGGCAGGGACACGTGGGAACAAGGGAGAGTCAGCTCCCAAGTGCGTGGGAGGAGGCAGGTTTCTTCGTAGGCAGCAGGGAGAAGGGAGATAGGATGTGAGAATAAGAAGAGATGGTGTGGGAAGAAGGGAATTTAGACCAGCAACTTGCCCTCCTTAATACGCAGGCAACAGGAGATAGGAACAACAACAAAGTGAAGTTTGGGGAGAAAGAAGGAAGGGAGTTGGAGTTTGGGATTTTCTAAAATACAAGGAGAATAGTGAAGGATGTGAGTGGAAGAAGGAGGGAGAAAAGAGAGTAAAGGCTCAACCAAAGAGGGGAAGAAATTTTGAACAAAAAGAAGAATACAAAGAGAGACCAAAGAAAATTTTAATTCCTGAGACACATGCACAAACATAGAGGGAATTCACAGAAAAAACATAGAACAGAGGAACATCAACATAAAATAGACAGAGTAAGCAACGAATAACCATTTCTAGAATTACCAGGTAAGCTCTTTAGAAAATAATAAAACAGAATCATGAGTACAGTGAAATCAAATAGATTAAATAATTTTTTATTATGATCTCTATTAAAACTATTAAAAATTATTTATGTTTTCTACAAATTCTGTGTGAATTCTTGAACATTAAACTGTGAATCACAGAGGAAAACAAAGAATTATTTCCAGCATCTAGAATTACCAGGTAGAATCCATAAACATTATTTACCAAATTCATGAATATAGTAAGATTAATCGGAGTTATTTTCTTTTAATTTGGGTATTGAAATCTATTGAAAATCAGGAAAGAAAATCAATGTTTTCTTTTTATCAGAAAACCATTGAACAATTAGAAACAGGAAACATTGTAAGAAAAATTGAATGAGAAAATAATGAGAAACATCTGTTTTGCAAATTTAGGAAGAATTTGATTGAAAACATGAAATAAAAATAGTTGATTAAATCTAGGAAGAGATTCAAAACAGAAAACATCATTTAAATTTAGATTTAAAAAGATCTTAAACAAGAAAAGTTAGTTTAAATCCGATTCACAAACTTAGAAGAAATTCATAATTCCATTGAAAAGAATCTTGTTTTAAATTAGAAAACGTTATTTACAAATTTGAAAGAATTAGAAAAAGAAAGATTTTCTTTTAAATATCTTATAAATTTATAACGTAATTTTGAAACAGAGGTTAAAATCAGTGAAATTAGCCATTGAAACTCAAAACATTTTGAAACTGAAACTGAAACGAGTTATTTTAAACTGTTTATGAAAAGTATAAATTTATTTAATTATTTTCTGCAAGTATGGAAAACAGAAAGTAAAGCAATCATAAATTTTAAGATATGATTTACTTAAAACAAAACGAATTAAGATTAGTTCACAGAGGAAACAAAATAGATGAGTGAAAGGAGAAAAAGAACGTGTGCTCTTTTATGACTATTTTATTATATGTATTTAATCTACATACTAGAGATACACCTTCTTTATTTATTTTTGATTGTTTAATTTACTTGATTTAAATATTAATTTAATGTCATTTATGGATTAAAACGATGAAAAGAACAACTTTCAAACTGTTTTCGCTTCAAACAAGATTTGTGTTTTATTATTTTTGAAAGATTGTATTTGACTGAATGGAACCATGCATGCTTGGTAAATGAATGTGCGTGTCATGTTTTGGAAAGTTACCTTCCGGGACGAGTGTCGAATATGGGTTATTAGAGAGTGTAGTTTTGCTTTTCCAAAACTACTTTATTTGTCGTGCATGACATTTTACTTGGCCAAGTAACATAAGGACCATTGAAATAGATGGAATATTTATAAATCTCTACCATATCCTAGTATCGAACTTGCTTGTTTCTTAAATGATTTATAAAAATGAAAATGCTTGTGGTTTTACTAGTTATACTAGGCATGCACCAGATTCCATCTTGCTCGTAGACTGCTTTTTGCTAAGCGATTCGTGCAGGGTCGGGTATTTCTTGAATGACTAAGGAATTTCGGGGAAGCGTAAGCTTCGAGGTTGGGCGAAAAAAGTGCCTGATCCTTGTTCTCGTCTTCTTTATGAAGATTAGCTATTGGATTGAAGATCAACGGTTGGCATCTTCTTTTATGTTTTATTTATTCTTAAAATATGCAATGAAGATCTTAAGGTGATTGAATGCCTAAGTCTCAAATTGTAACTGATATTATTATCATCTATTGTATTTATAATCGAAATTGTGTAATATGACACATGTATGTATTTAGACTGGAATTGTTTATGAATCTATCTTATCGACTTTATGTCATTGTTTTGGAATCGACTGAATTTTAATGATGTCTAAATGAATGAGTTATCGACTTATTTTGAATATCAATTATTGTATTTAAAGTATTTGTCGATCCTTGGGAATAAGACTTTCGTACTTTACAAGCTCTCACTCAAATCACCACACTTAATTAAATTCACATCTTTCAAATACCTTCTACAAATCCACACACATCCAATAATTCACCTTACATTTATACCATCTACAACCTAAAAATCTCAATTAGGTCGACTTTAATAAAAAGTATGCACCTAAAACATGCAACACCAAAATAGGTCGATATCAAACACCTCTACGGTGGAAAGAAGTGAAGGAAAAATACAACAATAGTTAACTAGAACCCAAATCCACATCACCACGCTACACAATACATCCATAATTCATAAAGTACCTCCACAAATAGCACTAGCACACCAGGTCAGCCAAAAATGAACTAATACTACACGCGACCACATACATGCTTCTCTAGGTCATGCAAACCACACAAAAACACTTCATAGAATCTACACATCTCAAAATATTCTAGCATAATCAGAATATTCTACAACTCTGTCACAACCATTTGAAATAAATAATACTTTAATTTTGTGCAACTAGACACAGTGGTACAAACATATAACTTACTAACCAACCTTGCGAAACACCTCAAGTACACCTGAAACCTCAAGGGGAGAAATTTATGGAAAATATAAGCATGTTCCTAAATTCGCAAGAGAATAAACCTTACTACGAAGAAATGCAGAGCAATCTCATTTCTCCCAAATAACCTTCTATATAGACAGACAAACTGTCAAACACAAATTTTACTTCCGAATGATCCAAAACCTGAAACTTTAAATATAACACCTCTAAACCCTATGATCATTGTATCCAAACCACACAAGAATATCTTCAACCATGAAGAAATATGGAGCATAACACTAAACACACCTTTGTCACACTACACACTCTTTTGTTCAGATTTTCTTAAAAGCACTTGGAAACCAAGTGAACCTATTGCAACCATACAAGACATCAATGATAATACTGATGAAAACACCACACCATCTTCTTATCAAGCCATAACACATCCATACTAGTACAAGCATTTGACAAAACCAACCATCTCCACATTGTTGACATCAATGACCAAAACCAACAACTATTGACATCAATGGCAACACCATAAACATACTTGCAACACCCTAATGCTAACCCCAACCATAATATTAACTCTATTCATAATCCTACCCCTAACCCTAATCCTAATAGTAACACTAACCCCAACCCTAATCCCAATTATATCTCTAATCTTAACTATAACCTTAATCCTAATCATAATCATAATTGTAACCCTAACCCAAATTCTATCTCTAACCCCAACCCTTACCTTGATCTTAATTTTATCTCTAATCCTAACCCTAACCCTAATCTTAATGCCAACCCCAATCTTAATCCTAACCATAACCCTAATCCTAATGCTCATCCCAACTTTAATCCTTATTCTATCTCTAACCCAACTCAAATTCTTTCTATTACTAACCCTAACCCTAATCCTAATAGTTATATTAACCCCTACCCTAATACTAATTTTAATAATTCTAACACTAACCCAACCCTAATGCTAATTTTATGTCTAAACCTAACTATAACCTTAATCTTGTTCATAATCCTAATCCTAACCCTACCCTAATTCTATCTCTAGGCCTAACCCTAACTCTAACCCTACCTTTATCCTAATTCCATATTTAATCCTAACCCTAACCCTAATTTTAATGCTAACCACAACCCTAATTCTAATTCTTCATGTAATCCTTATCCAAACCTTAACCTTAATCCCAATATTAATTATAACCGCAACCCTAATCCCAATAATAGGATTAAACCCAACCCCAATCTTAATTTTATCTCTAATCCTAACCCTAACCCTAACCCTAGAATCTCTAACCATATCCCTAATATTAATCCTAACCCTTATTCTAATATTAATACTAACACTAACCCCAACACTAATGCTAATTGTATCCTAACCATAACTCCAATCATGATCATAATCTTAATCATAATCCTAAGCCTAATTATATCTCTAACCCTAACCCCAACCCTACTTTTCATCCTATTTTTATCTCTAATCCTAACCTTATTCCTAATTATGATGCTAACCCCAACCCTAATTCTAATTTTATTTTAGTCCTAACCCTAATCCCAATAGTAATATTAACCCCAACCCTAATCCTATTTTATCTCTAACCCTATCCTTAATCTCAACCCTAACTCTAATCCTAATACTAATACTAACACTAACCCCAACTCTAATGCTAATTGTATGTCTAATCCTAACCATAGATCTTATTGTGATCGTAACCCTAACCCTAATTATATCTCTAACCCTAACCCTAACCCTAACCCTACCCTTGATCCTAATTCTATCTATAATCCTAATTTTGATGCTAACACCAACCTTAATTCTAATTGTATTTTTAACCCTAACCTTAATACTATTACTAACATTAATCCTAACCCTAATCCTAATTTTATCTTTAACCCTAATTGTATCCTTGATCTTAACCCTAACCCTAATTATATCTCTAACCCTAACCCTAATAATTTGGTCTTCCATATTACACACACACACACACACACACACACACACACACATATATATATATAATACATCAAGAGATATTCTTATCGAGATGGTTATTCTACTTTTATGTGAGAAATTGATTAAAAATTGACACCTCGAAAAAATATACATACTAGTAAAATTACTAAATAAAATAATATATCTTATTCCATTCTTTTATTTGTACTCTCTAATTACACCTAAAGTGTTCCCTATATGAAGTCAACGAATTGATTTTGAAAATCAATGATTGAAAATTTTAGAGAAAGATGCAAGACTATTGAAATGATCTCAACCGTCAGATTTTTTAAAATATTAAAAAATATAATATAATTAAAGAAAAAACAACTACATTCTTATCTAATCTTACCTTTAAATTAAGAAAAGATAGGATAAGAATTGTTTTTTTCTTTTAAACTTTTTAAACTTAGATTTTTAAATAAATAATAATAAGTTTTTAATAAATATATATTTTTTCAAATAATAATATTAATAATAATAATCAATAAATTATGAATAGGCTTTTTATCTTTTGAATATGTTTCATTTTATTTTTCACTTTTTAAGTTTGGTGTTACTTGTAACTTTTAATATAAAAGCTATAATTTTACTTTTAACAATTTTAATATAGTTAATTTTTATTTAATATTTTATTTGAAATACAATTTAGTTTTTAAAATTTAATTTATCTAATTATATATATATATTGTTAATATTGTTTGTAATATATTCCCTGCGACAGCTAGGTGGGAGGTCTTGGTTTTGGTGTTGTCTGGGTGGTTGGTTGCACACAACATAGTTCCTAGCTGGCACGGTACAGGAGCAAGGTGGTAGGGGAGAGCAATTATGACAAGTCTAATCAAGCCATGATGAAGCGTTGTGTTGTTTTTTCAAGGATGTTAGGTAGGACAATTCTTTTGAGCAAAGTGACGTTGGGCAATTAATGACACACATTTTGTGGACAATATAGATGGTGGTGGTGAGATGTTTTGCATCATTCTATAAAATATATTGTGCAAGTCTTGGGGTGGAAAATATGGAGATACAAATTAGGTTGACAACAACATGCAAGCTATGGGCGTTCCTTGACAAGATCACAGAGAATCGATTGCACTTTGTCTTCAAAGAATGGAATCCTCTTGTCTTGGGTGTAGTTGAGCTGGTTTTGGGCAAGGATTTTATGATCTCGACTGAATGCTACCGCATGAATGTGGATATAGCGTCGAGGTTTGTGGCAAAATTTGCTAGACTTGGAGCTGTCGAAGGTGATGGTGATGTTAATGACATAGAAAATGGTAATGGCAGACCTCTTGAGAGGGGTCGAGGATGTAATCATAATTGTGGAGTTGGGTGTAGGGATGCCTTGATCGTGCAACTTGGCGAGGGTGTTCTTGTTGCACATCAGTGTCAAGAGGTATCCCTTCCTCTTAGACGTCAAGGGCCATAACTTGGAGGTGCACAAAAAATGTGCAAGGCATGGGGTGGAGTTCTTGAAATTCTTTTTTGTACTTGGAGGTGGTGCTGAGTGTGGACTGGAAGGAGCATTTTCGCGAGGTGCTGGTGGACAAGGGCATGTTATTTGGATAGTGTTGTTGATGGGTGTCTGGTGCAAGCGGTTTTGTTGGGTGGTCATTTTAAAAAAAAAATCTCCCATGGTATGTAAGTCAATAGGTTGAGGCCCTACATAATGTATTTGGTGGGTGTGGGTGTCTAGGTTACAACATGGGTGAATTTGGTGTCATGGGTTAGGTCAATCTTTAGTGTAATACACATGTGTCATGGGTGGGCGGGTGGTTTTTTTTTTGGGTGGTTGTACTAGAATATCACCACTATGGCGAAAGTTCTGTAACATTTTTGATGATCAATGAAAAACATCTACGTATCAAAAAAAAAATTGTTTGTAATATATTAGTTATATTTTTTAGGTACACATTTTATTAATATTTTACTTCTAATAAATTAAAAAAATAGTTTTACTTTTTTATTTAATCATTTATTAATTTAATATTTTTTTATTTTTTATTAATTTTAAAAATTATTATGTTTATTAATATTTGGATTTTGATATATTTTGAATTTCCATTTAGTTTATTTTATTTTAGTTTTTAATTTAGATTTAAGTTTGAAATCTATTTTTATTATTTATTCCTTTTTATGAAATTCTAAATAATAATTATAAATTATTAGAATTAGTTTAATTTAAAATTATTTATCTTATTAAAAATTTAATTATTTTAGAACAATTATATTTTGGATTTTTGTTATAATTTAAATAATAAAATTAATTTCAAACTTAAAATATAAATTAAAATTTATAGAGCGAGAGAGAAGGTAACTTTTGATTAGTCATTTCATGCCAACAATCCAAGGATACCATGTCCCTAGGGAGTTATGTTGAGGGTAGCATGTCATTTGCTTAAGGATATGATAATTCACCTTTAAAACCTCTTCAATGTACTCATTGCACACTTTGGAGGAAAACAAATAAAGAGAGAAAGAGAAAATAAAGAGAGAAATATAGAAATAGAGGAGACAAAGTGATACAAGAGATAAAAAGAGAGATAGATATACAAAAATAGAGGTATAGATATAAAAGAATAAATATGCAGATAGGAAGAGAGATAAATAAAGAGAGGAAAAGAGAGAAGAGAGACATAGATAGATATAGTCACATAAAGAGAGAGATAGGAGATAAAGACAAATAGGAGACAAAGATATATATAGAGGTAGAGAGATCAAGAGATAAGGAGGGAAAGGGGGAGATAGGGGGAGATAAATAGGAATAGAAAAAAATAGTAAGGGAAGAAATATAGGGAGAGGGAAATAGATAGAGAGAAGAAATGAGAGAAAGATACATAGAGGAAGAGAGGAGGGAAGACAAATATAGAGAAAAATCTCTATCTCTCCTTCTTTCTATCCATATATCTCCTGAGGACCTCTCCTTATCACTCTCTGTTTATATATCTCTCAACTTCTCTATCTTCTCTCCCTCCCTCTCTATATCTATCTCAATATATCTCTTACCTAGAAACACACTCTTTATTTCTCCTTCCCTATCTCTATCTCTATTTCTCTTTCACACACACACACACACACACATTGTTTCTCCCTCCCTATCTCTATCTCTCTATCTCTCCTCTCCATTAATTATCTCTATCACCTCCTTTATCTCTCACTCTCGCCCCTTCTTTTTCTATCTCCCCATCTCTCTCTCTCTCTCTCTCTCTCTCTCTTATTTACTCAGTCTCTCCTACTCTCTCTTTATATATATCCCTCTATCTACTTCTCTCTATATATCACTTCTTATATATTTATATTTCTCTCTCCATCTCCCCTCTTTCATTGTCTCCCTCTCCATCTTCCTCTCTCCTTCCATCTCTCCCTGTATATATTTATCTCTCTTTGTGTTTGTCTTTGTCTCTCACTGTCATCCTCTCCATCTTTCTCAAGTTATATTTATCTCTCTATCTCTCCTTTATATATCTATCTCTCCCTCGCTCCTTCTCCCTATCACTTCCTCTTTCTATATCTCTCTACTTATCTCTCCTATCTCTATTTATCTCCCTCCATCTCCCTCCATCTCTATCTATTTATACATATATATACATCTCTATCTCTCTCTTACTCACACACACACTCCTTATTTCTCCCTCCCTATCTCTATCTCTAGCTCTATCTCTATCTCTTGATATTTAAATTCTTACATATCCCCCTCTATCTATATCTCATTATCTATATATCTCTCTCTACCCCTCTATATATATCACTTCCTATTTCCATATTTATATTTCTATATATTTATCTCTTCCATCTCTATCTATCCTTTTGTCTTCTCTCTTTTGTTACATCCCCTCTAACTTGAACAAGCTTATGACAATGAAATTTTGGTCATTATATTAGTTGCAAGTATCTGTTTTCATGTAAATATGAATTTGAGGATAAAATAATGGCTTTACATGTTGTAACCATAATGGAAATGTTTTTCTCTTATATTCGTGAAGAAATATTTTATTTTATGAGAGTGATTTCCTTATACTTGAGAAATAGAATGAGTTCGTGTGAATAAATTAAAATGTGCATTTAAATAAACATTGGGAACAATCTAACCATAATCCTTCCCAGTGGATGCAGGATTGTCGACACCATGAGAGAAAGGGAAATATTATCAGGGAGAGGACATGGTTAACAATGGATCAATTTGATTGTCTACCTCGAATCGGTGTATGAAAAATATATAAATCTTAACTTGGACATAAATAATATAAAGTAATTAATTATTCTATAAGTTAATTTAAATATATATATATATATATATATATATATATATATATATATATATAAACCTTTAATTATTTTTAAGAGATTGCAAATTGATTAATAATGATATAATTAAATAATAATAAATTGGAAGAGGAGCAATTGATATTTCATATTAATTAACTTTTGAAAATATTAATATTGGTATCGAATATTTATTTATTCAAAATTAATGGCTGGAGTCGACATCGGGCCTTGTGGTGGGACTCCTGGTAGCTCACTACCCGCATTGGAGAAACACATAAGAATGGGCAAATGAAAAGTTTCTTGAGCGGTCTGGGAAGTAGGAGTTTGGGGATGGAAAAATGGACTTTCTTTCATTACCTTTCTGATCTCCGCATCTCCCTTTTTCTTCCTCTCTGTCGATCGTACAATTCTCGGTGACTTCATTTAGTTCTTTGTTGCCATTTCAATTTGGTTCCTTTTCTGTGATTTCCATTCACACCATGCTCATGTTTGGGATCTCTCTCTCTCTCTCTGAATCATTGGTATTGTTCAAGCTTATTCATTTACCCTATCTTCTTCTTTGAGGTTAGCAACCTTTGAGATTTAACTCTTATGGCGAAGTTCTATTCAGCCATGCTTTGAGTTGGGTGTTTTCCTTGTGTATCTTCCATTCAGAATAGTGGAGTCGAATTTCTATTCTTCGTCCTTGGTTATCTTCCTCATTTGAGAGCATTGGGATTTTATCGGCTTGTTGACTTGCAAAAAGAAGAGCTTTGTTATCAAATTTCAAATTTTATTTCTCAAGCAAGTAAAGGATAAAAACCTCCACTGAATTTGGTAATGATGAATTAATCTAGGGTATTTTCGGTGTGGAAAAAGCTCTGGTTAGAATTTATCAGTTGTGGTCGTTTCTATCTTTTTGTACGAGAATAATTCAAAATACATTTCTTTCTACCGAATATCCATCATAAAAGAATGGTAGTTGCTTGAGTCATGTACATCGATCTGTTTTCTCTCATTGGTAATGTCAAATTGATACCAAGCCTTTGTTCTTCAATTCTCATTCCTCATTGGGTTTGGAGCAATGTCGACCTTGAAGTTAATCAAATAATCAATTATATTTGTCTTTCTCTATTGATTTTGTGGGCCTAAAACTGAGACCTTGATCCTCTGTTGAGGAACCCGAATGGTTATGGTTCCATATTTTCTACGCTGTGATCAATCTTGTTTGAGTATTTGAAGATTTGCTGGGTTATAATATGAAACAAATTTCAAATAATGGGAATCTAGGGAAAACAATTTAAGTTTTCTAGTCAATCTCAATCTAATAAGCACATTGAATCTTGACCTAGTTTTCATTCTTCCTACTGTTCCGAGTTCTTCTATATATATATATAAACTATAATTATTGAGATCTTGAAATCCTCTCATTTTCCAATGCATTCACTTGATGGTTAAGATATAAACTCAAACTAAAAGTAATTGACAAACAAACTTGCTAATGTAAAATTTGACCTTGATCTAAGTATTATCATGTCGAGCAAGGGTGAGAGTGTTGGCGGCACAAGAGTGCCAAAGATATCGGCACAAGAGTGCTAGTAATATAAAAATACTTGGCCAAGGTACGATGCTAGATTCAACATCTGTTGGCTATCAAGAACTAGATATACCACTGATTAGAGTGACCTTTCTAGTTGGGAGTTACCCTTAGTAAGGTTCGATTAGGAGGTATAGGTCCTTAACACCAGGCTCAGAGGCATGATGATAAAATGATCCTTGTTGATCACCCTCATGAAGGGATGCGTTTCTTCAGTAGAAGAAACATGGGAGACTAGTAGCTCTTTGGATAGGCGGTAAAGCCCTTGATGATGTTTCCTTTTCTCTCAATGATAAAGTTATTCAAGTAATTCAACATGATGATGATGTCACATTGTATTCTCTTTCTCTCTCTCATAATTCCAGGTACACACATTTGTCAATTTAAGATTATTTGTAATGATGCAATAAATTGTTATTTACTTTTGTTAAGAGTTCATATGTAAAATTTTGTAGATGATTAGTTAGATAGATTATCTAACTCTTTCAACATAAATGAAAGATTTGAAATCAGCTAATGATTATCAAGAAGTTATTACTTGCCTTCAACTCGTTAAATTGTTAAATGGGAACTCTAGATAAATTAAATCGTTAGTTACTTGTCAAATGAAATGTGGCAGTTAGCTTTTCCATTTCTTAAACCATAGGATGTCAACTGTATTTACTGCTCTTACTTTATGAAAACAAAGATAAGTTGGTTATTGTTCTTTTGTATTTTTAGTTATAAGAAATCAACTAGTTGTTCCTTTCAGCTGAAATGAAAATTCTAAATGTTAGTTGAGAAATCGAACATGATGTATTTATCTAAATTGATTTTCTTTTTCGTTCAAATTGCAAAGGAAACCTAGCATGTAAGCAAGTTAGCTAAACTTTAGCTGAATCTAGAAGTTGATTGCATTTTTTTAAACTGTAGAACAAGTAGAGTGCTACATCTTTCTCTCCCTCTCCTTCTCTTTGTATTCCTCTCCTCCATCTCCATCTCCATCTCCATCTCTAACTTCCTCTCTATCTCTATCTCTATCTCCTTACCCCCCCATCTCTCTCTCTCTCTCTCTCTCTCTCTCTCTCCTCCTCCTCCTCTATCTCTCCCTCTTTATACCCCTATATTTCCCTCTCTCTCCCTCTCTCACTATTGTAAACATAAAATGAGCCTATTGGTAATGGAGCCTTATTACCTTCTTGATTCAAAGGTTTTGTTTTAGTTGTGTTTGAATCCCTGTAAGTAAATGCATAGTTGATTTGAAGGTATCACATCTCCATTGAGACTTTTGTGCACAAACACCATTTTCTAAATAACCTTTCAATTGACCTCATGTATACTACACAAATGTATATAAAAATAGACCAAAAAATTCCTTAATTGACCTTCCACACTTCGATGTATCCATTGCACACCAAAGTGCGATTGCTTGTATATTTTACTATTAACATAACTAACTTCTTTCCATACACAAGCGAGTGGGAATGTCAGAAGGGGCCAAAACATGGGCCCACATGGCAAAAGAGGCAACAATGGTACAAAGGGAGGATATAAGGAATCAAATCAAGGAGCAAATGTGGGAAGAAAAAGACAGGTAGAATAGGGCAACAAACATAATAATTAAAGGGTTGAAGGAGCACGGTGATGGAGAAGTCACTAGTAGGGTAGTAAGGGATTTTTTATTAAGTAAGTTGCAGCGGGGAGGGCATATTCTCCAAGCAAATAGAACTGGAAAAACTAATGGAGGAGAAGGAGCATAAATATAAGAGTAACCTTGAAAAGTGGTGAAAGTAGGAACCAAATTTTAAGAAACAAAAGGTTCCTCCAAGGCACGTCATTTTATATAGATGAGGAATTAACCCCAACACAACTAGAAGAAAGAAGGAAAGAGTGGGAGAAACTTATAACATCAAGAAAAGCAAGAAAGGATGCTTGGTTATATAGAGGGAAAGCCCAATTCAGGGACAACACAAATCCCAATAAATAGGAAGGCGAGGGCCCCCAGGACCACCTCTCAATGGTAAGCTGGAACTATAGAGGCTACCCTTGGAGGAGGGGGCCTGGGTTGGGGCCCATAGATGAAGGCAAGGATATCATTGCACTCATGGAAACACACAAACATGAAGGCTGTAGGATACTTGATTATGAAGGGTATAATAAAATTTCAGTGTGGAATAAGCTAATGAAGAGTGGAAAAGGGCATGGTGGAGTAACATTTTTGGTTAAGAAAGAATATGAGAGAATCATAAAGATAGAAAAGAAGGACCCAAATAATCAATACATATGGGTGAAGATAATAGAT
Organism: Sequoiadendron giganteum; assembly: GCA_007115665.2. NCBI lineage: Eukaryota > Viridiplantae > Streptophyta > Pinopsida > Cupressales > Cupressaceae > Sequoiadendron > Sequoiadendron giganteum. The sequence goes on from CM021104.1 coordinate 53,307,564, forward strand.
GGTAAATCTTTGATTTGGATCACAGCTTGTTATTTCGCCCCCTATGGCTCTAAAGCGTACAAGAAAAGGAATTTAGACAGAGATGACCCATACAATGCACTAAAAATTGACATAGCGAAATATTGCGATATGGGCAAGATTATACTACTTGGGGACTTTAATGCAAGAACTGCAAATAATCAAAATCTTTGTTTCAGTAAGGAAGAGGGGCAAAACAACAGCTCGTTGTGGTTAGAGGAAGAAGAAAATCAAAGCTGGCAAAGGGTATCTCAATACTCAAAAGGTGGTATTTCATCTTTTGGTGTAAATTTGTTGGGTTTTTGCTGCCTCCACAACTTAATTATTTGTAATGGAATGAACACTTTGCCAAGATCGAGGGATTTCACATGCCATACCCACAATGGATAGAGCGTGGTAGACTATGTCATTGGTTCTCAAAGTATTATATCAAGGATAATAGAGTTGGAAATAGGGAGCTGCCCTATAGAATTGAAATCTGATCATAGCCCCATTTACATAAAGCTTGGTATGAAAGAAAATGTACAACAAAGAGCTAGTCCACAACCATGCATTGGGGGTGGCCTTCAAGACAAAATTCTCCTAACCGTTGAGAATTAGGACATATTAAAAAAAATGCTAGAAAAATAACTAAAGGAAATAAAAAATGCTAACAGCCCCACTAGAAGTCAAAGCATAATAAACAGCGACACGTTGATGACAATTATTCACAAAGCTCTCATAGCTTGCAAAAGAGCCAAGGGTAAAAGGGATCCCAAAAACAGCTTTCTAGCAAATCTGTGGTATGGCAAAGAGTGTAAAGTGGCCAAAAGAAGTTTGAAAATATCGGGAAACGAACAAGCAAATAAAAAATTGTATGAAAAATTAATAAGGTCAAAAAAAGAGGAATACATGATAGTAAGAAGGAGGGAGCTAATTTCTCTTGGAAAGCACAATCCGAGGGGTTTTTGGAGAGAGTTACAACAAGTTAGAGGTACTACTGAGAATAGCATCATGGACACCCAATGGCTAGAATATGCAAAAATATTTAATGAAAGAGACCAAGGCAAAACCTACCCCCCAACAATTAATTCTAATGATAAAATTTTCTCCTCAAAGGATGTTAAGAGCGGTATTAAAGCTTTGGTGGTGGGCAAGGCTCGGGACATTGATGGGTTGCAGGCTGAATATCTGAAGTGGGGTTTAGAGCTCTTGGCACCGCATATCAAAAAGATTTTCAATAGGGTCATTCAACATGGTTTCCCAGAAAATTGGACCACGAGTGTCGTTATCCCTCTCCACAAGAGTGGTGATGTCAACAACCTGTCAAACTATCGCACTATAATGATTAATCCTCTTTTTGGGAAGCTATTTGGGAGCATGGTAGAGTGAAGAATCAGTCATTGGGCCGAGAAGGAGAATAAGAGGGCGAAAGGGCAAGCTGGTTTTAGACCAAAACATTCTACTATCAAGATCATTGCATTACTCTTAGACACATGGTTGAAATTTTTTGGGACAAATAGGGTGGTGAGGTTTTATGTTGTTTTGTTGACTTCAAAAAGGCTTTTGACACGGTGCCTAGAAACAAACTTTGGGATAGAATGGAACAACTTGGAATTTTGGAAAAATATAGGGCTGCTATCCACATACTGTATGATCAAGTGTGGGCCAAAATCATAACAAAGGCATGTTTTTTTGAGTACTTCGGGAGTGACATTGGTGTCAAGTAGGGCTGCTCTCTCTCCCCCACTTTGTTTGGGATGTACGTAGACAAATTAGAAGAGTGGTTGGACAAACGGGGTGGTGATGATGTTCTTTTGGCCATGTTTGTGATCAAGTTGCTGCTGTATGTAGATGACCTTACTTTAATGGAAAATTCGGAAAATAGTCTTCAAGAGCATCTAAATGCTTTGGAGCTCTTTTGTCAAGAGGTAGGAATGCAAGTCAACATCAACAAAACCAAGGTCATGATATTTACATTGAAAAGGGCTAGGAAGCAAATACATTTTGAGTTTGAGGGAAACGCTTTGCAAGTAGTAAATGAATACAAATATTTAGGTCTTGATTTTTGCAAAAATCTCAATTGGGAGATTTGTAGGACGAAAAGAATTCAAGGGGGTTGGAAAGCTCTTTACCTGCTTCATAACAAATGTAGATCAATTGAGTTATGGGATTGGAAAACAAAGAAGAAATTATTTGGTCTGCTTGTTACGCATGTGGTTTTATATGGCTGTGAAGTTTGGGGTTGTAGCACGTTGGGTGTGAAGTGGAAACAAATAGAAAGACTTCAAAAGCACTTAATTACAAACAATTTCAAAATTATAATTACAGTCTCGTATGAAATTGTTTTGGCTGAAGCTGGTGTCTTCCCAATAGAAATGGCAGCGTTAATTCATTTATTAGACTGTTTGCAGAGGATAGAGAATATGGAGGAACACCATTGGCCCAAAATTGTGGTGGAAGAAAAATTATCTAGAAGGAAGAGCACGTGGATGAAGCAAAATGTCAAGTGGATGGAAAAATGGGGGATCAACATGCAAGAGTGTCCAAACACAAAAGTTGAAATAAAAAAGTATGTAAAAGAGAAATTCAAAAATACCATGTGGTCGAAATAGCTTGGCCAGAAAAGAGAACACTATGTTTCCCATTTTAACCCTACTTGTGATCATGAGCAAAAATTCTACATGGGGGCTGATATAAAGTGGAAGGCTAAAATGCTAATAGCCTAGTTAAGAACTAGCTCGCACCGTTTGAGATGTGAAACGAGAAGGTGGAAAATACCCAAAGAGGGGTGGGGAGATAGGATTTGTTGTTTCTGCTCTTCCGGTTTAGTGGAGACAGAGTGACACTACATTATGGAGTGTAAGGCTTACGAGGACATCCGATACTATTACTCAAATTTATTAAAAGTCAAATCTTTAGTGGCCTTGTTTGAAGAAGAAAATATAGATAAAACAACAAATTACTTAATCAAAATTCACAACAGAAGAAACAAATTCAACAAAAAGTTGGAAAACAATGGGAAGTAGTTTGCTGGGGTTTGCTGTTGTCTTTTTGTTGTTGTTTTGGCTGAGGTGATTTTTGGTTTCTTTCCGTGGGTCCCATAGACTGGCTGGTCTCGTGAACATTATTAAAATCAATCAATCAAACATAAACTAAACCCTATGGATTGTTCTTTTCTCATCTAATCGATGTATAATTGTTTTAAAATATTCATCAAATAACCTCAAAGCTAAATGGGAATTGGAATATACCCAATTCTTTGATAATTATTATTTTTTAAATAATTTAGAATATCCGGTTAAGCCTAACCGACTCATTGTCGCGGTGAAATACACAGCACTGCGCTTTTGCAAAATTGATTTGGTCGAAGCAAATTTCAAAAAATTTCTGCTTATATTGCTGTAAAACCAACGGCTACAAGCAAGTAAGGCATAATGTTCTTTCTAATTATGATTTTGCCGAAGTTCAAGATCGCAGAGAAAATAATTTTATGATGCATTTAAGGGCGGTGGAACAGCCAAACGCTTGCTGTGGTGACGGGTAATTAAGGGCATCGCTTTTGACGAAAGACTACTGGATTTAATTAAGGCAGATATTAATTTTGCCCTGAGTGACTTCCGGCCGCTTTCCGGCGACAGACAATTCATCATCAGAACTACACAAGGGGCGGTGAATAATGGAGAAAGTGATCTATGCAGCCGAGCAATTGGAAACCGAAGAAGAGAAAGGAATAGATGCCCGTACAAATCTCCGACAAAAGTTTATACGGTAAGTACATTCTTTAATCAATAGGCTCAGCAAATCGCTATAATATTTGGTTACATGCATGCCCAATTCTTGGAAATTCATTTTTCCAGCTAAATTCTAATTTTAGTTTTGTGACTATTGAAGAATATATGTTATTTGTTTGTTTTACTGTTAATGTTATAAATTTGTTTTTGTTTATTTCTTCTATCTGGATTTTATTTCTTAAAATTTCTCTTGGATTTTTTTTTTCCATCTGCTTCAGTTTTTTAAATTGCAGCATTTTTAATCACCGGGGTTATCAATGCTACCCACTAGTTTGTTGTGCTGAATTTTTATAATATCTAGGTTTATATGGGATGTGGCGAAGGTGGATTGGCAAGTTCGAGTTTACTCCTAAGCTTGGTCATGAGGTTAAAATTAAGGTTCACCACAAGTTAAGTCATAAAACTTAGAAAGGGCATCGAGCTGTCTCTGTAAGCTGTCAGGGGAGTAGGAGAGGAGGACATCATCATTGGCAAAGAGCAATAGAGTTATCAAAACATGGTGAAGTAGGAAACCATCATCTACTTGAATATGTTGGCAAAGAAAATACTCAAGCGCATCAATCTAGATACTGAAGAGGGTTGAAGAAAGAGGTCAACCCTGCTTGTATCCAAAGACAATCACACTCTTCATAGAGAGACAAATGATAGGATGTAATGTCCCCTTTTGGGATTGCCCTAAATTTTGCCCTAGAATCACAAGCTTAATGTAGTTCGGGTTACAACTTACCACTTAAATGCTTCAAGCAAGATAAATCTTGGTTTAGGTCCTGCAATCATAATGTCCCCTTTTGTGATTGCCCTAAATCTTGCCCTAGAATCACAAGCTTAATTTAGTTAGGGTTACAACTTACCACTTAAATGCTTCAAGCAAGATAAATTTTGGTTTAGGTTCTGCAATTATGTTAGATAATATTGGAAATATAATTCATATGATCAGAACATAATGAAGGCCTTATTTATTTAGCTATACAAAAATACATAATTATTTCAAAACTATCTAATTCTAAACTACAAATATCCATAATGCATAGTGGAAATCTTAATCATAATAGGACTTGGATGAGAAACATGATAAGTCCGCTTGAAGCTACCTATCTAAGCCCAAGAGCATGAGCGTCTAACCAAGACAACCCACCCCATGGCCCCAAGTGGCAGGAACGTCTGAACCAAGACAATTCCACCCTTGGGGTGGCCTACTTAGTGGATACACTTGTATTTGCTTTTCCTATCCATGCTGTCTTATCCATACTCCTTATGATTGAGACTCCTTGAATCCATCCTAACAATCAGTCATAGTTTGGCTTGATAGGGGAGCCTTGAAAGGGGTGCTTGTAAACTACTCAACCCATCTAAGCCCAAAAGCACGAGCGTCTAACCAAGACAACCTGCCCCTTGGCCCTGAGCAGCAGGAATGTCCGAACCAAGACAATTTTACCCTCAGAGTGGCCTACTTAGCATGGGAGAGCTCGTAAACTGCATCTCCCTAATCTGCTTCCTTCAACCTCACGTTTGATTGATTATAGGATAAAGACATACATAAATATATATACAATCCATTCATTTTTATATTAAATAATCATAATTATTTGTAAGGTTCAATAATTGCTGCAAGCATCATTATTGCATAATCGTAAATAATAAATCTATATCTATATATATATATAATCATTCTTAATTGATTTCAATCTTCCCATAATCATTCTATACGAACTTATATATATATAATTTATGTAATGGCATTCCATCTTCTGATTATAACTGCTGCTATACTCAGAAATATATTTCAGATTTCTTCTTTGTTTTTCCCTCTACGATTTCTTTGCAAATGATGTGGTTTCCCATATATATATATATCCCATTGTATGCCTGAAAGGAGGTGACTACATAGAGAAGCACATCCTTTACAAAGGGGGGCGTCTCTTCATTCCATCTCACCGATTAGTTTAGATGGCTCGTTTGTTTGGAGCGCTGCCATTATAAATTGCAATCACCTTGTGTTGGCTGTGATAACTATGAGGGAGGTCGGCCCCTGTTAGCATTTGTTTATACTAAATGTCAAACTCCTAATCGAGGACTTTTACTATTGTAAATTAAATCACTGCCTTACACATTTATCTAATTGCTGTCTTCTGCATATATGTAATCACTGTCCATTAAATATAAGCTTGATTGCTGGTAACTGGTAAGGTTGGTTTGTATATTATCATTCAAGTCGGCCCATAATAACATCACGAGTAAGGTTGGCCACCTATGGATCATTTTAAGTTGATTTTAATAAATTTAATTAACATCTTCATACTAGTTGGCCAAACGTTAATATTACAATTGCAGGGGCATGACATAGGATTCAAAAACAATTCAGAAGAGGGTTTATTCTGCACAGGTTTTGAAAAGTGGCAATGTTAAAAAGGTGATTGTACGAGTTGCCTGCTTGTTTAACTTAAAATCTGGATGGAGGGTACATAGAACCTCTCTTCAGCAGATTATTATTATTAGTCAGCAATGTATTAGGGTCCTTAATGATGGCATTGTTAAAGGCGTAATTGCATGAGTTGCCTACTTATTTAATTCAGAAATCTAGATGAAGGGTACATAGAGCCTCTCTTCAACAGATTATTATTATTAGTCAACAATTTATTATGGTCCTTATGGATCAAAAGCCACATGGAAGAGTTTGCTTGTGGAGAGATGTTAGCGCCAGAGTTTCTAGATTCCATTTAGTATTAATTATTGTTGAAATTCGCAGAAGCCACATTTTTATTTAATGGCTGTAAACCACATTAATTATTTATTAGAAGAAGGATCTATGCAGCATGAAAATGATTCCAAAGGTTGATTCTCAAACCCATCGCTACTGCCTATCCTAATTAGATAATGATAGAAGTTAGGCAAGAACACAAATGTTTTCTGAGCTATTTTTTTCCACTTTCCCCCTCTTGTCTGAGCATATTTTATGTTTGGTCAATTTTGTATGTATTACTCTGCGATATAAGTTTCAGGGAAGTGTGGGCAAGGGAGATGTCTGGGGAAGAATCAATGGATCTATGCATTGGGATCTATTTACCAATATTACTATATCCAGATCAGGGCATGCAGAGCAGTATTACTTTAGCAGTTTAATTTATTGACTTCTTTTCTGCCCATTTTTTGTTTGAATTGTCAATTAGTTGAACTACACACATAAGAAGTCTTTCTACATGATGGAGCAATTTGGAGGAAAACAGTTAGGAGATTAACTTGAACTTCCACAGAAAATTCAGGTTTATTCTGATAGACATTTATTGTTTGAAGAAATCTTAAAAGACATAATAGCTGCCAACTCTTTGTTGGTGGTATAAAACTGCACATTTTTGACATTTGGTTTGTAGCTGCCAATTCCAGATTGCCTTGTAAATGATGGATAAATGGCATTTTTGGAGTCACCCTTATTCCTTACAATACTTGAGATCCAAACATGCCTATTGATATGATTAGTTCAATTGGTTTGTAGCTGCCAATTCCAGATTGCTTTGTAAATGATGGATAAATGGCATTTTTGGAGTCACCCTTATTCCTTACAATACTTGAGATCCAAGCATGCCTATTAATATGATTAGTTCAAGAGCTATGGAATTATCAGAATATAACAATTGATTTCAACAATATAAATTAGGTGCTTGCTTAATAAATTATTTTTGAAAATTACTTATGGCCAGAAACTAGGAGCAACTGTTTCTTAAAAAATCATTGTTTGGTCCATTGGTTAGCAAATGATGAGAACATAATTTATGGCAGATTCTGTCATGCAATAGGTTGAAATTTGAAGTCTTATGTTATTGTTATTTTAGATTGAGAATTCTGGTTGGAACCATAGTAATCCTTTTCCATAGGCTGCGCCTCCTCTTCTCTGCTTCTAACTCACAATTTCTCATGCATCAGGTTATCCAGTCAATTATGGGAGATGTTGGCAACAACTCAACATAATATTGTTGACGAAAAAAGTGCAGAAATAAAGTCTGCTCTTGAGCTTCTTTTACCAGCAAAGGATGGAAAGTGTTTGGAGAAGGACAGTGTAAAAATACAAGACATTACAAACTTCTTCTTATGCTGCGTGGCACTTGCATCTGCTGATGATGATGCCGGGGTCATGATGTCATGGATACCAAATGATTTGTCTGATTTTGCAGCAAAGACAATCATGGATTTATCAAAAATTGTTTATTCTGACCGGGAGCAAAATCTGATTAAAGTTTCTACCAGTTACCAAATCTCATATCATGATAAGGGTTTAGATTTGACAAAAATAAGTTATGATAAGAGATTAATCCTAGAATTAATGCCGATAACATTGCCCTTGTTGAAAGATGCAATTAAAAGTACTTGCAGTAACTTTAAAGATGATGGCTTGGATGAATCCCTTCCCAGTGCATCAAAATCTTCTGCAATCATAGCGTCACACCAGATGCGCTGGTGCTTGAAGCAGGTAAAAGTTTTCTGTCACTGATACAAATAATTATGCTTTAAACTTTATTTCTGTATATTGTAATGAATAAATACTGATACCACATCCTGATGTGATGTCAAATCTTTTTTAATTATAAACAAATAATTTTATTTAATCAGAAAATTTGGATATCTCATGTTCAAGATAAAAATACGATAGGCATTTGTTTTCAACAGTTTAATTTGAATACTGTTTAATTATAAATAAATAATTTTATTTAATCAGAAAATTTGGATATCTCATGTTCAAGATAAAAATACGATGGGCATTTGTTTTCAACAGTTTAATTTGAATACTGCCCATGTGAAGTACCTTTCTAGATATTCTGAAGTACTTACTCTCCTTAGCAACAAGGGAGCTCTGAAATTCAGATTTGACTCATCTTAATGATGTTATGAAAAAAGATGCTACAAAAGTTATTTTTCATGTTAGGTTAGTTGTGTTGTTGCACCCATGGTCTATTTAATACTTTAAACATCATTGAGAACAAATTCAACCACATCTGCAAACCCTCCAATTACTTCAAACTCCTTGTTTTTGGTTAAAGTTGGATGTAATAGTTATTACATGGAATGGCATTTTTATTACAGTTTCCTTTTCCTTCTTTGTTCCTTTTCCCATATAATTCAGAACAAACATGCTATATGATTTGTGATTACATAATTATTTGTACTAAGCATGAATGTGGATATTCCAAATTTTTTAATGTTAGATTAAGATAAATATTCGTGCAGTTTTACAGATTAGTTTCAGGATCATGTCAATGCCTGTTGACTTCCTGTCAAGTAGCTTATAAACCTCAAAATACTAATTAATAAACAAATGCAAGATTCAAATTAGAGATTGTTATACCTCAGGCTTAGATAGAAGATTCCAAAGGCATTTGAATCTCAGATGCACAAAGGTAACAACATGCAACAGAGTACAGATCCTGCTAGACCATTTTGATCATCATGTCGTGCCCATTTTGTCTTTTAGTTTGTCTATTCTGGCCATTGTTTACTGAGAACTAAAAAGAAGAGTTTTGGAGTCCTCATTCTTCAGGACAATCACTGATATCTCTCTATTTGTAGTATTATTTTGTTCCTATTCTACATCTGTTGGCAGATATTGCAGATAGAATTTGCCTGCATTCAGAATCCCTTTACTTTTTGAAGATTGTATTCAATTCTTCTGTGCTAATCTAGATAATTCCTCATATTCTTTTCGTCTCGATTTTTGGGTGTCTATCAATGGGCCTCAGCTCAATGAATGAACAAGAGCAACATAACTATAAACCATACCAAAATGGCCTGCATTGAGAACCCCACACAGGGTGGAACAGGCCTAAAGCAGAAGCAAAAAAAACTAACTAGCGAAGCATACAAAAAGGATAGCAGCAAAACGCAAAAAACATCATGGGAGTTTAGAGGCTTCCCAATGCCCAACACCTTACTTAGCCACCTCATTGGACATCCTGTTATATGGTTTTGCTGCCCAACCTCTAGCAGCCACAACGATGACCACAGCCCAACGAATGAACAAGAGCAACATAACTTCAAACCATACCAAAATGGCTATGTTGACAACCCACGCAGGGGTGCAGCAGGCCTAATGAAGAAGCAAAAAACACTAACAAACAAGCATATAAAAAGTAAAACAGTGAAACACAAAAGATATTACAGGAATTCAGACACTTCCCAATGCCCAACACCTTACTGAGCCACCTCCTCAAACATCCTGTTTTACGAATTTGCTGTCCCACCTCCAGCAGCCACAATGATTGACTTCATTTTTTATATTCCCCTGGCAGGAAGGATCATCTATACCCACAAATTTTACTCCATGGCTAAGCTTCGCCCTCTTAGCAGCCCTAGTCAAATTACCATCATTCAAGCTTGATTGAAGTAGGTGCTTGATACCTCCAAAGCAACCTGATGGTGGGAGACCAACAGATGCTTGATTACAATGCAGACATCCTGGCAGAAGGCAGTTAAAGTTTCTAATTCCTGGGAAAGCTGCCCAATCTCTGTCTTCATAGCATTCTGTTCCTGCATATCCAAACCCACAGAACCAGTTGCTTCACCCAGATGACCAGCAGCTACCTCCTCCTCTAAATCCCTTTACTTCTTTCACAATGTCTGGGGCTAGGAGAAGCACTTCTGCAGAAGGGATGTCACAACCCAAATTCTCATAGAAACTAAGAAATCAGCAGGAATCATCCCTTGTGACTTTGGTATCCCAGAATCCCTTAATCTTCCACACCTATAATGCTTTTTACCAAATTGAGAAGAACCTTATTAGGGCAGTGGACAATTTTATATAGCATATGGTTGGGTACTTGGCCCTTCCTCATTGGATTCTATCCTCTACCTGCTTGACAATGAGCCATGAAGCCAATGCCAAGAAGAACCCCAACCCCAACCCCAATGTTTTAAGAGCACCTGCAACCCAAACATACAACAGACAAACTCATATTCGAACAGCTTGTTGCAAAAAATAGAACACAAGAGTATTCAATTAGATTATGGAGTGATTAATACAATGAGATTAGATTATGTAATAACTTTATTGAAGCCCATGTCTAATGACTAATTGATCATTACTATTTCAAATTTACTTTAACACCCTCCCTTGATAGTCAATCTACTAACTACACCAAGCTTATCCCAAAATTTTACAAATTTGTTAGGACCCAAAGTCTTGATAAGCATGTCTGCATTGTGGTCCTCTTTTTGTACAATATACACCAAAATAGATCCATCTTCTACAAGTTGTCTAATGAAGTGGCAATGTACTTCAACATGCTTCATATGCTCATGGAAGACTGGATTCTTGGCAAGTATGAGCACCCCTTGATTGTCACAAAACAAGATTGTAGGCTCTGTTCATGACATCTTCATGTCTAAAAGCATCTTCTTGAGCCAAACTGCCTCACATTATCCTTTCACTGCTCCTTGATATTCTCCTACAATTGAGGAAAGAGCTATTGCATGCTACTTCTTAATAGTCCATGTGATTACACTCATACCCAAAGCCGAAAAATATCCAAAAGCGTATTTTCTATCACCCAAAAAACTTATTGTAACAACCCACCCTACTTTTTGGTTTTTGCAATATAGAAAATGCATATGCAATGTCTTCAACACTTCTTGATCACCAAGATCCCGAAGTGGGCAAGGTGAGAGCATATGGTGCTTCCAACCACACAAGTATTCTAAATGAATGCAATTACAAAATGATATGATGGCAAGCCGACTAGAATTCATAGGCAGCAGAGCTAGCCTAATCAACACCTCTTTGGCAGACTATGTAAATGCAATGCAAACTACTGTTAGAATGTCTAAGCTTGACTCAGACCAAAATGGTCGATAATGTGAGCTTGTTCAATGCCAAAATGGGCTGAATGATATGCTATAGTGATTGGCGATAAACCATCCAATCTTACAAAATGAAATACACATAAGAATATAATCCTTTGGCAGTATTATCATCTGGGTTCTACAAGATATACATGATATGCATTACAATATAGCATATTAACAAGTACACTACTGAAACAAGCTGATATAATATTTTGATTATTAGATCAGACTGCTGTAACAACACAAATTAGCCTGAAAGATGCATGATAAGCATAGAATATTACTCCCACAATAGCCAAACACATAAGCAACTGAAGTAAACCTCTTATAAATGATGTAAGGTGCTGATGCAAGTCTGATAGCACTGTGATATTGCTGTCTAATTGTCAAATCAGACTGATACACTCAAGAAACACAACCCAAACAGTTGTAGACAAAACCCGAATGCACACAACTCCAACTAGGACTGAAACACTACTGAAAACATACTTATTTCTCCTTAGAATTGATGTAGATTATTGTACTATTACAGGTCTGACACAAAGCAGAATGGTTGTTGGTACAACAGGTACAAACTCATAGAAAACTCATGTAAATCACCAAACTCAAAACAACAGATAACAAAATATTAAACACACTAAAAAACATATCAAAAATCTCCATTGAAATAGCAGCTAGAAATCAAACTCAACTTTGCAGCACAGTTGTGAATTTAGGATGTAATCACCAAATCCAGCTAGGATGGTTTTCATTCCCAAAACTGGTATTCCAAGAGGGGTTTCATCCTCTAGAAATATGAAGAACTTTGTTCTTGTGATATTGCTATTAGGATTCAACCGTGTAGTTTTACGAGTCAAACTCATTGACCCATGTTTCATGAGTAGTGGTTCACAAGAACCCATCTCTCATGATAATGAATGGTCCACTTAGCGCTCATTGCATCTAGGTGATGCTCACAGAGGTGAAGCATTGGGCCTTCCTAGGAGGTCACCCATCCCGGTACTACTCTAGCTCAAGCGTGCTTAACCACAGAGTTTTCCCCAAGGTTAAGCCTACTTAGCTTGCAACCCCATTTGCAAAACCTTCAGCAAGTGTTGTGCCTTATGAACCATTCATTATAGAGCCCCTTTAGCTCATCAATTGATAAGTAGGAGGTATTTTCCACAGCGTGTCAAATTGTGATATTGCTATCAGGATTCGACAGTGTAGTTTTAAGAGTCAAACCCATTGACCCATGTTTCATGAGTAGTGGTTCACAAGAACCCATCTCTCATGATAACAAATGGTCCACTTAGCACTCGTTGCATCTAGGTGATGCTCACAAGGGTTAAGTGCTGGGCCTTCTCGGGAGGTCATCCATCCCAATACTACTCCAGCTCAAGCTATTTGCCTCTTGGCCTCATGTGGCCCATGCCATCCATATGAGGTGGCCTACCTAGTGAGGTGTGCTCTTTTCATTATCCCCTCATCCTGCCAACCATTTCCCTCTCTCTATGATTTGACCTCTTATGCTGATTCACCTAGATGGAGGGGTGAGATTACAACAAGTGCCCCAAAAATGCCATCTCTCCTAAGCCCAACGCATTGTATCATTGGTAACCCCTTGGCCTCCTTGGGACTACTTGGGCCCTCATTTTGTGTTGGCCCCACAGTTGTCATTGCACCAAAAGATCGACCTGTTAATGCCCGATACAACTGCCAGAGTTAACGGATCCATAGGAGGCGGTTAGTCCATGTCACGAAACTCGAGGAGAGTGTTGACCATTTGCCAATAATCTCCCCCTCAGATTGATTTTCCAGATTGAGTAATTCTCCCTCCAATCGATCTGCCCTTAATATTCAGAAGATATTGTTAGTGTAAATCAAACGCATAAGAATCTATTATCTGTGTATTCGTATTAAAGAAACATAACAACTTATAAAGCTCAATAATTGTTGCAAGCATCATTATTGCATACTCGTATATAATATATATATGTAATAGATATATACATATATTTATAATTATATGTAAACTTACTGTCCTCCTATATTCTTGCAATAATATACTTAACTAATTATGTCTGCTGCTTTTCCAGATTTCTTAATTTTTAATTTATTTCTTCTTCCATATCTGAGTATATCATACATTAATGTATCAGCTGTTATGCTCAGGAAATACTACCTTTTTTATTCTCTTCCTATTTTCTGTCCCCTACATCTCTCTCTTATGTTCCCTTTATACCTTGTAGAATCCTGAAGAGGAGCGACCATATGGAGGGAGATGACTTCATGAAGAGGGACATGCCTTTTTGCTAATACCCTCTTAAGACCCAAGCGATGCCTTTTACATTCACTAATTCTTAATCATTACTGCCAATGATATGAATCGCTGCCCCTAGTTAAGCACTGCCTTCTTTAGAAAGGGAATCACAACCTTTATGTATTAATCGCTACCTCCCTTTACTTTTCAATCGCTGCCTTAGGAAATGTATTCGCTGCTGTTCAATATTTGCCTTGTCCACACCATTATATATTATTTTATATTTATATTAATATATTGTATGTTTTCTTTTATTTTTATTTTATTTATATATTTACAAATTGAATTCAATGTTAATATTTTTACATATATTTTTAGTATCATATTTATAATGATTATAATTATAATAATATTTAAATTGCTAATATTTATATTATGATATTGCTATCAAGATTCAACCGTGTAGTTCTCGAAAACTACACGGTTGAATCCTAATAGCAATATCATAATTTGACATGCTGTGGAAAATACCTCCTGCTTATCAATATTTATATTTATATTTTTTGATATTTATATTATTATTCATTTGAATTTCAGTGTTAGGGTTTTTAGTGTCGTAATTTCGGGGGCATGACAGTTCGCCCTTCCCAAGATTGCTTGTCCTCAAGCAATAGGAATTGAAACTCTTCAACTAATGATGTTTGTCTTGGTTTATGCCTGACTCAATACTATAATGATGTCTTTGGAGAGTAGTTGCTAGTATACTTGCCCCATCTTACCAACAAGGTTAATACCGTCCTCTAAAGTGTGAGAAGATTTTATTTTCTTATTTACTACTATTTCCCAATAACCCTCAACAACAAAACCAAGAGTTGGAAATTGACAAGACTTAAGACAAGTTTTCTCTCATTTCATTACCACAAGGATTCAAAGCAATGAATCCAATTTCTTGATTACCCTCCTTGTATTTTGTGTAAACATTCAACAAAATTTTGAGGCAAGTTTGTTTTTAATGAGGATGTACACTAGCTTATAGGGTTTTGTAGTGCTTAACCTGGTCCAATCATCTTGTCATTGATTCAATGACATGTTATGACCACCTAGGTATATATTCCTTGGATAATCCTCAAGTACACTTTATTGGATGTACCAAAGTCTTAGAATGCATAGCAAACCGTTATTACATCCAATTTTCATATTAATGGGAGGTTGCCACTCCTTTTGTAAAGATGGTTTTCATATCCAACATCAGTCTTTTTTTTTCCCCAAACTTTAAGAGGTAACTTAAAATAGACTTATGTGACAAATTTAGTTGTAATTTGATTTGCATCAAAGTTATCTAAGGCACATGTATGCCTAATATTGATGTCCTTGATTTTTAATTAGGAATATAGAGCTACTTTAATCACAAAGGATGACTTAAGAGAATAAGAGCCTTCTCAAAATACTTTCTATATCACTAGTTTAAGGTTCACTAGATCAATGTTGTAGGTTATACTTGTGGACTTCTAATGTTATTGTTTGGCTTTAGAGATTGATCATCCTAGGGCAAGATTATATTTCAGTGCACTTATATCTTGTAGTTTGAAAGTGAGATAATCTTAATCCATCTTTGAATCTTAGTTATGCCTAAATTTTTTTGATAACTAGTGATGGTAATGCGTGGCTTTTCATTTGAGTACTAGAATTCAAGTTATATTGTTAGATCTTATCATTAACTATGTTGAGTTGTTATGATGGATTGTTCCTTCCTTGGGAAACCTTTTGATATTTTTGACTGCTTGATTTCTTTAAGGATAGGTGAGTGATGGTTACTTGATTTCTTGAGTGATGTTTGCTTATTGAATGTCAACGAATTGATTCATCCCTCATATTCATTTCGTGAAGGAGTCACCACTCTTCATGGCTGCCCTTGATACTTTAGTTCCAAGTTGATTGTTAGATTCATTTCCTATTGACGGTTTCTTTACAAGGAGGTGATTCCCCCTTTTTATATTTTATTGTTGAGGGAGTCATAGTCTTTCATATTTGAAGGGTCACAACTTTTCACATTTTCACACATTTCCACTATCTTGGAGAACCTAATTTGAAGGGTCATAGTCTTGCAAAATTACTTAAAGTTATATTCTTAATTGGATCCCTCAAATGATGGTATGGATGAAATGCTCTCCCTTTTGTATGACAAATTTGAGGGAGTTGCACCTTTTCACTTTCAATTTTTTCTAGATCCTAGTTGGTTCATGATTCAACTATCATGGGAAAACTTGTTGGAAATATTGTCATTGATGTCAAAGGGGCAGGGATAGTTTTTTCATTGATGCCAAAGAATGCAAGGATAAAGAATTGGAAATTGTTGTCGTTGATGTCAAAGGAAGCCGAAGGCCAAGAGATATCGTTGAGGAAGGAAGTGAATCGTCATATCAAAATTAAGATCATTTGAAGGTGTTTATTAGCAGACCTCTATGAAGTCACCGCCCTCACAAAGGGAAATACAAATTTAATTTAATTTATTTCTAAGAGTCGACCCTTAGACTCCTAGCGCCCTCATGTGGTGACTTAAAAAATTAAATTAAATTATTTTTTATGAAGAGGCCGATCCCTTTATCGGAGCACCCCATTTTGGGGATTTAAATTTGAAAATAAAAATAATAAAATATATTTTGGTAAGGGCTGATCCCTCTTGGAAGGATCACCCCTCTTGGGAGAGTCACCTACTTTGGGCGAAGGGGCATGTTTGATAAGGTATGAAACAAGGCAAAGTAGAGGTGTGAGAAGCAAGTTTTTCATTGAATATTATTTGAATATTGAGCAAATTTAAAGCAGACCAAAAGGGCAGAAAGTATGAAGAATATTTTTGATTCATATTGACGAACATATGAAGATCTATATGTGAAATGTGTGCAAGTTTGTTTGAAGAACATGATCATATTGTATGAAGAGCTTATGATCAGATTTATGGAGAATTTTGATCATATGTATAAAGTTTTATGAGCAGATCTGAGCTTACTACAGCAGAAATTAAGGCAAAAATATATGTGAAGAAGTTGTGATCAGATTTGTTAGTGAAATTAGAGCAGACCTTAAGGCAGAATTATAAAGGAAAGTATTGCATTATTTGAGAGAAAATTTGTGAAGGAAAGTTGTTGCATCATCATCAAGAAGACTTGTGACGGAAAGCGATTACATCATCTACAAACCAAGTCGTAAAGGAGAGCACATGTGTGATAATTGTTAGATCATCCACAAACAAAGACGTGAAAGAAAGCGCATCTATAATCAGATCTTTGTGAAGACAATATCATCCATTGAAAAATTTGGAGGTTGGTTCTCATCAAAGAAGAGATTGGTGTCTCTTGTTGAGTTGGTGCTTAGTTGTGGGGATTGGTGTCTCTAGTGGGTTGGTGCCTACAAAAGAAGACTTGTAAGAGAAGTAGGTTGGTGCCTACAAAGAAGATCGATATCTATCTATCTATCTATATAAGTAATATTTTGCGGTGGTTTTCTCTCGCAAAGGTTTCAACGTAAATTGTGTGTTTGTCTTGTGTTCTTAATTGCTAGATCTTGCATGTGTGTCATTGTTGTGGATGATTAAGTTAAAGTACTACTGCTGTGGTTGATTAAGTTTTGAAAAGTAAAAGATTGTTGTTATATTGATTCACCCCCCCGCCTCTCAGTATAACTGTGTGCTCATCAAAACCTAGATGATTCATTCATTGAGATAGTTGAAGAAGCATCACTTGGTGCAGTGCTTCTAACTCCTAATTATATCAGAGAGGTGCAACAAAAACCAATTGCATTGCATGAAGGATTGAGGGCTCGGAATTGCGAATTTCCAAGATTGATTTGGGATCTTGGCATTTACAAAAAGGTTTAGTGTCATATACCCCACACAAGATTGAAATAAAATAATAATAACCATCATACTTTAGTATTAGAATATGAAATAATAAAATACAAATAAATAAAATACATATTAAAATATATAAAAGAGGAATATAATAGTATTATAAATATAATATATCAATATAAAAAATTGTATCACATTGAAAGGAAATAATAATCAAAATTGACAATTCATTATTATATTAATATGAAGTACTAAACACCCAATAAATATCATAATATATATATAAATAAATAAATGCAATTTAAAAAAAAATATAAATAATAATAATAAAAATATATATTAAATAAGAAACATTAAAATACATAAAGTAATATATATATCTATACTGGAGCAGCGATTCATCCACTAATAATTACTATGATCTAAAGACAACAAAGAGTATGACACCGATTAAAGTCTTCTAAAGCTCTAAGCTTTATTTAAATAGCCAACGAATCAACATTGACTAATTAAAAGGCAAGTAAAAATAGTGATCATCATAACAGGTCCCTAACAAGACTCACGCCCCTCCCAAACAAAAAGACACGATCCTTATGAAACCACATCTTCTTCTCCAGCGTAGAGAGTATAAGATGTGGTTAGGAAAAAAGGAAAGCGGCATCGATGAATGAAGGAAAGAGACAGAATAAGAATCAAAAAAGAAAGAAAAAGAATATATTTTGAAGAATCACAGTCAGCAATCTGACAGGAAGGAATCGGAGATATAGAGAAAAGAAGAATAAGTCCTCAGCATATATGATTGTTGGTTGAAGAAGAGGGTCTTCTGCACTACGTGATTGGGAGAGGAGAAGCATGGGCAGGCCAAGCATCAATAAGGTAAGTAAATGCTTTATGGACTCAAAGAATAAGTAAGTTATACATTCGAATAACAAGTAAATGGTTTATAAATTTAAATAATAGACAAATATATTCTGAGCAGAGAACAGTGAATCATTTATAGAAGGTTATCTTAATATTTATGTAGATTGTGGTATGTCATTTCATAGTTATTGAACATAAGTATATATTTGGCTATTGATATTTATGGCATATCAATGTATGCTTGTTTGAAATATATCGGGCAATTTTTTCACTTTTTCACAACTAAATTCACCCATTAATGTTAGTGAAAACACAATCCAATTGAAGGGAACCCTTTCCTCTGATCAACCCAGATCCCAATGCGGGCAAGGTGAGAGCATACTCGAAAGGGGATCGTTAGTGCAACCAAAATTGCTGAAAGAGTAATGAAAGGAGATAACAATCAACTCAACCACTTATTCTGCGGGAGGACTGAAAATGAAAGTACATTATTGAAATTAAATATGCAATTCGACCACTTGTTCAGCGGGAGCATGTTGACGGCTTAGCCGATCAACAATATGATGAAGTGATGCATTACAATATATAAATAGGCGGCAAGCCAGCCTCTTCCACTTATTCAACGGGTGATGCAAGAAATGAAACCTGAAACTATAGACTGAAATGATGCCAGTCTCTTCCACAAAAGTGGGGATATAAAATATAAGTGCAGAGAGTAAAGAGCTGATCAGTACTACTGATTCAACATTACAATGCGATGAACAATTTGCAAATACGATGAGATGTAGAAACCAATGAACTCCAAAATGTTAGGAAATGAACTCCAAACAAGTACAAGCTATCCAGCATATGAAATATAGTAAAAATGACTGAAATATCAGGTCTGATATAAAAATTGCAGCAATCAGAAATTCATACCAGCAAGCCCTAGAATCACCAAAACGCTCATAACTTCATCAAAACACCTCCGATCAATGTGAAATCAAGTGCAAAGGAAGCATAAGAGAAGGGCGACCAAGTACAAACCAAGAAATAGCAGCAAGCAACCTCTGATATTTTATGCATGCTTCCCAATGCAATGGCAGGCAAAGTACAACCTCCAAGAAAGGGCGACCAGCAAGATAAAATCCAAATCACCTTTGAAAAATCTGAAAACTTGCAAGAAGGGGCACCCCAGGTAGACTTGAACAATAAGCCAATACCCAAAACCAACAAAAAATTGTGCAAGGAGCTATTATCGAAAATGTGCTTCAGCCAAGCACCACACCAGCATTACCAAAACTGATAAAAATGCAAGAGCTCAACTACAATGTGCTCAATCTGTTCTCAAGGATTAAAAACAACCAAATCTCAACTAGTTGCTATTTTTCAAGCAAGAAGTCAAGCCAAAGCTAGGAGGTATGCATTCCTCGAAGCAACTCACTAACCATTCTGGTAGCATAACATTACTATAGATATAAGATAATCCAAGAGAGAGCAAGGCCTCTTATTTATAACTTCCTCCAACCTTGAATTTAAATTTCTTTTCCCTCCAATTAGGTCGCCCCCATGAGATTCACATTCAAATTCACTTTGACATTTGCATTTCATTTCAAACTTCATCCTCCATAACTTGGCTTCCAAACAAAAGAAGGATAAAACTTTATTTAAAATGCCAATAAAAGGAATGTTAGGCGTCCCAAATAATAAAGTGAAATGCTTTTCAAATATTTCTCCAAGTATGGCGTCCAAAATACTTAAGTGAGAAAACTTATAAAATTTGCTCTTTTTAATGAGCCAACTTATCTCTCCATTTAGGCGTCCACCAAGCCTTAGTAAAAATATTTCATTTAAAATAATATTTTCATCAAATATCAAACTTGTCAAAATAATCACCTCAAATGCTGGAGACCAACTGCATATCCTGCCCTGCCTAAAATAGCCATAATACCAAGTTGTTGAACTATTGCCAAAATTAGCACCAAAGGTGTTGGAGACCAAACTGCTCAAATTGACATGCCAGATATAGCCACTGAATTGAACTGTAGAACCCCTGCGAAAAATAGTACGGCTAAAAATAGAACTTACTAAAAATAGCATATTGCTAAAAATAGTAAGTTGTTCCAAACTCATTTTAACCACAATCTGAGCAGCCGCTGTACTTACTAAAAATAGTAAGTCCAGAAAAGTTCTCTGATTCAGTTGCATATCACGCTATCGCGAAGCTCTTTGAAAACCCAGAAGGAATCCAGCATCCAAATTGTAAAAATCCAACATGCAGTCGTCGTAACTTACTAAAAATAGTAAGTCCGGAAAAGTTTTTTGATTTAGTTGCATGTCATACCACTGCGAAGCTCTCTGAAAACCCAGAAAGAATCTCGCAACCAAACTGCAAAACTCCAACATGCAAACCCTCGAATCCTCAAAGAAAACCTCCAAGAAACTGGAAACCCAAATTCTGCCATTGACTAGCCTACGGACATTTGGGGATGGGCTATCATTCACTGGAGAGTGCGGTGCTAAAAATGGGGACATTACATTGTTATTTATATTTATTAGTCCTATGGTAGGCTTATCATAACTATGGTCTGCAGTTACACATATATACTTATATATATATACACACACGATTATGCAATAATGATGTTTGTAGCAATTATTGAACCTTATAGGTAATTATGACTCTTTTATGTAAATGACTAGATTGTATATATATTTATGATCAATCAAATGTAAGGTTGAAGGGATCAAGTTAGGAGGATGTTGTTTACAGGCCTCCCATGCTAATTATGCCACTCGGAGGGTGGAATTGTCTTGGTCGGACGCTTGTACTCTTGGGCTTAGATGGGTTGAGTATTTTACAAGCATCCCTTTCCAGGTTTTCCTATCAAGCCAAACTATGATTGATTGTTAGATGGATTCAATGAGTCTCAATCATGAGGATGGATTAGACAACATGGATGAGGAAGCAAGTATAAGTGTATCCACTAAGTACACCACTCCAAGGGTGGAATTGTCTTGGTTCAGACTCTCCTACCACTTGGGGCCAAGGGGTGGGTTTTCTTGGTCGGACGCTCGTCCCCTTGGGCTTAGATGGATAGCTTCAGGTGGACTTATCATGTGTCTCATCCACGTCCTATTATGACTAGAGCTCCACAATGTACAATGGAATAATATTCATATTATGTCATTCATTTAATAATTTGAAACTATGTGCTTATATTACGTTTGATTGTAAACAAATTAGCCATGATAGGGGAGATTGATGGTCTACTAAAGGGGAAACAATGCATGAGGTCACCCTCTAAGTACACCACCCATCTGGATGGCAAGGGCCACATGGGTCAAGGAGGGCATACAACTCTTGGGCTTAGAGGAAATGACTATCCAGGACACCCTGCTGTAGCTACACCCTCAACCTCTCAATATGATTGAGCAATGATGGTTCTAGTACAGGGGAACATCGGTAGAACACTAGGCACACCACCCCATATGGAAGGCAAGGGCCACATGGGGCCAAGAGGGGCATACTGCTCTTGGGCCTAGGGTTTCTTGGGCACCCTATCAGACTATCATACTCAAGGAGAGATGAATTAGGAAAATCCAAAGAAGATTCAATATGCTTATAAATGATGTTTTCTTATTTTATAAATGTCTACTAACATCTTTGCAGGTCAACAGGTTGTTGTATAATCATGATATTGCTATTAGGATTCAACTGTGTAGTTTTTGAGTCAAACTCATTGACCCATGTTTCATGAGTAGTGGTTCACAAGAACCCATCTCGCATGATAATGAATGGTCCACTTAGCACTCATTGCATCTAGGTGATGCTCACAGAGGTGAAGCACTGGGCCTTCTCGGGAGGTCACCCATCCCAGTACTACTCCAGCTTCTCTATTGAGGCATTGGGTGTTTGATCTTGGAATTGATCTTGCAACCTATTGATTTCTTGCCACAACATCTTGTATTGGATGCAAAATTTGCATAAACAAAGCTTGTATTGACACCAAAATTTGCAAAGATAATATGCCATTGGTGTATAAAGTGGACATAATCACATAGATTACACACGTATGAATTGGGTTCTATTGATAATTCTTTGAGGCAATACAACTCACAACACCTAATGACTTTTTCTGTCAAGTGGAGATGGATTGGTTTCATATCAATCCAAAAGTCTTCCTTTTCTACATGCTTTTTGGGTCGATACACCCACTGTGGAAGAAGCCCCCCATCCTTTTGATATGCTTGTTAGCACCTAAAAGTGACGTTAAAGCACACAAGAGCAGAGAGGTACGCGGCACTTAGGCGACCCGTGAAAAGGATTCACCCTATCAATGACACTTGCTTAGAAATATATCAAAACCTCTTTCAATCAAGATTTATGTCTTATGATAGTGACAGTGCCCATATTTCTCATTGGCGATTTATAGGGACAAAACCACAAATGTTGTTTTAGATATATTAGGAAATGGGTACAGTAGTTCAATTGCGACAACCTGACTCATAAATGTGAACCAGAGGTACCTTGAATAGTGATCATTGTGATTATTTTAAGTTTGCAAAATTTATATTGAATTTTCAATTTTTGACTTAAAAAATTGACTTATTGCTTGAGATATTGCTAAAATGGGTAAAATAACTTCAACTAAGTTAATTTTTCACTCATTTGACTATTTTTAAAACATTACATTGCTATTTTAAAATAATACTTCCAAACTAAAAACCATTGAACTATATTTGGCCGTCAAACTTTAAAATACTCTTTCAAAACCTAAAAATAAAACCCAAAGTTTGAAGAATATAACTACTTTGAGCAGAAGGGGAGTTTTAGATGAGCTGTCCAACATGTGAAGAGCCACAACAACAATGTTGGAAGAGTCCTGGTTGGTAGCAGAGGTTGAAGAGGTAACAAATATACAGAGAGAACTGAGGTGGTGGCAACAAAGAAAGTGCAAGACAAGAATGAAACTTGAAGCCAAGAGAAATAGGGTCGACAATTGTAGAACAAAGAGGCCATACCTTGATTTATCTGAAAGTTGTGTGATGTAGCAGCTATGAGAGACATGAACGTGAAGGGGCAATAGTAGTGTTAAAGAAACAAGTTTACATTCTTTTGCAGGTCATGGATTTAGGCACGGGATTAGACTTGTCCTTAATGAGCTGCTTGTGGCAGATTTTGCATTTTGAAAGATTGTCTACTGTATCTTGTATGAGTGTCTATTATGTAATCAAAGAGCTCATGGGCTCCTCACACTGCATTGAAGAGCGGTTGAACTCTCACCAAGAGCATGGATTATGCCCACCACACTATAATTTCTTTTTGCAAAAAATGATGTTACAAATAATGATCAACCACCTTTAATTTGCCCAAACCTTCAATTGTGATCCTACTGTAGATTGCAACAATGAAAATGATCTTTGAAAGATTTACTTTACCCAAAAAGGGTATCCTTTTCATGCTGATATTTAAATAGGACTCATAAAAAAATTGGAATCTATATTTGGTAAAATATTGGCAAGCAAATGGAGCAGTGGATTATGCAAAAAACAATGATGAACAAGAAGCAGAATTCGACAGAAAATGGTTGTAGTTGAAAAATTTCAAATACCTTTTAGCTTGAACTGTTATGATTCTTTCCTTTTAAATAAATATTAAAGCTAGAAAAGCAAACCAATAATAGAAGATCTATTTTTAAATTTGCAAATGAAATCAGCAAACTGTTGTCCTATACTCTTTTGCCATGCTATGAACTATAATACACAACTAAGATTGAAGCTATTAATTTTTCATTACTAGATGTTGAAGAAGCTGCTTCATCATCTGCAATTACTGCAAGTTGTGCAGTGCCTTTGGCCCATCTCCTCCACCTTATTGCAGTGGGGAATCCACTTTTTTATTTGACCCAGTTGTTTGGTAATGTGTGGCTTTTAAAAATGGACAACAGTGATGAATAATTAACTGAGATTTAGAGGGCTGTTAATGAATAAAATTAACTGGAAAATAATTGCTCTGATACCAATGTCAAGCTCGGGAATGTAATGCAGGAAAGAATGACAAATGAAATGCACAGAAATTGGACAACCAGAAAAATATTCAATAAAAGCTTCATCCACTCAATCAAAATATATATATTTACCAATATGAAAATGGCTGTTCAGTTGCATCTTCTAGATGATTGTTTAGCTTCTAGAATAGCTAGGAAATACAAAACATAAAATATTATCCTACTACTCCTATATAGCTAGGCATGAGATCTCCATTTTTTTTTTCCAATGGTAGGTTAATAGCTGAGTGATGTTTTACTCAAGTGATCCCAGAGCGATTGAGATGCTGACAAATCTTGATGAGTTGGTCTGAAACAAGGTTGTTTGTGCTGGTTTGAAAGGGAAAACTACTAAAGGTGATCGGTGGTCCTTGCCTTGATGCTAAGTGTAATCTCTAGAAGCTTAATATGATCTTGGTTGAAATGGTATGTCATGAGGATTGATGAGGTGGGTGGATGTAAGTGACCATAGTTGTGTGTTGATGTGATTAGAGCATGGTGACAATGTGTTTGGGAGGTTGCCATCTTTTGTAAATATTTGCGACCTTTGTGAGGGTGCTAGTTTAGCCATTATTACTTGGATTAAATCACATGTTACTTAGTCCATGATATTATATTCTAGTGTTTTTTAACAGCCATTGAGTGGGTTCTCGATCCATTGATGCAAATTTGGTTAATGGATCCTTTTCTATAATATCATGCTGGCAAAAGCCATTTTGAACAGCATTTGGGCTAAATGAGTGTCAATCAGACAATTTTTTGTAATTTTAACATCTGTAACTCTCATCTATAGGCTTTTTGACCGTGTCAAAGTGGTGGCTCTTGTTTAGACCTTGCTACATTACATTAGGTAATCAAAGAAATGACATGGATTCAACTCCTGTTTTATTAGTAGATTGGTGTGTTGTAGATTTTGTCATTTGATGATAAATCAAATTTCATTCTTTTTCTTCTACAGCCATTGAGTAGTTCTTGCTCCATCAATGCAGATATTATTAATGGATCCTTTTTTCTATCATATGATGCTGTCACAAGCTATTTCAAACACCATTTGGGCTAAATGAGTGTCCATCTGACTGTTTTTTGCAAAGTTTGGATTTGTAACTCTCATTGACTGGCTTTTTGACCATGTCAGAGTAGTGGCTCTCACTTAGGCCTTGCTACGTCACATTAGGTGATCAAAGAAATGACATGGATTGAAATCCTGTTTTGTAATATAGTCTGATTTGTTTGTAGATTTTACCATTCAATGATGGATTGATTTTTTTCTTTTTTATCTGCAGTTGGGACTATATTTTTATATATAGTTTGTGTTACTTTGGCTGTTGAAATGATCATGTGACATGCAAAGTTTTTTCATCACACCCAGTTGCAAATGCCTACGAAGATAATAGTATTATATCTTTGCATGTCACGCAATCATTTCAACAGCCAAAATATTTAAATAACACAAACTATAGATTTCTCATCATACCCAGTTGCAAATTTCCCACAAAGATAATAGTATTTAGAACTTTGCATGCCAGATGATCATTTCAATTGCCAAAATAACACAAATTATAAATAATAATCTAGTCCCAACTGCAGATGAAAAAGGAAGAAATTGATCCATCATTGAATCTACAAACAAATCAGAGTATATCTATTTGTATGGATTTACTACTAAATTATTTCTGTATTTGTTCTTTCAAAGGCCTTTCACCCTTTGAACTCTCTACAAGGGTAATTTCTTATCAATGATGATATGGTTCCTATTCCTATACCTTCTCTTTTCATGTTTTGTGTGATTTTGATGGTACCTAATGACTAACCATGGACCTCTGCGAGGTTAGATTTATTTATTTGGTTGCTTCAGTGTATATGATTATATTTTCATTCTTTTTAATAGGAAACTTTTCATAAACTTATAAAGCATATTCATTGCCAACAATGTTATTTTTTCTTTCTCTCTGTTTTATATTTGTAAGCTTTAATGTGGGCATTCAGATTACTTCTGATAAAGATTATAATGAGCAACAGACAAATTTATTTATCTTTTATGTGCAAGGCGGCCCTTTGTTCTGAATGTAAAGCAGCAATGCTCTTTTCTTGATCATTACAGGTTAAACATCCATATCTTGGACCATCATGTGTGCTCGTTATTCCCTGTGCATTAACGGCCTTAGATCATTGGTCTCCTGAAGTGAAGGTTAGCATTGTTAAATTGTTAACTGGCTGGTTAGGCTTATTATTTTGTGCTATGGTAGTGATTTTAAGAGCACCTTTAATTATCTCTTTGTATTTTTGATATATGCTAGAAGTTGAATTTGTTAAAACACCTGTAGAAAAATTTAAACTACACCTGCCTTCATGGTATCTAGACTTGTTACAGTTACAGTTGCATGCATCTCTAACTTAAATATTCTACCACAGTGTAATTATTGCCTGCAAAAGTATGAGACAGGTTATTGTCTAATGATGGAGAATATGATAATTTCTAAATGAAATCTTTGTTTATAGTTCCTGTTAAAAAATATACTTTCTTGAAGGCCTAAGATTGAAAGAATAGATATATAAAATAGTATATCTTTTTTGATGACGAGGACAAACAACATGAATATGGAGTAATTAGTGTTGTGTCAAGTCAATGATAGCATTTCATAATATTAAGAGCTTGAGATGCGAAAGAAAGAACAAGAAGAAAGGATTAATGTCCACAAGCAACCATAACAGTTCAATGGGCTTAGAAAGTTACATAAGTTTTAAAAGAGAAGTACAAGGGTAAAAAGACCCTAGTTTATGAAAAGTAACCAAACACATTAAATTCTTGGAACGTAGGGGTGTTATAGGTGGAAGCAATTAGTGACAATGTAGCATAGGGAGACTTATAAAACTGTATTATAGGAATTGTGAATGAAATTTGAATGAAGAAAAAAATATGCACAAAAAGAGCAAGATGTAAGTGAATTGGCTTTTTTATTGAAATGAGAGTTATGCACAACTTTCTTTGAGAAGATATGTATAACTTGTTGGAAGAATGAATGCACGGAGTTTGAGAAAGTTGGATGGCACACACTTCTATGAATGTGGTGTGTATTTATTATTGAATAGAGAAGTTACCAGGTGGTTCAAACTTAATTGTAAATTACTTTTTAGACATAACTATTAAGGTGTTATTGCATCATTAGCTTAAGAAATAAATGCTTGTGTACAAAGTGTAGTCTAACATTATAACTAACATAGTTTGAAAACTTGGACTTGGTGAAAATTCAGTAACTTAAAAAATACTTAAATTCCTTAAAATAACTTTTATGCAAAATGCAGTTGCAAAATTTATGAAATGAGCTTGTAAAACATTGGGGAAATGTTTTCTATTAGATATGAATACAAAAGAGTACAATATCTTATCATCATGCAAATACAACAACCAAATGATAACTATGATATTTATTATGAATTTATGATGGCTGTCATTGAAAATCATCATCATAATACAACAATTTACAATTTAATAATTTATTCTTCTCCATTGTAGTGAAAACTTGGGGTGAGGATCTACTCTTTGTAGTCAGTTGTGACTTCACTTTTGTATTGGATGGCTATGTCTCCACCCTAGAATTAGATGGAAATGACTCCTCTTGTCTCATATTCAACATCATATCCAATGATGCCATCCAATCCAATGTCTCTTGCTTCTATTGTAGCTACATCCTCCATAGCTTGCCTCCCAAAATCAACTATCTTGTCTTATGTAAACAAGGGGATGTCCTCATCTTTGATAGTCTAGTCTTTATATAGATCAATCTTATCCAAGTCAATAAGCTCTTGAGCAAATATGTTTACCTTTCTTGTGCAAAGATAGGTTGTATTGCACAAAAACTTTTTCATTGAGACAACTTATTGCACTCCTTGTGGATGGTCTACAAGGTTGAGACAAAATGCAAATTGAAGATTTGGAGCATTTCCACCCCAATCTTCCCACCAAGAACCTGCCAATAAGATATTTAAAAGTTTGTAAGTAAAGCCATAATTGAAACTTGTAAGTAATAACTATAAGATATAAGTTAAAACTCCAATTTTGTGTTACTTGGTGTCGGGTGGATCTCCCTCAAATATCTAGTGGCAAAGAAAAGAACCTTCCTCTAGCTTGCTTGTAAACAAGCAACTCCTAAATAATCAAGTCAAGTCTTTCACCTCAACCTAAGATGTCATCCTTTCAATGCATGTTGAGAAGGCCTCATTAACTTCACCATTAATATTTGTGAACTCAGTTGAGAAGAAAAAAATGTGGTCGAGTTAGTACCCCATTGCATGAACGGGTTGGTGGAGTTGATTGTTCACCTCTGATCAGTGATCTCTCAAATGATATGCTCTGTGGTATTTTGGGGATGGGGACGATGGGATGGCAAGGGATGCATTTAGGGGATGATGGTTTGAGGGCCACTTTTTGGGGATGGCAATATATATAAAGGGTAGAGAGATACTCAATTTTCCACAATTTTATGGACAATAGTATAACAATAGAAATACAATGTTGCATTGTTTAAATGATGTTGGGTGATGTATGTGGAAGCTTGCATGCCAATCACATTCCAAAAAAATTGTGCACTTCTTACATTGTACTAGACCATGGCCAATGCACCTTTAATCTCTTTGGCAATTGACAATAATAATTGACTCTAATACCACATTGAAATTTGTTGAAGTTTGAGATGTTGAGTTTAAACTTTAAAGTTTGAACAATGAAATAAAAAATTCAATTTATTGATGTTATACTGCTATCATCATGATATATTTATTGCTGTTGTTATTATGCTACCATTTTATATTATTGTTACAATGCTATTATGATATAATTAATAGTCTATTTTTAATGTCATGAATGACTTTTTTTAAACATTATAAAAACTTGCCTTGTCATTCGGGATGTTTGTTCATCCCTGGGACAGTTGAGGCACGCCTTATATGTCCTTGACCATTTTGGGGACAACCAAATGTCGCTATGGCATTTCATACTTTTGCAACATGTTTCAGAAATGTTTTGAAGATTTGAAGATTTTTGGGGACGTCCCACATTTCATCATACAAAATGCCATGGGGATAGGGGTTTGAGGGTTGGGGATGCATCCTGGTGGAACACAATCCAAATGAGATCAAATTTATTTCTATTTCCATTGTAGTAGTTTTGGATGGCCTCCAAGGCTTTGTCCATGGCCTCATAAATGTTTCACATTAGGTTTTGCTCTCCATCCATCAAGCACAAAACCTTCACCAAAGGCTCCAATATCTATAAACAAATTAAAATAAATATTTTAAAAAATGAAATAAATGGATTCAATTTGAAATTTTAATTGAAGTTTGAAGTTACCTTGACGATCTTTGTAGCTTTCTTTGCAAAGACATCATCAAAAACTGTCTTTGTAATCCTCTCTCATAAACCTTCTTTGAATATAGAGAATCTAGCCACAATTGACTTTTAAACATCTACTTCAAAGATATCAACAAACTATAAATGTGCTGCAATGCGAAGAAATTAGTTGCAAACCTTGTCACATTCGCACACGCTTTTTCCCTTTTCTGCGATTTCTTAGAAATCTAAGAACTCAAGGGTTATAAATGTATTTTTTGTTGTTCTTGGCTTCTTTTACAACGAGACTCACCCAATTAATTTTGTCTATGTCCTCCAATAGAAAGTCAAACAATGGGCAACACAATGTAATGAGCCAAGCTAATCTTTCCAGTATTTTGACAATTGTTTGATAAAATGGCAAGTGACTGGTGCAATAATATTCCTATATTTTTATGCTTTTTGTAAAGTGTTTGACAGAATGTCCACAATTTGAAAAATTGGAAATGATGCTGTTAATCCACCCAATACAAACTTACTGTTTCAGCAAATTATTAATGCTATTTTCACTTGAATAGATGTTCTTTCCAACCACAAACATATTAAACCTTATGCAAGATATTCAACTCATATTTAAACATACATATAGAACTGAAGCTATTACAAAATCCAACCTTCTAGTCTGGAAACAAGTGCTGATGGAATCAGAAGTTATTATCGCAGAATGGTATGACCTGTAAGTGCATTGAACACTACCAGTATGTAACAATATGGCAAATATAATAGCTGTTATAGCTGGGTGGCTAAATTATTGGATTGTCCATGTCAAAAATTCTAGAAATTGTAATGTTCTGAGCAATAACACTACTGGCACAGAGATTGTTCTTCCTTATAACTCCTCCAAACAGCCCAGGCACACCTCCAAACTGCTGAAGCTTGTTAACTGATATAACTGGTAAATAGGGGGTCAAATGCCTTTGTTTGGGACAGCGCCTCACTCCTCAAACCCTCTCACCACCTTGTTGAACCTGTATGACCTGCAGATGAAGATTTGACAGCAGCATCAAAGGTCGACCAGCCTTAACCTCCCAATCGCCCCCTCTAAAATTCTTGGTTGGTTGCCTTAGTGCCTGCCACAGTGGTACAACCATGCCACGGAATGGTACAGCTAGCAAAGAAAGAAACAACCAAAAATAATTAATTTCCTACCAAAATCTCTCTGCTCCAACACTATGGTATTATATTTTGATTTGCAGGTAGACACATCTAAAGAAACCTTTGAAGCTGATATGATGCTCCTCAATTTTTCAAATCAATCTGCACACATGTGAATTTTGAATGAATCCACTCACAAATTGGCTAGGAGGGTTTCCGTTCTTGAGACCAATCTTTGTTGTAGGGTTTCCATCCTAGGGCAGAAAGACAAACAATTGCTTAATCTCCAAGTTGGAGTTTTGAAAATAAAGTGTCAGGAATGAACTTTCTCTTCTCAAACCTCCTTTTTATACACTTTTTTGGAAATAATAAAATATTATTTTCTGCAACTTTTCAATTTTCACCAGAAGTAACTTTTATTTTTTTAAATTTTAATATTTTGGTCCTCATATGTAAGAACCCTTACAAGGTTCAAACTGACTTTTTTCCCTTTGCTGCACTTAAACTCTTAACTTTGTTTACAACAAGGGTTTATTATAACACTAAGTTACCGGGTTCGCACCCACAGGCCTTGAACCCGGTCCGGGTACAAACCTAGTACAGGTTTGCCTGTGGGTACGCCTTGGGTAAGCACAGGGTGCACGCCTAGCCTTGTGGGTTTGCCTGGGTGCACACACCCATGCACCTAGGCGAACCCACAGTGCTGCGCGCGCACCCAGTGTGCACCCAACACGAACCCAGGCGAACCCACAGTGCTGCGCGCGCACCCTGTGTGCACCCATCATGAACCCAGGCAAACCCATGGGCCAAGTCAAAAAATGTGGGCCCAAACTTGATTAAAAAACTTTTTTTTTGTTAATTTTTTTTCTTCCTAACCCTAAAACGGCCCAATATGAGGCCTTCAAACACATACATTTCATTTTTACCCCTCATTTTTTGCGGTTTGTGTGTTTTGAAGGTCTTAAATTGGGCTTTGTCAGCATTATATTTTGCCACTCAAAAAATCATGAAAATGAGGTGCACCATGGAGTTTTGTATGGTTTCAGAAGCCTTCAAACACATACATTTCATTTTTGCCCCTTGACCCCGCTAGGGGCACTCCCCCTAGACCCCCGCAAGGGGGGCTGCCCCTCGACCCTTCTGGGGGCGTTGCCCCCAGACCCCCACGAGGGGCGCTGTCCCTCAACCCCATTGGGGGCGTTGCCCCCAGACCCCCATGAGGGGCGCTGCCCCTTTACCCCGCTTGGGGCATTGCCCCTAGACCCCCACAAGGGGCGCTGCCCCTCGACCCCATTGAAGACATTGCCCTCAAACTCCCATTGAATTTAATTGATTTCCTAGGTACTCTCCAAGTCCAAGTTTCCATAGTTTTCCTACAAGTCTTCATCTATAATATCGCATTTAAGGCTTCTGAAACCATACAAAACTCCATGGTGCACCTCATTTTCATGGGAAAGAGGAAGATGTAAATCTGTAAACTATAATATATTAATGTAGTATTTACTTTCATATTTACAAAAACAATTTTCTATTTTCATTTTGTTTAAGAATATCAACATCAGCGCATTCCACATGAGGATGCCATTTTGTACCCAATTTGCTTTCAAATCAATCAAATACAACTATCAATTGGCATTTAATATTTATCTTTGGCATTAGGCATTGATCAATGATCAAGTATCATACTATGAAATGATTTAGTTTTACAATTCTATATATTTCTCTTATTTTTTTGTATATTATATATATATATACACACATACCCAAACCCCTAAATTTTTTTTTCATGTACCCACGTACCAGGTTCTCATACCTACACCCGTCCTCAAACCCGAACCGGTAACTTAGTTAGAACATGTAGTTTGAAAGTTTCCAAGCATAAACAACAAGAAAAGAACTTGAGCATATATTTTAGGTAATCAACAAAGATGATCATACCCAACAACGATAGCTTATCTTCTTTATTCGATTTGAAAACTGATTACAAACAGAGGGGCTGGAAAGTATAGTCAGTTAGGTCTGATTTGAGTTTCAGACCTTCAATTACATTCAATGGTGCCAAAGCACAAGACCAAACCCTAGCTGTATGAATGGAAGATGAAGCTATATGAAGTATGGATGATATGCCTAGCTGGAAATGACTGAAATGCAACTGTAACAACTCACTAGAGGTCTGAAATTGTTGAATTAAATCTGTATCAACTGCTGTTATAAAACCTTGATAATAAATGCCAACAAAGTGCCAAGAAAAACACTACAAACTCAAGCAGCCCTGAGAAGAAGAATCTGATTTGTTTTCAATAAAATATTCAATGACTTCATGGCTAAGACACTTAAACTGCCCCTAGGGAAGATCTGATTTTATTTTATTAAAATATTCTTCGCCTTCTTCTCCAAGGTACCCACGCCACCCTTATCCTAGGATCTGATTTTATTCATTAAAATATTCTTTGCCTTCTTCACCAAGGCACCTAAGCTATCTTTATCCAAGGATCTGATTTTATTTATTAAAATATTGGTTGCCTTCTCCCTTAAGTCTCCTAAACCGCCCTAGGAGAGAGAATTGACCTTCTAGAAGCAAAGAGCAAATCAGATCTGTTTTTATTCTTAAAATATTAAATATTGGTTGCTTCTCCCTTAAGTTTGCTAAACTGCCATGGGAGGGAGAATCTTCTAGAAGCTGATCTGATTTAATATGGTTGACTCACCTCCTTGATTGCTTTGTCCTCCTTGTTTGCTTGGTCTTGCAAATAGACCTCCTTGCTTGCTTTGACTTACAATTAGACCTTTTTGCTTGCTTTGCTGGGTTACAGATAATTCCCTCTTAATTTTCTAAACACATTGTACCAAAATTTGATTCTCTTGGCCAAAATCATTCCCTAATCACGCCATCTAACCCATGGGAATGCTGGATGGGCTAGAATCATGTTATCAAAATGTCACTCTGAGAATGGAGACATTACATCATAAGTTTTATAGTCCTCTTTAAACTTTACTTTATAATATTGACCATCCTAAAAAAATAAAATAAAACATAAGTTTCCATTTAATATAAAAATGTTTTTTGAAAACTTAATTACTTAATTATTTCCTTTAATGCTATCAAGTTTCCACAATCCATGTTATATAATTTTTGAGCTCACTACCAACACCATAAGTTCATAGGACAAATGTTCATTTGAAAGTTGGCACTCTCCAAGGATGAACGACTACTCCAAGAAGTTTGGAGTACTCCTTGTATGTTGGATTTTCACATTGAAAGTACTGTTGTGCTTGTCTTGACACGAGGAACTTGTTGCCACCATCATAATTTCTTTTAAAAAAACAATTGAAAAAACAATTGCTCTCCAAGAAAGCTGGAGTTTAAAAAAATGTTGGAATGAACCAAAAAAGGGGACATTACATGCAAGAGGCTCAAAAAATGATGGATGTCTCTCTTGAAGTAGTTTCTCTATTGCCATATATGTTGTTGCATTATTGATTACAACTTGCACCACATTTTTGATGTCTTAACTCTCAATCTCCTCTAGCATTAGACTCAATGTTTTTGTATTCTTTGCTTTATTAGAGGTTTCTATGGACTTCAAATACACTATCTCATCATTCAAAACCACCATAAAAAATATGTGGTTCATTTGTCTACCCATCTAAAATTATGCTGCACCCAAATTTACATCATTGTTTCCTATGTTCTTCCAAATTTGATATTGCATCTGTGACAACATTCTAGAGCGATTGCCCACTTTGTGGAGAGGTTGCCTTGTACCCTTTCTATGCAACTATTAACACCATGACTAGATGCTCTTAGCAAGGGCTCTTCAACGTGTTGAAATGAGGATTGTTGTGTCATCAAAAATTAGCACAAGACCTCTTTGGTTCCACATGCATGTACTTATTCCACATTTAACCTTGAAGTGAAGATTGTGTTCCAAGTGTGTTTCAAGGTACAAAAATATCTTTGACTAGGCTGTTCTCGAGTTAGATTAGGTGGATGTGCCTCAATTGTGTTGACCACAACTAAAGCTCAAAATCTTTGTTATGTCCACCTCTTTTTTCATTTGCAAGTTGAGATCAATGGCTCTTGCTATTGCTGCGTTTGCCATCACCCACACTATTTTTTTTGATCCAACAATGTAATGGCTGCTTGCATCTTTTGTTGTGCCTCATTAGCAGCATTGGGGAACACTTTGATGTGGTGGCAAGAAATACATGCAAGATGGTATTTGAGGTAATTGATGCCTTCATAAACCTTTGTCCCATAGAAGTTGCAAATAACAATTTTGGGGGCGGTCCAAGTGTGCCATGTTCCCAAGTGGTGTCCATTGATCGGCTTCCACTTGTTGTTGTTGATGCTATTGTATGCTAACTTGCGTTCATAAAATATATTTTTAAATTTTTTTTATGCAACATGTTTAAGTACAAAAAAACAACATTTAATGGCTTGAAAACATAATAGAATAGAATAGAATAAAATAATCTAAGCAAAATAAGAATTTTTTTATACTTTAAACTCTAATACTTTGAAAACATGTTAAAAAACTTAAATCTAACATTTATGAAAAAAATTACATTCTTGCAATGGTTGGAAAAGAAAAAGAAAACAATTTTGACCTAGAATCTTGAAATTGCACAAATTTGCTTCTCAAATCCACTCCAAACTTGCTTGAATTTACTCAAGCAAACTTGCAAATTGTCATATCCCCAATGGAATATTTTCTAAACTTCTGCAATTGACATAAATAATCATACATGCTCTGATACCACTGTAATATTCCAAATGGGGTCTGCCCTAAAATTTCTGATTTCTAAATCTGATTGCAATTAACAATAGAGAACAATGCGGTAGAATTGATTCAAATTAAAGATTTGAACAAATAATTTATTGCTTCACATACCCGATCAAGTTTAAGCCTTCATTAGGTCAAATATGCAAGAAATAAGAAACACCCAGCTGCTGTTATGAATTTCTGAGTGCATGTACAACTCATATAATTCTAAAACAGCTCAGAAATGTATACAAAATGTGCCAAGCAACCTGTATATGACACTTTATGACTGATATATGCCCTCATTTGACCAAAATGGAAGAAAAAACAACAAATATCATATGCTGGTATTAATTTCCGAGTATCCTTACAGCTGATACAAGTCTGCTACAACTCAGAATATGACTGAAATTGCACCATATGCAGAAATAAATTTATAAATTATTTTTCCAAGTGATACTAGTCTGAAACCCTTCTCAAAGTACCTCCAAAATGCTCAAAACTAGATGCCTAGTTAGGGAAAATTCATATAAAATTCTGAATGTCTTTAATCAGCAATATCATCACCAAATAAGGGTTTCCAAACCCTAGCACCAACAAAGAAAAATCAGATGTGCAAATAATCTCTTCAAAACCCTAGTCAAATTGATGCCAAAATGATTGCATAAACCCTAGTTGCCTTATTCCTTCAATATCTCCTGAAAATATGAAGACCCATTTGAGAATATTGCTTGCATAATACTTCCAACAAGTCTTCAAACCCTAGCTGCCAAGTTTGTGTGAGAAATCTGCAATTAAACTCCACCTTGTAGCTCCAAATTCACCATAAACTTGTAGATATGCTCAAAGATGAACCCTAGATGGGTCCACCTCTCAATGCGGAGTTAGGTTTTCGTTCAATCCACTTATTCCTCTAAGTGTTTTCATCCTTTGAAGAGCTGGACCTGCAATACACAAGCTCTCCAAAATTCTCCAATAGAAGAAAATACTAAAACCAAGATGTCCAAATGACTTGCTCTCATCTCTTTTTAAAGGCTCAACTGAGTCTTCTAGAAGAATCCAAAATAACCTCCTCAAATCTTCTAGAAACACACTTTATTTAATAAAGCGACTTTATAATATTTATTTTTATTTTTATTTGTCACTTTAATTCAATTAATTAAAATAAAGTTATCTTTATGATTTAATTTAAAATAGACAATTTTAAAATAATTAATTTAATTATTATTCCCTTATAACTCCATTATTTAGCTTATGGGAATAAAATAAGCTAAATATCAATATCTGCCATTACTCAGAAAATGGGGACATTACACAAATGTTGTTTGAAGTTGCTTAAAAAGACCAACATATTGTGTTTTTACAGTGTTTTCCTTGCATTTTTTGGTGTTTCCTTGCCACATCAAACAACAAACTGCATTTGATGAGCCTGCATGGTAGACTTGCTGATTACTCATGAGCACTCATAGCAAGTTTGCACAATGAACTTGGTAAAACTCATTCGCGTGGAGTTGGTGAGTGCAATTGTGAGTAATTTGTTTCACCAAAACCACTTATTAATTATTAAATCTATGATATCTAATACCTTGTCCCCCCTTTTTCCCTCTACCCTTCCATCACTCGCAACCCACCTCACCTTTATCGACTAAATTGGAGACAACTCCAATTTTGTCCCAAAATTTGAGAAAGAGAATAGCACCAAAAGGTTTAGTTGTAAGATTAGTAGATTGTTATGGAGAAATGCAATTGTGAAGAGAAATATCATCAATTTAAATTGAGTGCCATATGCAATGATGATGAACCTCAATATACTTGGCGCAACCATGATCAATTGAGTTTTTCCTCTAACTTCAAGTCTCTTAGATTGTCATAGAAAAGTGAAGCTGATTTAATTAGAGAAAGTTGTAGATCACTCAAAACTTGACATAACCATATTGCTTCATAATTGACATTGACGATTGCTTTTTACTTTGATTCAATAGAAGATAAAGTGACAGTATGT
This sequence comes from Sequoiadendron giganteum, assembly GCA_007115665.2. Classification (NCBI taxonomy): domain Eukaryota; kingdom Viridiplantae; phylum Streptophyta; class Pinopsida; order Cupressales; family Cupressaceae; genus Sequoiadendron; species Sequoiadendron giganteum. The sequence continues at coordinate 53,345,410 of CM021104.1, forward strand.
TGAAGCTTCGTCTACCACAAAACAACTTCTAACTCCAAACAAAATATATAACAAGTTGTTAATTTTTGAGTATCAACTGAACCCAAACCAATGAGAACCCATATATCCTGTAACTTGAATATTTCATCCTTTGATAGAGAAAGCCAAAGTTGAGAATACCATTTGACTTACTGCAATACTCATGTTGCTACCTGCCAATGAATAAGCTTCAATGGGGTTGAAAACCAAAAGGGATAACTAACAAGAAAACAAAGACTTGTCTTGTGGATGTAAGATATATCAAATTGCCCACCAATTTTTGTATAATGACTCGTTGATTAGTGATGAATCATCATAGACAAACAACTTCAGCCTAACCTTAATGGAAGTAGTGGAAGGATTACTATCAATCATATGAAACTATTCCAAATGATTTATAGCATACTCGTGTATTATTTTCATTACTGATGTGCTATTCTATTTATTAAATCTGTTTTTTAACATGACAACAATTATGTAAACATTTTTCAGATCGAAGATAAATAGTATAAAACACTTAGAGCTGAGAATCAAAGTGCTATTGTAAATGAAATAGGAGATAATCATGTTTGTTTCATCGTTTGGTGAAGTTAGATGGTTAGAGGAGGTTGTAGAAGTGTCCAGGAAGCTTTTTGGAGTATAACAATGGTCTTAGGGGGCCTTTTTGATGCAAAATGTGTTCCTAATGATCTAGGTGCACTCGTGTCCTCTAAGGTGTGTTGGTATCCATGACAAGTGCTAATGTCTTGGTGTTTGATGATTATAACTTTTTGGAGCTGCTTGCCTTATTTTTCTGATGCTTGCTTTATATTTAGATTCAAGAATTGTGTTGGAGATATACTTGCTGCAATCTAAAGGGGGAAAAATGGAGAGTTGTATGTGGGAGGCTTAACCTCAATGTAATGGAAAGTTTGGTGTATGTGCTTCCTAGGTGCAATAATAAATATGGTGTGTGCCGATATAAAACACTAAGGGTGCTTACCATTAAAGAGAGTAAGGTGATGGAGGATCATTAGGTGTGCCAATGGGCTAGGCAATGAAGTCTTTGCTATGGCTGATCTACAACAAGATCTACAATGGAGATCTCAAAAAACTTAGTATGGTGTTTTGGAGGAAAACTTGGTATCGAGTGAGTAGATCTATAGCTTGCTAACTAGTTGAGTACTCTTGTGATTTTTTTGCCAGTGAGTTTTTGCAGGTTTAACTTGCACCACTTTTTCGCCAGTGAGTTATTGTAGGTTTAACTCATGATTTTTCTATTTATTTTTTCAAAAAACTCAAGTTATTTGATGAGTATTTGCTAAAAACTTGGTGAGTTTGATTGTTTCACTTGTTACTCCACAAAACATGTCGGGAACATGGAAAATATGTAGATAAGACATAATTGTTTTCCTTTATAGCCCTTATTCATCCATGTTGAACACACACAACATTAGAGCATTTGAGAGAAAATTGGAAATTTTTTTAGGGGATTTGATGAACTTCTTTTTGGAATTTTGGATTTGCATTATGTTAGTTCAGTTTTTTTTGCCTTCTTTTTCAATCATATAAATGTTTAAATCATTTCTAATTTTTTAGCCATATAAAATTTACATATTTTATTGCATTGAATTGATTCGATTTATGTAAATTTGTTTGTTGATTAAAATTTAAATGGTTTATAGTCACATAAAATTTAAATGGTTTATAGTCACATAATTTTTTTGTTTGTCAATTTTGCTTAATTTTTAATTTTTAATTTTTTAATATAGGGTTTACATTTTAGGGTTAAAAGATGTTATGTTTGGAAAATATGTTAATTTAATTACCTTATTACTTATTATGCTCAAATTTTTAAGAAGCATTTAAATTTTACATGATTTAAAAAAATTCATGTTCAAATTGCTTTTTTTTAAACACTTTTTTTTTCTTTTTTTATTAATATTGCAAGTTAATATACATGGCATCCAACTCTACATTAGGTTTGCACTTAACAAGTGGAAGTCATTCGATTGGAACTAATATCCTTGGAAGCCATGGCCCAATTTAAAAATATGCCATATTGGGATCAGTTGCAAATTGCTTTTTTTTTGTTTTTATCAATATTGCAAGTTAATGTACATGGCATCCGACTCTACATTAGGTTTGGACTTAGGAAGTGGAAGTCGCTCTGTTGGAACTAATATCCTTGGAGGCCATGGCCCAATTTGAAAATATGCCATATTGGGATCGATAGTAGGGATTGTGATTTGTATCTGGTGTTCAAAGAAGTTTAGTGGAGGCATCAATCACCTCAAATACTATCTTTCAAGGATCCCTAATTGTGATTCCATGTTGTGTAGTGGCCCCAAAAGAGGTGAAACAAGAGATGATGGCATTTGCATTATTGGATGAAAATAAATTGTAGAGGGCTAGGACACAAGCAGTGATAGTAGCAACCATTGCTCCTAATTTGGCAACAAAATCTGATGTAGATACAATAGGTACTGTGATCTCTAGTCGCAGTTGAAATGATCCCTAGGGTTTACTATTTGATTAACTAGTTTTTGATCCTTGATTCCAAGTAAATCTCCCTAACAACAGTATAGACTTCAGAAAGAATTTAATTTCAAATAGAAGTTTTAGTTATAGACTTGATACGTAGTCAATTATCAGAAAAAGTTGGATATGATCTAGATTAGATACAAGATTACAAACTTATTGTTGTAGGGTGATGACAATGACTGGGTGTGATTATGCTTAAGCCTCCTCAATTCCTAGCCTCCTCAAGGTTGAGTCTAGGTTGGGTCTAGGTTGGATCCATGGCTTGTGGTGAATTCGTTGGAGGACTATGGACTTTTGATTTCAATGACTAGTGTCTTCCTTCAAGCCGACCAATGATTATGAGGTGTGAAACCCTTAGTCAACCGTGCCATAATTGCCCAACTCCTATAGGGTTTCATTTGAAAAAACATTCAATTCAGAGGTTGTAGGTGGTCAATGTTCACAATGAAAACATGTAGGAATTTCCATGGCCGCTCATTACAAGACCCAGATTTGAGATAGCCATGCTTTCCTTGATCTGATTATGACAACGATACACTTGGCTGAGCTGATGGATAGGAGCGCCCTGTTAATGGTCTGCTGCAGTACCCTAGATTCCGTTGTATTCTCTAATATACCTGTAGAAACTTGCCCGACACTCCTTTTTGGGATCCAACAACAATTGGATTTTCTCAACTGAGTGAACTAAATGACTCGCTGCCTGGTATGGCCTATTGCAGACCCTCAAAATCAGTCGCTACATGTAGGAAAGATCTGATTTAGAGTAATATTGAAAATAGGTTAAAAAATGCGCTGAGATTAGGGAAGTTGATCATATAAGGTTAGGGTTTGGCGTCCCAATCATACAGGGAAGTTGAGTTATTTGTCTTAGTTCTCCAATTTAGGATCTCTCATATTTCCAATCAAGTTTCCCAAATATTAAATAATAGTGCCATACTGAAAACAAAATATATATTGGTTTGGACAAGGGCGCTAGGTCCTAGAGTTTTGGTGCCTTATTTCAAAATTTGAATTTTACTTTATTTATTACTATTATTTTATTTTTATAAATATTTATAAATTGATGTAGTGTTAAAAAACTCCTTTTAATAATTGCTGGCCAACCCAACTAGGAAAGGGACATGGCAACAGTCCACACATACATGGCACATCCACCTCATCCAACTCGAGTAGAGCTTAGTTGCAGGGGTTTTTTGTGCCTAGAAGTGTACATGGAGCACAAACTTCATTGGAAGCTACAGGGTGGAACAAGGAAGCGCACAAAGCAGTAGATAAGAAATGCACAAATTTTTGATATTACAATAACCTTCCCTTTGGTGTAGCAAGGATTTTGTATTAGGAGTGTTTGGTGACAACATTGGTAGTTGCAGGGAAAGGGTACAAGTTGCCCTCTCCAAAAGAGTTAACGGTAGGTTGCTCCAAGATGTTATTGTAGATGCAAAAATAATTGTGAAAGATCAAGAGAAGTAGTATTGAAAGTTTGGATGCACAATTCTTTTAGATTGGTGGACGGATGGAAGGGACTACACCTTCATCAATTTTTTAGTGGCTTCAAATGGTGAGATGATTTTTTTGAAGTCAATTGATGCCACCGACAAAATAAAGCATGCACATGATGTTGGAGGAGGTTGTTTTAGAGGTGGGCATACAAAATGTTGTGTATGTTGTTACTATTAATGCAATGAGATACGCTTTGGTTGGAAGATTACTTCAAGCAAGGCATTTGCCAATCTTTTGGAGACATAGGCAAAAGTTGATTGGGGGAAATTGAATGTAGAAGACGCAAACATTATAATAAAATATATTTATAATCACCAGCGTGTTCTTAACTTGATGAGAGATAACATCAAGTGGAAAGAGCTTGTGCGGTTTAGGTGTTACAAGGTTTGCAACTAATTTTCCATTATTACAAAGTATTTCTAGTTTATTGACATCCTTGAAGCAAATGTTTGTGAGTCATGGATGGCTAGACTCAACATATTCAAAGAAGGTTGATGGAAAGAGGATCACCAAGACAGTTTCTGATGTCTTTACTAATAGAGCTACATAGATTTTCAAGGTAACTTCAAAGTTTCAATTTAAATTTCAAATTGAAGCCTTCATTTTTAAATTTTAAAAATATTTAGTTTCATTGTAACTTTGATTTGTTTGTACTTTGTAGGTATTGGAGACGTTGGTGAGGGTTTTGTGCTTGGTGGATGGCGAGGAAAACTCAATGGGATACACTTATGAGGCCATGGATATGGCCAAAGAGGCAATCCAAAACTATAATAGTGACGATGCAAGTAGATTTTCCCTTAATTAGGAGATCATTGATTGAAGGTGGAAAAATCAACTCCAATCTATTCATGTAGTGGGGTACTACTTTGACCCCAAGTTTTTCTTCTTTGATAGCTTCATGGAGGCTAATTACAATAATTAATAGAATATTGTTTACTTATTGACTCTTGAATATCTTATTTGTAGGTTCTTGGTGGGAAGATTGGGGTGGAAATACCCCAAATCTCCAACTATCCCTTCGAATTTTATCTCAACCTTGTAGTGCTTTTGGCTTTGAGTGCAATTGGAGTTTTGTGTAATACAACCTTGAGATTCACTCAAGAAAGATGGATGACAAATCAAAGTAGTGTATTGATTTGGATGAAATTGATACCTATAATGACTGGACTATGTAGGATGATGAGCCGTCCTTGTTTACAGAGGATGAGATTGCTGATTTTGAGAAATAGGCTATGGAGGATTTGGTTGCAATAAAAGTAGGGGAGATTGGATTGTCATTGGATGACATTGATGTGGCAGAGGAGTCATCACCTTCTAGCAACAAGGTGGAGCCACAGGCATAGCCTTCTAGGCCAAGTAGTGAGCCGGAATTGAGTGAGAGGACAAGACCCTTTAATGCCTAATTTTTCACTAAGTGGGAAAGAGGAAATTGTAAAAACTTGTAATTTTTTACTTGCCTAGATATGCAATTTACTATGATGAGTTTCAAAGACAATCATCGTAAATTCATAATAGTTATCAATAAGCTATTGTGTTCTACTTTGCATGATGATGCAATTTTGTAGTCCATTCGTATTCAAGAATCAAATCTAATTGAAAACACTTCCACATGGTTTTCTAGACTCATTGGATACATTTTGTAAATAATTTGTGTTTTTAAAGATATTTAAGTAGGTTGTTAAGTTGACAAGTTGGAATATTTTGGCTTGCCAAGTACTTTGATTCCGAGTTTAGTAGAACAATAAGAGAGATTAGAGGAAACAAGCTAGATGAAATGAGTGTTAAAGTATATATAGAATGCCCTAGTTTAAATGCCTATCAGACGAAAACTTACTAAGGCAATTATTCAGGGTTTTGGAGGGAATTTGATTTTGAATTTGAACTAGACGCTAGTGTGGGTGTGTTGGTGCTCCAGTGGACACAACAAGCCAAAACAAGTAGGAACATGGTTTAGCAATAGAGAAGGTTGTGATTGGGGGAATTTGCACCCTTTTAAGGGGTTTTGGTCTCATAATAGTTAAAATGAGTCCTAAGCATGTCTAGGGGAAAAACACTAAAATGAGTGCAAAGCATGGAGTGACAAGTGTGAAATATGCAATTTTTTGATTCTACAACTTGATTCCAACCTTGAAAATGAAGTGGTATGTTGCCAAAATTCTACACCTAAGCAATATCATAGGAGGCCTAGACTAGTCTTGTCAAAAGCAGAGTATGGATCAGACTTTCATGTGCTTTAATGTAGTGGCCCTGCTACATGTGATGGAAAGACCATCTACATAAACAACAAGAATCACAATGCCATCACCATCACTTTTGACATAGAGTTTTGTAGTAGATAGACTTTGTTTGAATCCAAAAGCTCGAAGGTGCTAATCAATTTTTATATACTAGCTTGCTTAAGCCCATGGAGAGGCTTAAGAATGTGACAAGCTAAATGATCACTACTAACTAGGTGCCTAAATATTTTAGGGTTCTCCTTATCCAAATGCTTGTTCAAGACTATGCTCTTCAATTCCATCTAATACACCTTCCAACCAAAATTAGCTTTGCTTTGGAGAGAAGCAACATAAATGTGACTATCTTTGCTATAGGAGCAAAAGTATTTTTGTTGTTTATCCCCTACTATTGCAACAAGGTGAGCCTTGCACTTGTCCAAAGTACCGTTGGCTTGACATTTGTTCTTATATGGTAATTGTGATGGAGTACAAGAAGAATTATAGTTTTCATCTTATAAAGGAACCATAAAATTAGTTCTTGACTAATCATTGATAGCCTGCTACTTAGGGTTACAATTGATGAAATGTTCTATTTTTTTATATCAACATCTTGACTAAGCATGATTTTATTAGTTAAAATATCACAGTTTATATGCCTTAGAATCTAGTTCACTTCTTTTGCTATCAAGAGCCAAAACATATGTAGTTCATTGTGACATCTTGCAAGGCTTTTCACAAATTTTTGTTAGGGAGATATATTGTCATTCATTGCTTCTCCCCAATATCTATATGACATGCCTCTATTGTGCATCATGCATCGAGCCATCTCCATGATGGTTCTATTTCTCCTCTCAACAACCCTATTCTACTAAGGGGTGTGTGGGTTTGCTAGTTGTCTTTGAATGCCTTCTTTCTTTTAGTTGTCCTAAAATTTCTTAGAAGTGCACTTGCTTCTCCCCAATATCTATATGACATGCCTCTATTGTGCATCATGCATCGAGCCATCTCCATGATGGTTCTATTTCTCCTCTCAACAACCCTATTCTACTAAGGGGTGTGTGGGTTTGCTAGTTGTCTTTGAATGCCTTCTTTCTTTTAGTTGTCCTAAAATTTCTTAGAAGTGCACTTGCCCCCATTATCAAACCTTGACAAAGATTCCAAAGCAATCAAACTTTTTCATTAGAAAGTATACTTGGATTTCCCTTGAAAAACCATCATCCAACAACAAAAAGTACCTGTCACTAAGAATTGTTGATAATTGTCAAGATTGCCACATAAATCTGCATGTGGGAGATTTTTAAGCCCCTTTGTGTGTGATGCTCGTTTAATAGGAAATGATTTGTTTTTTCTTACCAATAAAAAATCTTTCACATAAATCTTGCTTCTCTTGGATAGATGACAATTTGTGGAACATATTGGCTCTCTTGAGTCTGGTTAAATACTAAAAATTGAGATGTCTATATCTGTCACGTTAAAAATGAGATGTCCATATCTGTCACGCTAAAAAATGCTATCGTTGTCCTCCATAACTAAGGTATACAAACCACCTTGCCCAATGCCTAGGACAACTATTCTCTCTTGCTTGACATTTGTAACAATACATTTTTTCCATACAAAATCATAGCAATGTGTTAGTATTTTTTATTAATTGACTAAGAGACAATAGATTTTTGTTCATATTTAGAACAAACTTAACATAGCAATGTGTTAGGATTTTTTTATTAAATGACTTTGAATTTTATTGCACCACTGAGAACAATTCAGATTTTGAACATCTCCTATCCTTTCTACTACATGTGTCCTACCATCATTATTATTTGTAGAACTTGAATCAATAGTAAATTTGACATATTAGTCTCTACGATAGGTGAAACTTTCAGATGTCCTAGAGTCAAATATCTAACAATTGGTTGCATTACTATTATCTTGGGAAGTCACCATAAAAGCCTGCTCTTTTTCTTTGGAGTCTTGTTCCACCACAATTACAATATCAGCTTGAGCTCATGGCTTCTTATGAGAAGAATCATGTTGTAATTTTTGGCATTTTTTTCTTCAATATGTCCAAACTTATGACAATAAGAACACTTCACATGGTGTTTGGATTGTGAATTAGAAGTTAAAATTTTCTTTGCTTTTGCCCTTTTTACTATGCTGCAGATGCACTCTCAAATTGTTTGAAACAAGACTAAGTGATTTGCATTTGTTTCCATTCTTATTGCAACGAATAATTTTCCAAAGGTGAGAATTTGACTCCACGACAATAGATGCAAAGAGTTTATAAAAGTTTCAAAAGATGATAGCAAACTATCAATGACCAAAACAAACATATCAATGTCATCCACTAGTTTATTGACAACAAAGAGTTGATACCTTAGGTTTTTCATCCTCAGTAGATGCCTTGATGGTTAGCCGCTCCCATTCAACATTGTGGAAAACAATAGATTTTTCAAATATGGACTCTGCCTTTTTCAAAATTGACATTTTTTATTCAGACTCTCCAAAAGATTGTCAATTTGGCTTTTTAAACTTCTGGGATCAAGTCATAAAAGCTAACAACAAGGCTTGTTTATGACGGTTATCAAAATCTGCGAGATTTAAAGCCAATGTTGTTTCTGATTATAAGAATTTTATCACAATTCCTATACTCAACATTGTGAGCATTTTGTGACTAGACATTAAATTTTTGACCTGTCAATTTTTTGGCTTTGGTCAAATCAAGATTTTATATATTTTTCCATGACTATGCAATCTTGGTTTACAAGAAAAATTCCAGACCAAAAAATGTTTAAAAAAAGTACCTAATCACTGTTTGCCGGCACTGTTCATCCATCTATTCATACATTTCTGCCTGCAATTATTTTGAGAACAGCGATTTCTCTCTCTCTCATTTGGACAGTGGATGTTATACACTTTGACCACAAATTCCATGGACAGTCATTTGACAGGATTGAACAAACTTTCTTTGAAAGTATTTCTCTTTTCTCCCTTGAATCTTCTTCTCGATTAGTGTATCCTTCCCAGGGATTTTTCACTCTAATACCAAATGTTGGAAGAATGAATGGATTGAGTTTGTGAGAATTGGATGGCATTCACTTCAATGAGTGTCATTTATATTTATTATTGAATAGGAAAGTTACAAGGCGGTTGTAACATAATTGTAAGTTGCTTTTAAGACATAATAATGAGGAGTTATTGGATATTTAACATAAGTAATAAATGCCTATGTGTATGTTGGCGTTTCAATTAGCACCTCTGGAGTGCTTATTGGAAACAGACAGCTATTGCAGGTGTTATAGTATTGTTCTTCAGATTACTGGGAGGAAGATCTCTCTTTACTGATGTTGTATGTAAAAAAGGGTACTAAGGTTCCTATCTTTTTTACTCAGCGGCAGGACACAAGGGTGCATAAACATAATGCGCCGTAGCTAAGCTTTTCTCTGGTTTATGTAGATCATAACTACGACTAAACTAGCTTCTAAATTATCCTATCTCCTCAAGATGAACAAAGCATGAGGGCATAGGAGCGAAATGGATGGGTTGGATCACTCAAATCTGCCGTCTCCTTAGAATATGGTCGAGGCTTTGAACTCTTGGATATACGCTGGGATAAGGTTTTATACAAGTGAACACTCTTCATGGTAGGTTGGATCAAAGACTTGCCAAGGAGGAGGAACCCCTGTCCGAGGTATAGGTTGGGAAACAGCTTACTAGAAACAAGGTACGAAGATATGGATATTAGGATTGCTAAGGAGGAGGAACCCTTGTCCGAAGCATAGGCTGAAATTACGGATCTTTAAACAACATCAAACGATAACCATCGATGACAAAATATCCAAGGAGGAGGAACCCCTGTCTGAGGAGGAGATTGAAACAATAAGCTATTGGAAACAAGACGTTGAAACAACTCAAATATTTAGATCAAACAAGCATGTGCCATCTGATTTTCTTCTTCAAAATTTTCCAATGAATTACAAAGATTGGTACAGCAAAGGCATGAAATCATGCACAATTGCGATCAACCAACTAACTCTCATCCAAGAATGAACAAATATAACTTTGCAAGCTTGTGGCAACAATGGCACAACAATTTTGCGTAGTAAATAAAGGTTAACAAATAATGAGCCCAAGGCTCTTATTTATAGAAACCTCAAAGGAGTAGGCAACCCTAAAATCTCCTTGAGTTAACAATCAGTTCTTGCCAATCAACAAGAATTATTCCTATGTCTAAAAGTAGGTGAGCAAGCAATTAACTGGAAAACTACTTCAGTTAATTGAAACTAAACAAAATTCAAACTGGAAGTCTACCTCAATTGGCTGAAACCTAACTATAAGTGAACTTAAATTACAAATGTGCCTCCAAAATAGACATCCACATTTAGTGGAGATTTGAGATCCACAAATCGTTGAAGGCAATTTAGACATCCTTAATTAGTGGGATCTGACATGCATGATCTGTGGGATCTGGAGTTAACTTGGAAAGGGGCATCAAGTTAACTCTAGTCATAATTAATGTCTTTCTGGAGGGTAGGACGTCCTTCTTGGGGTGCTTTACACCTCATCACCACTGGTCAATAGTGCCTCTATCCAGTCGTTGATCTCTTCAGCCCTTGGGCAATCAATGCTCCATAAGATGATGACGTGGCGTCCTAGCATTTCTTCACCTATCACAAGCTGTTGCCGATAGTCTATGCACTTGACAGTTGCCTCATCCAACTTGGTAGACATGGCTGCAACTTTGGCCAACTTGCGGCCCTCGGGATCATCAAGGAATGTGCTATGGATGACGTCTCGAAATTGATTCTGTACTGTTCCCAGCTCAACGTACTCTCCTCCCTTGTATTGATATTCTATGTGAGGGAAGGATATTACCAATGTTCTTGTGAAGTTGATAATACCGGCGACAATATGTCTGTAGTTAATCAGTTCCACAGAATTGGCATCATAGGATTTCACCTTGTATGCCCGCTGTTCTTTCCAAGCAAAAAGATGTTGCTTGTTCTCTGTAGTGGTAATTGATTGATATGCCAATTGCAAATCAGCGACTGTCATTTCATCCCTTGGCCTCTTCTCTGCTGTCCTCAGTTCTGATTGTTGGATCTCTGAACGGAGTCCATGTGCTTTGTCTCTCAACTGGTATATTTCCGCCAGTATATATCGTCCTCTGACAACAAAATCATCCACTTGATTTCTCAAGTGTTTGCCATATGTGATCAACTGATGATGGTTTTGCTCCGCGGGGAGGTCTAGCAATTCCCATGGCAAAACAAAGAAGTTGGGAGTGCCGTGCATCACGCTGAAAATGTACATCCTTAATTGCCGGTTACATGTAGCATAGAGCAGATTTAAAGCTTCCAAAGCACGCCAAACTGCAGCAATATTTCTAGGCTCGAACTCCTTGTTTTCCAACACCCAATGATGAGGCAAAATCCCCAATACGCAGCCACAAGCACCCAATTAAGAAGCAGGTCACAAGCTGGGGTTTCAAGTAGTAACAAGGCGTCCCTAGAGGAAAGTTCGATCCTCCCTAAAAAATCCAAAACTCCATTAAAATTTGCAAACTAATGCTTGAAATGATCACCAAGGAGAGAGCCTTGTATTCCCCCAATACCCATTTTGAAATCTTCGCTCATCTCAGAGCTATGATAAAAAAACCAGGTTCAAGTCCATTTACTGAAGCACCTAGAAACTGAATAAAACCACACCAAAATCCTCATGAAGCCACACCAAATTGAAAGCAATCAAATCACACCAAAAACTCTTCAAAGTACGGATGAATTTTCCTTTTCCAATCACCAAAATCAAACTTTGTGAAGCACTATGTGATCCTTGTTGTAGAATCACTGACAATTTGACTAGGGTGGATATTTCACCACCAAAACCAGTCCAAACGAATAGGGTTTTCGTCCTTAGTTTGTTGCCTAAGCACTCTAGAAGAAATCTAGCAGCATCTCGTTAAGTTGTCAAAGCCAACATATCAAAATGAGAGCCAAAATGGAGTTATATTCAATTAGGGCGATGGACTTCAACTTTTCCTTCAATTCCATCTAAAACCAAATCCCTTCTCCTCATTTGAAATATTAAACATTTTAAAATATATCCTCACCCTTCTCTAGGCTTCCAAATACGTGAAGGAGTTAAAGTATTTTAAAAGCTTTTAAAAACAACTTAAAGTCATTTCACTAGGCTCAAGGTACACTTTTTCGAATGACCACTTTTTCCCCTCAACTTAAGTTTATATAATAACTTTATAAAATAACTTAAATGGTCGAATTAATAAATATTTAAACATTGCAACCTTAGGCTCTCCAAACATCAATAGATAAATAATACTGTTGCGTGTACATTGGCATGGGACCAACTCCCCCAAAGATGACTTACTATAAATAACATTGCTAAAAATAGTAAGTAGCATCCCAAAGGCTCAAATTGGAGAAATGCTGATATGCACCGGAAACCCCAACACTGAACTGCTGAAAATAACACTTACTATAAATAGCATATTGCTAAAACTAGTGACTTCAACTGCATTTTGAGCACAAACTGGGCAGCCATCGCAACTTATTAAAAATAGTAAGTCCGGAAAAGGTTGTCAGATGCAGATGCATGTCATACCATTGCAAAGCTTTCTGAAAATGCAAAAGGAATCCATAAACCAAATTGCAAAACTCCAACATGCAAACCCCTGAATCCACTAAAGACACCTCCAAACAGCTGGAAACCCTAATTTGGCATTTGATTGGCCTACAAGATTCTGGGAATAGGCTAACAGTCACTGGAAAGTGTAGTGCTAAAAATGGGGACATTACATCGGTGTAATTGAGTGTATAAGAAATGAATGTGCGGGCTACCCCACCAAAATGATGGTTCAAATATGATAGGTTATTTACTAAGAGACTCAAATATTGACACTTGGAAAAGCCCACACCCTCAAAGAGATATACTTGTTTTATTGATAGTCTAAAAATTAGAGATCCAGTTTGTTAAAATTGCTTCATTGTATTGATTGAAAACTGAAGAGTACCAATTTGTATACTTGGTTTCATTGTGTTATTGAACCATTAAAACAGACCTAGAATATATTGTAAGTTCTAAATTTCTAATACATCATTGTTGTTTACATTCCTTTTTCAATGGTTGCTACTGTAGTACAGATGTTAATTTTTTCTATGCTAGGGATTGTTATTATCATGGTAATTTTAATTAGCTTGAATAATTTTGGGGTCGATGCTTGGTAGAATCACTAACTATTGCAACTTAACAAGAGACAACTCAGAGTGTCATAAACTGATTATTACTCACTATGATAACCATAATCTTTACCTTTCAATGGTAAATTTGGGAATTTCCATGTGACACTCTTAAACATGTGTATGTGCAATATCTTAATACTATAATGTAATCACTTGGATACAACTTTTCATTTAGTCAAAGGTCTCCCAAATATTCATTTAGAGATTGAATGTTCGTTCTGTATGCTATGCTCTTTGTGTATATCAGGTACAAGCAATGAGTGCCTTTGTACATTTAGCAAAGAATCTAAATTCAACTGAGCTTGGATGGTACAAGGATGCAATTCTTGATACATCTTGTCGGAACATACCTGGCAGTGAACAGTTTTGGCAATCTATAATGGAAATGGTTGTGACACTTGTAATTTGCATTGAGGGCAGGAATCCTCGTGCACACTGGTAAATATGACAGATTCTTTTATTTCCTTGTATTTAATGGAAGCATTGTTTTCTCTAGGTGAAATAATTCCTTTAGATGAGTATCTAAATATCACAATGTATGTTAAGTTTGCTGGCGAGGGATTGAAACTTATGTTCCTTCCTGCTTTCCAGATGGCCATGCCAATCAAACTTTTTATACAAAAGTACAACTAGAGTACACACTGATAAGTAATAGTCCAACTGCTTACAATATATAAATAAGCTATTACTCATGGGTAGAACAAGTCTACTCATAAAAGAATATCTACAGTCCTGAAACATTCCAAAGAGGGTACAGATCCTTAATTATCATGACTCAACATCACTAATCCTCCTACATCTTGAGTATCTTTGCATATGTTTGGTTGTGGTGGTGATTATGAGTTTTGTGAGATGCCTGAATTCTCATATTTTAATTTTGTTATGAGTGGATGCTTCCTGAGAGATGATAGTCCTTTTGCTTGTCATGTTGCATAGGTGCATCTTTTATGTTTCAGGGATGCAGTACATATGTACGAGTTTTATTGTGTATTTTAGATTTAGTGACATGAAGTAAACAACAAATTACTTGAGATGTATATAGTAACGGAATTGTAATTTTGAGCACGCAGTATGGCAATGATGAGCTTAACACAAATCATGATTTAATTATTGTCAGAAACTCTTAATGATTTATTAAAAAAGTTTGATACTGTTTTTGTTGTTCTGTAGGACCCCATATAGCTGCTCCAACTATCTTATGTATCAATGGGTTGGTTCAAGAGAACTATACATCAACATAACAGATTGACATTAGAAGCTCTTGTACCCATACAAAACTTTTGTATTGTGTCAATTTTTAAACTAAAATTTGGTATCAACCTACCCCTAAGATGTTTTGGAATCTTACCTCAAAACTTTTGTATTGTGTCAATTTTTAAACGAAAATTTGGTTTTAATCTACCTCTAAGATGTTTTGGAATCTTACCTACTTTGCACCATCTTGTTGGTTCTTTTATGATCCTTGCAGGATCATAAAGAATTGAGCATGCCTCTCTAAAGGCACGCCTCTACAAAGAGTCCAATATTGCCAGTTTGAAGGTGTGCTTGGGAGATCAGATGCACACTATTGTAAGGATGTGTATTTTTGAAAGTCTCAAAACTAGTTTAACTCAAGCCCATGCCTCATTAAAGAGTAGTGTATAGGCAGTGGTGAGGGCCAATAAAAAAATTCATTTCTTCTAGCTCCTAAGGCTAGAAGCATGTGTGGGAGTTCTTGCATGTGCCAAAACAAAGTCTCCACAACTTGAGATTTTCCCCTCCCTTTTGTTCAGACACATCAAATGGAATGAAAGTGTTTTAAAAAATTTTAGGCACATGGAAGATGGGTTAGTATTGTAGTATTGTTAGAAGTATTGTCATTGATGTCAAATGCCACAAATTGTGCAGATATGCCAAAATAAGATATGAAGAGCAAGATTTAAAGATCATAAGATTCAGATCAAAGATCATGAGATTCAAGTCCTGCTATAGTCGATATATTAATCGAACTTGTTCAGATCAGAAGCTTCAACTCAGCACAGAAACAGATTAGGAGCATACGACTGGGAATCATTGTGATCAACATTGAAGAATAATCAGCAAAGGCTTAAAAAGCAATACCTTTTAAAAGATCGCTATCAGATTGATACCTTGCAAAATTATAAGCAATTTACTTTTGACAAAATACGATTGAAGTTTAATGAAAGCAAGTTAAATCGTACTAACTAAAAATATGATTATGCAGATAGAAGCAAAAACATTTTTCAAGCTAATCGATGTTATCAAAAGCAATTACCGGTGGTAAAGCAATCATCAAAAGGACGTGATTAAAAGCGTGATCGATAAAATCTGGAAGAAACACGATTGATGTTTAATAAAAGCGACCTCATTAAAATTATTCATGAATGTTAACTAGTCGATTCATGAAGGGACGCGATTCAGTCTTGAAATAATGCAATCTCAAAACACAATTTGAAAGGACGTGATTATCTTCCTTAAGAAATGTTAATCTGAAAAGGTGCGATCTGTTTCATGTGGAATGATGCAAGTTATCACTGAAGAGATATGTGGATTGGTGCAATCATCTAGTCAAATGGTATTATCTTTAAAGCAAACAATAAAAGACAGACTTAAAAAGGAGTTCTAATAATTAAGTGCGATTTGTTTATGAAAAGAAAATCAATAATCTGAAGGGGATCGATTAAGATTAAAACAAACAAAAAGGCACATCTGAAAAAGTGTGTTTAAGTCATGAAGAGGCAGAGTTTTGAATAATGTGTTCTTTCATCAAAGAGTGCAATCCTTGAGCAACTTATATCTTTGATATTCAAATCAGATTTGTAGGTGTGGTTGTAATGTGTGAAGAATTCAAATCAGAAGTCCCATCTTCTTGTGTGGGCTTAAGGTGATATCATTCATCACAAAAGAAGATTGGAGGATTGGGAGAATGCAGATCTGATTGAAGGCAGTCATCTTACATCCATCAAGTCAAGGTTGGTGCCTTGCACATTTAGGGGTTGATGCTCCTTGTAGGTTAGGTGCCTACTAAATAAGTTTAAGGGGCTGGTGCTCCTTGTAGGTTTGAACTTACTAAACATTTTCTTTTAAATATTCAAGTAGGTTAGCACCTACTTATTGTTATAAAATCATTTAGACATTTCTACATCAATTGAAATCAACTTGATAGCATTGTTTCATATTAAGAAGTTGATATTGTGATAAGATTTAAAAGTTGAAAAGTATAAGTGTGTTTTGATTTACTGATTCACTCCCCCCCCCCCCCTAGTAAATCTTAGTGCTCTTCAAGTATATAGTTGCGTGTAGAGATAGAAGTGCGTGCTTCTACACAAAAGTGGAAATTAAAAAGAAAAAAATAATTTCATAAGTGTGCACCTTAAAGGCCATGCACGCTTGAACAAAAGCTAGTCTATGAAAGGTGTGTGTGTTGAATGAAGTGCATGTTGTGAGGACAATGGAAAGTGTGTGGGAAGTTCACCAGTGGGTGCAAAATGAAGGCTGTGCACCTTCACAAAGACATTTGATGTTATGATAATATTTTTGAGAGCAATGGTGCATGTTTGAGGCCGTTGGGGTACTTGAACAAGGATCTTGGTAGGCCATAGTGAGAGGGGTGTGCCTGTTTTAGCATTGATTCTTTTTATTTTTAACCTTGCTATAGGCTGATTTGTGCTATTTTGAGTACCTGATTTGAAGGGGTGCGACCTTTTAAAAAATAGATGAAGATACTTAAAGATTGAAGTTGGTGCCACATTTAGAAATTAGACTTCACTATCCAAAACAAAAGCAAAGACTATATATAAGGTGCAGCTACAGTCTTAAAGATAGTGGAAATAGGATTGTAGATCACTATTTAAAGTTGTTTGCACTTATAATCACATACACAAAACAACAGCAATAAGGTTGCTTGATAGCAAGTACAACAAAGTTTAGAGCAGATTTTAAGTCAAAAAGGTCAGAATTTGTCTAAGAATCAACAACATAAGGTGTTTAAAATAAAGGTTGAATTGATATTTTTCATCCACACAATACAATATTTAGCACATACTTTGGAACTGCCTTCGGTCCTTGTCCATGAATATTCTAAGGTATGAGAAATTGACTTATGTTACATTTGGCTAGAGGGATTCAACCTCGAAGAGAAGATCAAAGAATGAAGCAAAGTGGTGAAGAAATTGATGGATTGCAATCTTGTACAAGTGGGATTGTTCTCAATTTCTACACAAAGCTTAGAATTTGTTCTAGCTTGTGTGAAGCACTATTGTCTTGAAGAGCGAGATAAGATCAACTGATGGACATGTTTTGTGTAGTCTCAAATTGCCACTGATTTAACCTTTTCCATACCTCTATATGAGGAATCACTTGAAGTGGATTTAGAGGAGTGCAAAAAGGCTTGGGAGAAACATTTGGTAGAATGTCAAAAGCAAGTCGCTAAGCATTGGATAAAGTAGATGAAATTAGTTTTGCCAAGAATTTGGGGCAAGGAGAGTTTAGAGATGAGTTTGCGATCATGATCACCGTTCGCATTTGAATCACAGGCTAAGAAGCTAGTAGTTGATGAGTTTGTTGTTTGTTGTTGAAAATTGCTTAAAATATGTGCCAAAATCATGTGTAATTCTTCTCGAGTAGTGAAAAGATTTTTCTCTCAATTTTTAGTACCTTTTTGGTATGTCAGGTTCTTTTTTGATATCCATGTGGCTTTTTGGGCCGTTTTGGTGAGTTGACAAGAAGCTGGCTAAAAACTAGGAGGGAGTTTTTGAATTTTGGGGTTAAACCAAATCCATATCTCATACCATTGTTTAGGATGTCGGGGATCAGGGGTCACTGAGAGGTCATGCCAAAAGAGAGAAGTCTGAACGAACCACCCTAGGGAGTTAATAATGTAAGAGAGAAGTCTGAACGAACCACATTAGATAGAGTAAGAGTCTATTTGCTTCTTTTGTGGTGTTAGTGAAGAAGGATGGGACTATGCGCATGTGCATAGATTACAGGGCACTAAACAAGAAGACCATCAAGAACAAATACCCCATCTCATGGATAGATGACTCATTGACGAGCTACATGGAGCAACCTTTTTTTCTAAAATAGACTTGATATCTGGGTACCATTAGATCAGAGCTAGGTAGGAGGATATTGAGAAGACAACATTTAGATGCCATTATGGACACTTTGACTTCCTCGTGATGCCCTTTGGGTTGACTAACACTCCTGCTACATTTCAGTCATGCATGAATAGGATTTTCAGTAAGCAGTTGCGTAAGTTTGTGTTGATAACTTTTGATGATATACTTATTTATAGTAGATCATGGGAGAGGAGCATTTGAGGCATTCAAATGAGGTCTTGAGCATCCTGGAGAGTGAGTCATTATTTGCCAAGGAGTCCAAGTGTGAGTTTGGCATGTTAGAGTTGCTATATCTTGGACACATAATTAGCTCTAAGGGAGTTAGTGTTGATCCTAAAAAGATCAAGGCTATTCTTGATTGGCCTCCACCTACGAATCTTACATAGTTGAAGGGATTCTTTGGGCTTTGCGGGTTCTACATGAGGTTTGTCAAAGGATTCTCTTAGTTGGCTGCCTCACTCACAAATTGGACCAAAAATGGAGCATTTGTTTGGTTTGAAACAGTGCAGCAATCCTTTGATCATTTTAAGTAGTTGATGAGCACATGCCTAGTGTTAGCAATTCCAAACTTTTCCAAGTCTTTCGAGCTTGAATGTGATGCATCAGGTGAAGGTGAGAGGAGGTGAGAGAGCATACTCCATCTATGACAAGGAGATGTTGGTGATCATGCATGCCTTAGCTAAATTCAGACAACACCTTGTTGGAGGGAGATTTGTGGTTAAGACTGATCACAATAGTCTTAAACATTTCCTAAATCAGAAGGATCTCAATATGTCAAAGGGAAGAGGAATGTAGTGGCTGATGCCTTGTCTAGAAGGCCACATTTGTGTTCAATTTCAGTCATATCAGCGGATTGGAAGGAAAAGATTTGTGCTGATTACGCCAAGAATGCACTTGCAAACAACATTCTTGATTGTTCATTGCAGGATGATAAGTACCAGGCAAGGTATGGTCATATTTTTTACAAGGATAGAATTTGGTTAGTCCCCGAGTCTAAGATGAAAGTGCAGATTTTTAAGTCTTTTTGTGACATTCCATGGCTGGTCATCTTGGATATTACAAGACATACAAGCATATCTGTGAAAGATTCTCATGGAAAGGGATGAAAGATGACATTCTTAAGTATGTTTGTGAGTGAGTGCTAGGTGTTTCAACAAAACAAAAACGAACATACACCGCTGGTTTATTGCAGCCCTACCCCTTCCTACTCATAAGTGGGAAAGCATATCAATGGACTTCATTACAGGGCTTCCCAAGGTGTAGAGGAAGGATTGTATCTATGTGGTGGTGGATAGATTGACCAAATTTGCTCACTTTTTTGCCATATCAGCAGGGCATACAGCGGTACAAGTGGTAGATTTGTTCTTCAAAGAAGTGTTTAGGCTTCATGGAACACCTAAGACCATCATTAGTGATAGGGACAACAAGTTCATGAGCTTGTTTTGGTAGGAGTTATTCAGATTGTGTGGCACTGAGTTGACTCTTAGCACCAGTTATCATCCCCAGACTGATGGGCAAACAAAGGTGGTTAATAAATGGGTGGAAGGTTACTCGCACAACTATGTTTCAGGGAAGTAAAAGGCGTGGGTTAAGTGGTTGCATTTTGGGAGAGTTCTGCTACAACTCTATCTACCATATGTCCATCAGGTGTCTTCATTCATGGCATTGTATGGTTATGAAGCTCCCAATTTTATTGAATTTTTTTTTTGCAGATTGCAGGGTGCCCAGAGCTAGAGATCTTCTTCAGGAGAGTCAAGATATCATGAGATCTCTGAGACATAATATACAACATGCTCAGAATCAGAAGCTGTTTGCTGATTAGAATTGCATTGAGCAGGCCTTTGAGGTAGGAGACATGGTTTATTTGAGATTGCAACCTTATAGGTGGTCCACTCTCAAGAAGAGTGGGTTAGAGAAACTCAAGCCCCACTTTTATGGACCATTCAGAGTCACTAGGAGGATTAGAGAGGTGGCTTATGAGCTTGAGCTACCTGAGAGTAGCAAAGTGAACAATGTTTTCCACATTTCTCACCTTAAAAAGGCACTTGGTCAGAATGTGGTTTCTTCTACAGAGTTGCCTCCTTTGGATGAGGAAGGCAAATTTATATTGGTTCCAAAGGTTGTGATTGAGGTCAAGGAGTGTACTTTGCGGAAGAGGGTGATCAGGGAGTATCTTGTGAAGTGAAAGAACTTGCCAGTGGAGGATGCTTACTTGGGAGAGTGAGTATATATTACAACATCCAAAGTTGGGATTACTTGAGGACAAGCAACCTTGGGCAGGGGGGAGGGAGGATTGTAATGTCCCCTTCTTGCACTTGATAAGTTTGGGAGTTCCATTAGCCTATTCTAGGGTTCTCGTAGGCTAAGTGGACCTGCTTAGGGGACTCAGAGCCTGTGTTGGGCTTTGTGGTAGTTTCAACATTTTCTGGTAGGGGTTACTATTTATAGCAGTGGCCATTTTTAGCACTTACTATTTATAGTAAGTTTTTAGTGCATCTTAGATTGTGTTAGTTTGGTGTTTGGACACATTTACTATTTTTAGTAGTTGCTAGTTTTAGTAAGTTATTTTTAGCAGCTGGTCTCAACCTCTGTTACTCTAGCGGTGCAATATTTCCTATTTGGGCATTGGTGAGTTGAGATATCCCCCTTAGTCTTTTTTTTGAATTTTATTAGCACAATCACCACTGTTAGCATTAGCTCCAATAATCAAACCAACTGAAATGAAATCCTCCACTTTTTGATCACCAAGATCTCGATGTGGGCGAGGTGAGAGCATACAGTGCAAGGGGATCGTTAGCAATAAACTAAAATTGAAATTGCAATGCTGTAGGCAACTAGTCGACCATTCTGAAGCAAAATGCTGGGAATGTAAATGTAGGCAGATAACTGACCATGCAGCTCTACCACTTATTCAGCGGGAGTGAAGTTATTACAATTTATAAGGCGGCAAGCGAACCATGAATCCACACTACCACTTATTCAACGGGGGGGATATTTAAACCATAGTTTGCGGACTCTCCAGGACTCGCCGTGGACTCGGCAGACTCGGGAGTCTGTGGCTGAGCCGAGTCGACTCACCACAAACTCGGGAGTCGAGTCCAAGAGAGTCCTGGGTCGGGACTCCCGAGTCCAGAGGTCGGACTTGGGAGTCCCGACCCAGGACTCTCCTGCGCGGCTGGGAGTCAAAATGGGTTAAAAAACCATATTTTTTTTTACTTTTTACTTCATTTTAACTCATGAGTTTGTGATTTTCAGGTCTGCAATTTGATTTCAGGTTGAAAGAAGCTAGGAGAATGAGCTAAAAGGATCAAAATAGAGTCAGGTAAGCGATTTAACAATTCTTTTTTTTTTGTTTTCTTGAATTTCTTCCATTCAAAATATAAAAAAATCAAGAAAAATAAGGGAAAATGTTGCCAATTTTTTTTCTATTTTCCTTAATAGCCTAATTCTACTATTTCTAGTTTGGTTTTGCATTTTTTTTTTTTTCCCCAAATGTTTGAAACTTTGAATCACATTTTTTTGCTGATTTTTTAGCAAACCCTTGCTGAATTTTTTTTTTCCATGTTGAACTTGAAACAACAATGTCGTCTTCAAATCCAAAGGGAACGAAAAAAGACCCTGCATGGAAGTATGGAATACCAGGAAACAAAAAAGGTGAAGTGACATGTACTGAATGACATAAATGGATGACAGGAGGAATAAACAAATTAAAATACCACCTTGCTAGAATACCTGGGAAAAATGTGGAGGGATGCACTAAAACAACTCTTGAGATTATTAGAGGGATGACGGCCCTTCTTGCTGAATATGAGCTAAAAAAAGATGAAAGACAAAAATCAAAGGATGCCCTAGCAACAATGATGAGTGTATCCCATTGTACACCAAGTATGCCCCATGGTGCGGCAAGTCCAAGCATCCATGCTCCACATTCATCTTTTGGTGAGAGTCCTGAGGGTTCCTATTCTACTGCTAGTGCTAGCCAGGGTCCTTCATCAGGACCAAATTATTTTATTCCACATAATGTTCCAGGAGCACAACCTTCACTTGAAGGTACTGGTTGGAATAAAGAAAAGCTTCATGAAGCTGGGATGGTTGCTGCAAACGTTTGGTACTACAATAATCTACCTTTCAATGTTGCAAACAACCCATATTGGGAAGGTTTAGTGAATGCCCTTACAGTTGTAGGAAAGGGGTTTAAGACCCCATCGGCTAGAGATTTGAGTGGACCATTGCTAGGGGAAGCCGTAAAGAATACACGACTTGTGGTTGATGAGCAAAAGAAATTTTGGCGAAGAAAAGGTTGCAACATTTTATCTGATGGGTGGACAGATGGACGATATAGAACTCTCCTAAACTTTTTAGTGGCCTCCAATGGTGGATTGGTGGTCCTAAAATCAATAGATGCCTCCCATGAAGTTAAAAATGTTGAGACTTTATGCAATCTATTAGATGGGGTGGTCTAGGAGGTTGGAGTTGATAATGTTGTCCAAATTATCACGGACAACGCAGCTGCATATGTAGCTGCAGGTAGGCTACTTATGGAGAGGTATCCCACAATTGCATGGTCTCTGTGTAATGCACATTGCTTGGACCTATTGCTAGAGGACATTGGGAAGATTTCATGGGTGAAAAGAGTGGTTGAAGATGCAAAAAGTGTTACAAAATTTATCTACAACCATACTTGGGTGCTTTCTTTAATGAGGAAATTCACAAATGGCAAGGACCTTGTGTGACCTGGAGTGACACGATTTGAGGGGTTAATTTTGTTATAATTTAACATTTGTTTTCATTTTTTTAGGTGACAAAACTTTTGGTGAGGGTTCTTCGTATGCTGGATGGAGATGGCATGCCAATAGGTTTCATCTATGAGGCCATGGATAGGGCCAAAGAGGCCATATCACATTACTATGGCGGCAACAAAAAGAAATATGAAATCATATGGCGCATCATTGATCGGAGATGGACAAACCAACCCCACTAGCCGATTCATGCCTTTGCCTACTTCTTGAATCCGAAGTTCTACTTCTTGGACACATTTAAGGCGGATGAGGAGGTCATGGAAGGTCTTGTCACTTGCATTGATAGGATGGTGCCTGATAGTGAGCTGAGAGATAAGGTGCTTGATGAGTTGGAGGTGAGATTTGTTACATCTTATTTATGAATTTGCAATCTTGAGCCTTGACTATCTATGAATTTTCTATATTTGATTTACTTTTTCTTTTATCTATTCAAGGTCTACAAGGGTGCAAAGGGGAGACTCTTTTCCTCCCAACAAGCAATTGAAAGGAGAGGAAAACAACAACCAGGTAAAAAATGAAATTAGAAACTTGATTCTTACATATAGATTTTTACTTTATTCTTATTTCTTAATACTTATATTTTTTAAACATGTTTTTGTAGATCTATGGTGGGAGAACTATGGTGCTAGCACACCAAATCTTCAAAAGCTAGCCATACGTGTCTTGTCGCAGCCATGCAGTGCTTCTGGGTGTGAACGCAATTGGAGTTTATTTGAAAACATTCACACAAAGAAAAGAAACAGGTTGACTTAGCAGTGCCTAAATGATTTAGTTTTTGTTTGGTACAACCCTCGCCTTCAAAGTAGAAAGGTGGAGGGTGTTTCACACGAGTCCATTGACTTGGATGACATTGATCCATATGGTGAATGGACTATCGATGAACAAAATGATGAGGCTGATGTCTTCCTTATTGATGAGGATCTTGCCGAATTAGAGAGAGCAGCAATAGTAGAAGAAGAAGCAACAAGATTGGATGCCATGGAGGACAACGAAGACACATTTGAATATCATTTTTCCCCTGCTCGATCTCGTAGTCCTCATTTGGATACTACAACATGGGCACCTTCTAGTTCTAGGCCTCCGAAAGTGAGTACCATTGGGAGGGGAAAGAGGAAGATGTAGATTACATGTGGTTGTTAATGTTTTCCTCTTTTTGACATGATTATATGTAAACATTTATAAACTTATGATGCTGTTATACATTGAAACTATGAGTATTTGATGACTATGAATGATTAAATTTCAATTATTGAGTGTTTGATGATCATATGACATGTGTAATCTTTGAATTATGAGTGTTTGATAATCAAATTAAGCTCTTATGTTCTCTAAATGCATTAATTTGTTCTTGATTTTTTGTAAAACTACGGTTTTTTTTTTGTCGAGTCTTTTCCCAAGTCTGTCCCGAATCCCGAGTCCGAGTCATATTTTTGGGCTGCCGAGTCCACGGCAAGTTTGAGTCTGCAAACTATGATTTAAACAATATGTGCTGGAAGTAAAATAATACTCAACCACTTCTTCAGTGGGATTAATTACAAAACTGAAATATAGAATACTCAACCACTTATTCAACGGGAGTAGTAAATACAAATGTAATATGCTGAAAGAATACTACTGTAATCAGTGTTCCAATATGCCTTCTTTTAGAATGAATTTTCAATGAATTTTGCTCTAACTTCGAAACAATGATTTCACAATATTCCTTATTACAAATGTGGATGAGAACAACAAAGGAATATAGCATTAAACTTAATAACCAGGTCTGATATGAAAAAACCAGCAAACTGAAAACTCAAACCAGCAAGCTAGGAGATCACTAGAATGTTCATATCTCCTTCAATACTCATCCAAATGACACCAAATCAAATACAAATGAAAGCTAGATGAAGGGTGACCATGAACAAGACATCAAACATCGTCAATACCCCTCAAATTATTATGCATGCATCCCAAAGCGAAATCTGGAAATGCCAAAACCTCCTTGATAAGGGCGACATGCTCTAGAAAATTAGAGGCGTCATAATAAAATCCGAAACTTGCTGCAAAGGGGCGCCCAAGGTAGGAAAGAAGTTATCTTCAATACCCAGAACCAATAAAATATCCACCAAGGAGTTACGAAAGAAAATATGATTAAACTATTTACAAACCAACAACATTAAATTAGATTATACAACAACAATCTGAATCCGGAAATCAGGAATAAACTCAATCTGCACTTTTGGATGAAGCGTAGTCTTCAGAATCCAGCTAGGTAACTGTCTTGCAAGTACGAAACTGAATGGATGGAGCTAGGAGGTATGCTTTCCTCAAAGCGAGAGTTCTGAATTCATTTCAACAACATTTCGATATAATCAACATCAATGAATCCAAAAGCTGGAGCAAAGCCTCTTTAAATAGAACTTTGAGGCGACCTTTCAAATTCTTCTTTTCCCTCCAAAAGGGGACGCCCATCTCAAGTTTGCATTTTTATATTTTTAAAAACAACTTTTATCTCCTCCTAGGCGTCCAAGGAACAAGGGAAATAATATAACATTTTAAATATTTAATTCTTCTTCCCATGAGGCGTCCACTCCAAAAGCCCACCTTTTAAAACAACATCAAGTCATTAAACCAAGCCAAGGGGCCCAAAGAGTTATTAAAATAATAAAATGACTTAATGAATCCTCAAATGCCAAAATGAGCCAAAAAGTGTCAAGGACCAAAATACTCATTCTGCCCTGCCTGAAATAGAAAACACTTTGAACCGTTGAAACCAACCGGAGCACTGCCAAAAATATAACTTACTAAAAATAGCATATTGCTAAAAATAGTAAGTTGTTCCAAACTCATTTTTGAGCACAAACCAAGCAACCATCATGACTTACTAAAAATAGTAAGTGCCTAAAAAAGTTTTCAAATGGAGATGCATGTTATATCATTCTAAAGCACTCTGAAAACCGAGAAAAGCCCAGAAACCTTTTCTGCATGCAAGGTATTTGCCAGAAATGCATGTCATTTTCTCAACATGCATGTTACCTTATTCTAAAGCTCTCCAAAAATCCAAAAAGCTCCACCAGACATGCATAAAAAACTCTCACATTGAAACCTTCAAAAGCTCATCTAAAACCTCCTACAAAATAGGAAACCCTAATTTGCACTTCTGACTAGCCTACGGGCCTCCAAAAATAGGCTATCAGTCACAGAAGAACATATGGCTAAAATGGGGACATTACATGAGTTCTAAGGGTTATCAAATTAATATTTATATTTTCGTCACTTACGTTCTATTATAAAGTTACTTTATAACTTAAGTGAGGGTCATGTATTCATAAAAGGACCCCTTGTCTCACACATATGAATAAGGTGAATAAAGTTGTTTTTAAAAGCAAATTTTTAGCCTCCAAAAGTGGATGCCAAACTTGGGGGAGACATAAGTGAATTTTAAAATAAATTAAAAGGCTCATGAAGGGGGCGTGGCTTCTTGGAGGGAAAAGTGAATTTTAACTTGTGTTGCCCTAATTTCCTCCCCTCTTCATTTCATTATCTCTATTTTGGCAACATAATAGAATGTTGCTGGATTGCTTCTAGATTTCCATTTTCTGCTAGTTGAGGACGGAAACCCTCATCTTTGGTTGCTGGTTTTGGTGGTGAGAGATCCACCCTACTCGGAAGGAGTGATTCTACTTCAGGGATCACCTTTGCATTCACAAAGTTCCAGATTTTCACCAATTTGGAGGTTTAGAATGAAAATTTTCTCCATATTTTGATGTGGGATTGGAGGTTTTGGTGTGATCGATGCATTGCTACATTTTGGTGTGTTTGGAGGTGTTTAGATTCATTTTCAGCGGTCTGTTATGCATTTTCAGAATTTTGGAAATTCACATTTTTATAGTGGTTGGAAGTGCTAATTTGCTTGTAGCTTTGTTGGTGATTGAGACTTCATTTTGGGCATTGTCTCAAAGGAATCCTCACAGTTGGGTGCCACATTTAGAGTGCTCATTTGAATTTTTTGGTGGAGATTTGAATTTAGGGAGCTGGTCGCCTCTCCTAGGGAGCTTTACCATTTCAGGGTTTGCATTTTCAGACTACTTTCACAGGACAGCAACTTTTAGGGTCTGCAATAGCTAATTTATGGTGTCTTTTCTCATTTAATTGTTGGCCAATGTGAAGTAGAGTGTTGGGAGTTGATAGGTGATGCTTTTGGTGATTACCATAAGGAGTTGTATGCAATTTTCTGCCCATGTAGGACTGTTATCAGGTCTGATAATCATTGTTTCCAGGTCTGAAACATCTTTCATTAAGTCTGATTTCATTTGTTATCATCGCTAATAATGATGTGTAATGATTCAATGTGAAGATAATGCAATTTCATGGTTTATTTCCTTCTTGGCTATGTTTCCTATGAATGTTATGTTATGTTAAAAACACTTGAATGCATAAACAAACCTGCAATCCACATTATATTCAGAAAACAAACCCCCAAAAAAATCAGGGCTGGTTGTTACAGGAACTTGAGGAAATAATAATAATATATACATTTTCTTTTCCCTCCAAAACTTTATTTTGAGTGTCTAGAAATTCTTTTTTATTTAGACATTACTTTTGGACCCTAGTCCTAATTAGGGTTTAACTTTTTAATAATAGAACATAAGTTACCTTTGATAAATATAACATAAAGTTACTTTTAGGATAACTTAAGTTAAATTATTAAATTATTTCCCTTGCAGCAGCCCTATAGCCTATGGAAAATAAAGTAATAAGCTAAGATGCTCCTGATTAACTTCACTTGAAAAAGGGAACATGACACTCAATGCCATTGTTGAATTATGATTAGAACTAATCTATGTGATTAAGTACCACAAATGATTTAGGTACCATAACCACGTATGAATGCCTATCAATTGATGAGTATGATCTGAAATGATCTGAATTAAGATGCATCAAGATGAAAGCATGATGTGGTGGAGACAATCCTTCCATTAAATGTCTCCTCGTACTAAAACACCTAAAACCCATTGGGGATGTCCTAGGTAGATAAGATTAGTTATTGAAGTACTGTTGCATCCCATGTTGGAATATTTTGTCATTGATGTCAAGGTTGCAGGTTGCTTGTGTGCTTGAGCTGCTTGAGGTGCTTGACCTACTTGAGCCACTTGACGTGCTTGAGCTGCTTGAGGTGCTTGACCTACTTGAGCCACTTGACGTGCTTGAGCTGCTTGTGTGTCTACATCAGCTACTTGGTAGTCTACTTATCAATTTATGTGCCACATCACCTTTGAATGGTCAACCAAGCATTTTATTGAATTGGTTGGGACTTGTTTAGATTCAAGATTCATACAGTCCATTGGAAAGCCTTGTGCGCGGAATCTGGAGAGGCTGCAGTTGAGGCAGGTTTGGGCACCTCTCAAGGCGAGAGGAGAATCTGTTGAAAGAGCAGACAACGACTGGCGCTAGCCGACGAAAGAGGGCCTCCAGAGGTTGGTTCGAGGGATCTGTCTGCAGCTAGGGACAAGATAAGGCAAAAATAAAGGCAAGGGTGGGACTCACAAATCTCGAGTGAGTGATTAAACTTGTTCA
The DNA here is from genome assembly GCA_007115665.2 of Sequoiadendron giganteum. Classification (NCBI taxonomy): domain Eukaryota; kingdom Viridiplantae; phylum Streptophyta; class Pinopsida; order Cupressales; family Cupressaceae; genus Sequoiadendron; species Sequoiadendron giganteum. The sequence goes on from CM021104.1 coordinate 53,374,392, forward strand.
AGCCCTCGTTTTCTTTCTACAGTTAACCCATGCACAGGGGGGTCTGTCATTTCCGTTTAAACTTGCATATTAGCACCTTTTCAGCACTGGTAAACAACAAATTTTATAATTTGGGGAGGTTTATTAGCCTTAAAACAAATTATTAAAACAGTTACACAGCCAGTATTTTATCCGTGAGGAAATATTTTCGCAGTAAAGTTGAGGCATAAGGGTGGACATAATGGATGACAATGCAAGCATGCTGATTCCTTATGGCATGCCCTGCAACCAGGAAAGCCCCGCAAAATACTCTTTCATTACTACAGGAGCTTTAGAATCAATATTGTTGCAATATCAAAAACAAAACCAAACTCAAGCAAAGGAGATTGACACAGGAATAAACATAACCTTTGTCAATGCCAAACAATATAAGAGGATATTGCAATGTAGACAGGTTAAAATAACAAGGAAGTGAAAATGATTGGGAAGCAAAAAATTTGTAGCAATACTTCCCAAAGCAACCTTCAATGCTCAAACTGCATCGATGAGGGATTACAACAGTGCAATGCAATAGACCAGGGTGAGTTTAAAAGTAAGTTAAATCAGTTGGGAACAGAGAAGGAAAAACAGACAGATGCAATAGCAAGTTTGGAGGAGGAATCAATGTAGCAGGAGTCCAAGGAGCACTCTGAGTCCATCTTAAAAGGGGGAGAGGATAGTTAGGACAGTCAAGAGCTATACAGCCCCATGTCAACCCCTTTAACGTGGTCTTCTAAGTTGTATGTTAAGGAACTATTGGCTTTGAAAGGGAGGCTAGACATGCTAGAAGTTAGGGCACAGGTGAAGGATAACGAGTTTCAATTGCTCTCAAAAGCCAACCAACAGCTGGCACAAGAAAATAAGTTGTTTAAGAACCAAATAAACAACCTACAACACATCATGGAAGCAGGGTAGCGAGAGGTATTGGCTCTTAAATCTGAATTAAGTCAAATCAAACCCAAAGACAAAGCTCAAACAGGGGAAAAACAAGATTTACAACACTCCAATGAGTTTCAATCAATTCTAGCAAGCAAGGAGACCAAGGAAAAGGCAGAATGGGAAATTTAGAAGGGACCAAATCATGGGCACAAATGACAAAGGGGTCGATTGAGATGCAAAGAGAGGATATAAGGAAACAAATCAAGTTACAAATGTGGGAAGAAAAAGAAAAGCAGGGTAGAACAATGAACATAATAGTGAAAGGGTTGAAAGAACATGGTGAGGGTGAAGTCACAAGTAGGCTGGTAAGGGACTTTCTGTTAGACAAACTTCAGTGGGGGGTACACATCCTCCAAGCAAACAAAATTGGAAAAACAAATAAAGGAGAAAAAAACAGAAATATAAGGGTAACCTTGAAGTGTGTAGAAGATAGGAACAAAATCTTAAGAAGCAAAAGGTCCCTCCAAGGCACGCCATTTTATATAGATGAGGATCTAACTCCATTGTAGCTAGAGGAAAGAAGGAAAGAGTGGGAGAAAGTTATAGCAGCAAGAAAGGCAGGAATGATGCTTGGCTGTATAAAGGGAAAGCACAATTCAGGGACAACACGAATCATAATAAATAGGAAAGCGGGGGCCCCCAGTATCACCTCTCAATAGTAAGCTGGAACTGTAGAGGCTACCCTTGGAGGAGGGGGCCTGGGTTGGGGCCCATAGCAGAAGGAAAATATATTATCGCTCTCATGGAAACACATGAGCATGAAGGTTGTAGGATACCTGAATTTGAAGGTTATAACAAGATATCAGTTTGGAATGAGTTAACAAAAAGTGGCAAGGGGCATGGTGGGGTGACAATCTTGGTTAGGAAAGAATGTGAAAGAATCATAAAAATAGAAAAAAAAGACCCAAATAATCAATACATATGGGTGAAAATGGTAGATGGGGAGTCTACAATTTGGATTGCAGCGTGTTATTTTGCTCCCTATGGCTCTAAAATATACAAGAAAAGGAGCCTAGACAGAGAAGACCCTTATGAAGCGCTAAAAATAGACATAACAAAGTATTGTGCCATAGGAAAGATTATTTTACTTGGGGACTTTAATGCAAGAATGAAAAATAACCAAGTTTTATGTTTTAGTAAGGAAGAGGGGCAAAATAGTAATTCATTGTGGTTAGAGGAAGAAGAAAATCAGAAGTGGAAAAGGGTATCTCAAGACTCAAAAGGTGGTGTTTCATCTTTCGGTGACAAATTTGTTGGGGTTTTGCTGCCTTCATGATCTAATCATATGTAACGGTATAAATTTTTTGCCAAGGTCAGGGGCCTTCACATGTCATACTTATAATGGGCAAAGTGTGGTGGACTATGTCATTGGTTCACAAAGTATTATGCCAAGGATAATTGAGGTGGAAATAGGGTGTTGCCCAATAGAATTGAAATCTGATCATAGCCCTATTTACATAAAACTTGGAATGGAAAAAGATGTCCAGCAGAGAACTAGTCCACAACCATGCAAAAGAAGGGACCTTCGAGATAAAATTCTCCTAACTTGCGAGAATCAAGACATATTTAGAAAAATGCTTGAAAAACAGTTAAAGGAAATAAAAAACACTGGCAGCCCCAGCAGAAACCAAAACATTATAGACAGTAGCAAACTGATGGCAATCATCCACAAAGCTCTCACAACTTGCAAAAGAGCTAAGGGTAGAAGAGATACCAAAAACAGTTTTCCAGCAAATCCATGGTATGACAAAGAGTGTAAGGCAGCCAAAAAGGGTTTGAAAATTTCTGGAAATGAACATGCAAATAAAAAACTATATGAGAGATTAGTAGGAGCAAAAAAAGAGGAATTCATGATAGTAAGAAGGAGAGAACTAATTTCTCTTGGAAGGCACAACCCAAAGAGTTTCTGGAGAGAATTGCAACATGCTAGAGGTACCAATGAGAATAACATCACGAATATTCAATGGTTAGAATACGCAAAAATATTGTATGAAAGAAACCAAGATAAAACCTTACCTTTGACAATTAACACTAATGATAAACTTTTCACCACAAAGGATATCAAGGTTGGTATTAAAGCTTTGGCCGTAGGGAAGGCTCAGGACATTGATGGGTTACAGGCTGAATATTTGAAATGGGGTTTAGAGCTCTTGGCACCACATATCAAGAAGATTTACAACAAGGTCATTCAACATGGTTTTCCAACAAATTGGACGACGAGTGTTGTTATCCCTCTCCACAAGAGTGGTGATGTCAACAACCAGTCAAACTACCGCACCATAATGATTAATCCTCTTTTTGGGAAGCTCTTTGGGAGCATGGTGGAATGCAAAATCAGCTGTTGGGCTGAGAAGGAAGGCAAAAGGGCGAAAGGGCAAGCGGGTTTCAGACCAAAGCATTCTACAATTGACCATTGCATCACTCTCAGACACATGGTTGAGAAAGTTTGGGATAAACAAGGTAATGAGGTTTTTTGTTGTTTTGTTGACTTCAAAAAGGCTTTTGACACAGTCCCTAGAAGCAAACTTTGGGACAGAATGGAACAACTTGGATTTCCAGTAAAGTATAGGGCTGCTGTCCATAGATTTTATGATCAGGTCCAGGCTAAAATCAGAACAAAGGAGGGTCTTCCAGAGTGCTTTGGAAGCGACATTGGGGTCAAGCAAGGCTGCCCTTTGTCTCCCACTTTGTTTGGGCTATACATAGACAAGTTAGAGGAGTGGTTAGACAAGCGGTGAGGCAATGGTGTGTTATTGGCCACTTATGTAGTCAAGTTGCTGCTTTATGCGGATGACCTTATGGTAATGGCAAATTCTAAAAATAGTCTTCAAGAACATCTAAAAGCTCTAGAGCTATTTTGCAAGGATGTAGGGATGCAAGTGAACATCAACAAAACCAAGGTCATGATATTTACGTTGAAAAGAGCTAAGAAACAATTAAATTTTGAGTTTGAGGGAAACCCCTTGGAGGTGGTAAATGAATACAAGTATTTGGGTCTCGATTTTTGCAACACTCTTAGTTGGAAGACCTGCAGGGCAAAAAGAATTCAAGGAGGTTGGAAAGCTCTCTACTTGCTACAAAACAGATGTAGATCAGCTGAGCTATGGGATTGGAAAACAAAGAAGAAATTATTTGGGCTGCTTGTTACACCCGTGGTCTTATATGGCTGTGAAGTTTGGGGCTGCAACACATCAGCATTAAAATGGAGGCAAATAGAAAGATTACAAAAGCACCTAATCACAAGCAATTTCAAGATAAAAAGTACAGTTCCGTATGAGATTGTTTTAGCTGAGGCAAGAGCTTTTCCGATGGAAATGGCAGCATTAATTCGTTTATTAGGCTATTTGAAGAGAATTGAGAATATGGAGGAGCATCGATGGCCCAAAATTGTGGCGGAAGAAAACTTAACTAGAAGGAAGAACATGTGGATGAACCAAAATGTAAAGTGGATGGGAAAATGGGGGATAAGCATGCAAGAGTGTCCAAACACAAATGTAGAAATTAAAAGGTATGTAAAAGAGAAGGTCAAGCATATCATGTGGTCAAAACAACTTGGTCGAAAAAGAGAGCACTATGTTTTGCATTTTAACCCCACTTGTGATCACGGGCAAAAATATTATGTGGGTGCAGATATAAAGTGGAAGGCTAAAATGTTGATAGCCCAGTTAAGAACTAGTTCCCACCGTTTGAGGTGTGAAACAGGAAGATGGAGAATACCCAAGGAGGCATGGGCAGATAGAATTTGTTGTTTTTGCTTTTCGGGTTTAGCAGAAACCGAGTGGCACTACGTCATGTAATGTAAGGCTTACGAGGACATCAGGTGCAATACTCAGATCTATTTAAAGTCAAATCGTTAGAGGCCTTGTTTGAAGAGGAGAAGATTGCTGAAACAACAAGTTACCTGATCAAAATACACAGTAGAAGAAATAAAATCAGCAAAGAGTTAGAGGGCTACAACGAGTAGTTGGTGGGGTCGGCAGCCACTCTATTTGTTGCAAGAAGCGGTTTTTGTTCTATTTCCTGGGTCCCATAGACTGGTTGGTCTCATGGATGTCATTAAAAGCATTCATTCATTATTCCTTACTTGAGGCAGCTTTTGGTTAATGCTTTCTAGTACGTGGCAGCTAATATTGATGTGGTAGAATATTCTTCGGCTACGTGGCTTTATTGAAGACCTTTGTCATAAAATTTTGAAAGCTTTCATAGGCTTTTTGTTTGGAGGCGGTTTTTGTTTTTGCAGTCATCGATTTAATATGGTGGCTCAGTTTTTTGCTGACAGGTGTCATTGAAAATAAGCTGAAAGAAAAGTCAGAGTTCTTTTGGTGCGATATATTTGGCAACGGCAGTTTTAAGAGCTTGGAACAATAATATTTCTCTTTGGGCCTTTTTTTTAATGTATGTTAGAATTATTTTTTGGAGGTTTGAATATTTCTGACGGGTCTACTAAGATGTGCTGGCACATGATGTTCTAATACAGAAGACGTGCTCTACCAGATTTTTTTTGCAACCGCTATTTGAAACCAAATTTATTATTGCATTGTTTCATTAAGGCTGGGTCGTGGTCCTTTATTGTCCTTATATGAGGCGGCTCCTTCAAAATTTATTGTTGAGGCGCCTTCTATACTTGGAGGTCATATTTATTTCTGACAGCATCTTCAAGCTTGGACGACTTAATATGTTGAATATATGAGCTGAGTCAAGAAGAAAAGAGCGAATATTTTGTGTGAATGAAGACTAGTGGCTGGAGGATGTGGTCTTTGCAAAATCTTTCGATTATTGATGTGGCTTTACCTTTTAGAAGATGTTTATACAGGAGACGTTACCTTTGGTGGCAGGAGTCTATTTTTGAAGTGCTGTGTCAGATTCATTAGAGTATGGAGTGGTGGTTTTAATGAGTGGAGTGTTCTTTAAGAAAATAAAATCTTTGTATCGTATATTCTTATTGGAGCTGCGTTTAAAAATTGATTATATGAGAACAATTAAGGGGTGAAAAAAAAGAGGAAGTTGAGCTATTCTCTGTGCGTTGAGTTCTTATAGAAGACGTTTTGTGCCAGAAGCATGGGGGGCTAAAAAGTGTGTGATTTTTTGAAAGTAACAGTCTTCATGTGAGTCGAGTAGCTCTAGATGTTAAGTCCCAGGTGGTATATGATTGTTGTTGTTGCTTATTTAGAGTGCCTGAAGTCTACGTGGGAGTTTACTGGTTTTCAATGACCATGTGGAAGTCGTGAGGAGTGCAGAATCTGTGGTGTGAGTGTTTCCAGAGTAATTTTTGCAGTCCATAGAAGGTTGACTTTTTCTGTGAATAGAGACTTTATGCAAGAAGGTGTAGTTCTAAGTTGATGATGTTGAGAACAAGCCATAAAGTATAAGTAGTGTGGTTGTGTCCGTGGGGGTATGAGTAGTCTTGATTTTACGCAGGAAACTTTTGTTATCTTTGTTATGGCATGAACTGAATAGTGTTTGATTATAGAGCTTTGTCAAGTCTGCTGTTGGTACTTTGATGATTCGTTCGTATGCTGTGAATGGGTATCACGAGTCATCTTTTGGTGGTGCACTATCAGAGGTATTTGCAGTTAATAGTTGTGGAGTTCATGATCTGATTAAGAAGATTTTCAGTTAGAAGTGAATGTGGTAAGATAGGAGTCTTAAGGAGCTATAGGTATTTTGCTTTATTCTCTTGACGGTTTTTAGTATGGCGGATTTGTCCTACTACTAAATCCAAGCTGCTGTGTGAATTTGAGAAACCTTGGATCAAGCATGAAGAAGTGTTGATGATATCTGAAGCATTGTTTGGTGCAGGGGAGTTTTGAAGTGTTGATTCTGCTCTAGTCTTGAAGTACTAAGTTGTGTGAAGTGATCAAGTGTAGGTGGAAGAAATTTTGTATTCATTTTCAGCGTGTTTAGTGGATGTGAGCCTCACAGTACATGTGAAGGCATTGCTTGAATCAGTGCTTTGCAGATTTGTAATCGGAGTCCAGAGTTGGTGCTTCGAATGTGAGTTGGTGCTTCAGCTGGACGAAGTTGGTGCTTCGGGAGAGTTGGTGCTCTCAGTGAGTTGGTGCCCTTTGGAGATAAATAAAAGCAATATTTTGTCGTGGTTTTTTACCTGAAAGGGTTTTCCATGTAATCTTAGTGTTTATCTCGTTAATGGTGTTTGTTGATGCTCTTAATGTTCTGATTTATGATTTATATTTTAAATCTGGTTTAAAATTTTAAAAAGTTTTGAAAAACTGATTCACCCCCGCCTCTCAGTATTTCCTGTGTGCTCTTCAATTGGTATCAGAGCAAGTACCTTCTGCAAAGGCTTAAAAGCTTGAAGGTTGTTTCTGTGTGATCTCAAAATGAATGCTTTGGAAGGACTAGCAACGAATAGGGCTCCTCTATTTGATGGTACAAATTATGCTTTTTGGTGTGTTAGAATGAGAGCTTACTTGATGTCTTTGGGATTTGATGTTTGAAAAAGCGTTGTGTCTGGTTACACACCTCCTCAGAATCCTCCATCCACGGCTGATCAAAAGAGAACTTTTGAAAGCAACGCAAAGGCCATAAATGCAATTTTGTGTGGTTTGTCAGAAACTGAATTTGTAAAAGTCATGCACCGTGACATTGCTCAAGCTATGTGGGACAAGCTCAAGAATGCGTATGAAGGAGATGAAAAAGTGAATAAGGCCAAGCTTCAGACTCACCGGATGCATTTTGAAAGTTTGAAAATGAAAGAGGAAGAGAATATATCTGCTTATTTTCTGAGAGTAGATGAAGTGGTAAACTCTCTTAAGGGTCTTGGTGAAAAGGTTGAAGATAGTGTTGTTTTTCACAAAATCTTAAGGTCTTTATCCTTGAGATTTGATTCAAAGATTTCTGCTATAGAAGAGATGGCTGATCTTGACCAAATGTCTATTGACAAGCTTCATGGTCTTTTGACAGCTTATGAGATGAGAACGAATACTGAATCTTCATCAAAGAAAGAGACAGCTTTCAAAGCATTGAAGAAAGGCAAACAAAAGGAACAAGTATCAAGTGATAGTTCGTGTGATAATTCTGATTCAAAAGATGGATATAGTTCGTGTGATAATTCTGATTCAAAAGATGGATATTCCATGCGAAATTTGAAGAAGGGTTCCGGTAAATACAAAGGCAAGTTTGTCTTGTAAATGCTTCAACTGTGGTAAGAAGGGACACTATGCATCAAAATGCCCCTATGAGAAGAATGAGGACAGCGAGTGTGAGAAGAAATCAAAACATTCCAAGAAGGAGTTTCAAGGTAAGAAGCATAAGCATAAGAAATTTGCTAAAAGTCTTTATTCAAATGATCAAAATAGTTCATTTGAAGTCAGTGATATGTCTTTAGAAGAAGAAATTTCGTTTATGGCTGAAGAAGTAAATGAAGATTTAGATGATGACCAATATGATGAAGAAGCTAAAGTTGATTTTGAAGCAGAACTAATCAGTGCTTTAAATGAAATTAAGTAACTCAAAGAAAAATCAAAACTTGAAGTTGCTGCTGCAAGACGAAGTTAATGCAAAAATGAAGATATCTCAAGCACTCGAAGATGCCGAGAAGAAGATGTTTGATTAGAAAAATCAGATTGAAAAAGCTGAAAAATTGATTACTGATTTGAAGGTGCAGATTGAAGAGGGAAAGAAATAGATGAAGAAATCATAAATCATTTGAAGGTGAAAGAAGAGAATGTTGAGAGACTTAAAGTAGAGGTTGTTTCTCTTAAAAACATAAACAAATAATCAACACTGCTGAGTGAAGAAAATATAAATCAGAAAAGTTCTATGTCCTTTGAAAAGATTTATAATGCACAAAAGGCTCCTAAGGACAAGAGTGGAGTTGAATTTGAACAAGGTCGATGTTCCAAGTCTGAAAATGAAGAACAACAAAAGAGTTGTGCTGATTGCTTGAAGCTTTCACATTCAAAGAACATAAATAACACTTTCAAGAGACCTCCCATTCAAAGACAATCATATTATCAGGTTTAATGACTTTCTTTTATGGATATTGTTTTTCTTGCAACTGTTTTGGTCACAAAGCTGCAAATTGTAGAGTGTATGCAAAGAATAATTTTAGACATTTGAATAGAAATGGTTCTGCTCCTTGGATGAATTACAATGTTGTTTGTTACAAATCCAATAACTTGGGTCATACGGCAAAGATGTGTAGAAGAAATCATGCAGATTTTTCAAAGCAAAACAAGAAGGTTGATAAGACAAAAGAGGTGAAGATGGTTTGGAGGAAGAAGAATGAGGTTGAAAAGGTTGAATCAAGTGGAGCTGCTGTTAGTATTCATGAACTTGATGATTTCAGAAGAAAGATGTGCTTGGATTTAGGGGGAGTATTCATTGATACATTTTATCTACCCCGTTTCAGTGATGTAAGTTGTTTCAGATATCTGAGTTGTCCTTTTATGTTTTTGGTTTTCTGGAAATGTGTTTTGGAGTGAGTTATTTGAGTACCTTTTAGCTTGTAAAGCTGTTGATTATTCATTAGATTTTCATTATCCTTTAAGATGGGTTTCAGATTTTAATGTCATGTGATCAGCTTGTTTGTTCTTTATGACATGCCATTGGTTGTTAAGCTTGTCATTGATGTCAAAGGGGGAGAAATAAGTTAGGGGGAGCAGCGTTGGTTCATATCAGCAGATTGGTTTCAATGTTGGTTTCAGAGCAGTACAGGTTTCAAGAGGTATTATTAGAGGTAGTGTTTGGTTGTGGTTTCAGAGTGGTTGCCATCAATGACAAAGGAGGAGATTGTTGGAATATTTTGTCATTGATGTCAAGGTTGTGCAGGTTGCTTGTGTGCTTGAGCTGCTTGTGTGTCTACATCAGCTACATGGTAGTCTACTTGTCAATTTATGTGCCACATCACCTTTGAATGGTCAACCGAGCATTTTATTGAATTGGTTGGGACTTATATTATTCCTTACTTGAGGCAGCTTTTGGTTAATGCTTTTTAGTACGTGGCAGCTAATATTGATGTGGTTGAATATTCTTTGGCTACGTGGCTTTATTGAAGACCTTTGTCATTAAATTTTGAAAGCTTTCATAGGCTTTTGTTTTTGTAGTCATCGATTTAATATGGTGGCTCAGTTTTTTGTTGACAGGTGTAATTGAAAATAAGCTGAAAGAAAAGTCAGAGTTCTTTTGGTGTGATATATTTGGCAATGGCAGTTTTAAGAACTTGGAACGATAATATTTTTATTTGGGCCTTTTTTTTTAATGTATGTTAGAATTATTTTTTGGAGGTTGGAATATTTCTGACGGGTCTGCTAAGACGTGCTGGCACAGGATGTTCTAATACAGAAGACATGGTCTTCCAATTTTTTTTTGCAACCACTATTTGAAACCAAATTTATTATTCCATCGTTTCATCAAGGGTGGGTTGTGGTCCTTTATTGTCTTTATATGAGGCGGCTCCTTCAGAATTTATTGTTGAGGCGCCTTCTATACTTGGAGGTCATATTTATTTCTGATGGCATCTTCAGGCTTGGGCGACTTAATATGTTGAATATATGAGCTGAGTCAAGAAGAAAAGAGCGAATATTTTGTGTGAATGAAGACTAGTGGCTGGAGGACGCAGTCTTTGCAAAATCTTTTGATTATTGATGTGGCTTTACCTTTTAGAAGGTGTTTATACAGGAGACGTTACCTTTGGTGGCAGGAGTCTATTTTTGAAGTGCTGTGTCAGATTCATTAGAGTATGGAGTGGTGGTTTTAATGAGTGGAGTGTTTTCTTTAAAAATAAAATCTCTGTATCGTATAATCTTATTGGAGCTGCATTTAAAAATTGATTATATGAGAACAATTAAGGGGTGAAAAAAAAGAGGAAGTTGAGCTATTCTCTGTGCGTTGAGTTCTTATAGAAGACGTTTTGTGCCAGAAGCACGGGGGGTGAAAAAAAGTGTGATTTTTTGAAAATAACAGTCTTCATGTGAGTCGAGTAGCTCTAGATGTTAAGTCCCAGGTGGTATATGATTGCTGCTGTTACTTATTCAGAGTGCCTGAAGTCTACGTGGGAGTTTACTGGTTTTCAATGACCATGTGGAAGTCGCGAGGAGTGCAGAAGCTGTGGTGTGAATGTTTCCAGAGTAATTTCTGCAGTCCATAGAAGGTTGACTTTTTCTGTGAATAGAGACTTTATGCAAGAAGGTGTAGTTTTGAGTTGATGATGTTGAGAACAAGCCATAAAGTATAAGTTGTGTGGCTGTGTCCGTGGGGGTATAAGTAGTCTTGATTTTACTTAGGAAACTTCTGTTATCTTTGTTATGGCATGAACTGAATAGTGTCTGATTATAGAGCTTTGTCAAGTCTGCTGTTGGTACTTTGATCATTCGTTCTGTATGCTGTGAAAGGGTATTGCAAGTCATCTTTTGGTGCTGCACTATCAGAGCGCAGTTCATAGTTGTGGATTTCATGATTTGATTAAGAGGATTTTCAGTTAGAAGTGAATGTGGTAAGGCAGGAGTCTTAAGGAGCTGTAGGTATTTTGCTTTATTCTCTTGACGGTTTTTAGTATGGCGGATTTGTCCTACTACTAAATCCAAGCTGCTGTGTGAATTTGAGAAACCTTGGATCAAGCATGGAGAAGTGTTTATGATATCTGAAGCGTTGTTTGGGGCAGGGGAGTTTTGAAGTTGTGATTCTGCTCTAGTCTTGAAGTACTAAGTTGTGTGAAGTGATCAAGTGTAGGTGGAAGAAGTTTTGTATTCATTTTCAGCTTGTTTAGTGGATGTGAGCCTCACAGTACATGTGAAGGCATTGCTTGAATCAGTGCTTTGCAGATTTGTAATCGGAGTCTAGAGTTGGTGCTTCAGCCACTGGAGTTGGTGCTTTGGTGTTTTCGGAGTTGGTACTTCGAATGTGAGTTGGTGCTCACGTTGGAGTTGGTGCTTCAGCTAGACGAAATTGGTGCTTTGGGAGAGTTGGTGCCCTTTGGAGATAAATAAAAGCAATATTTTGCCGTGGTTTTTTACCCGAAATGGTTTTCCACGTAATCCTGGTGTTTAGCTTGTTAATGGTGTTTGTTGATGCTCTTAATGTTCTGATTTCTGATTTATATTTTAAATCTGGTTTAAAATTTTAAAAAGTTTTGAAATTTTAAAAAGTTTTGAAATACTGATTCACCCCTCCCTCTCAGTATTTCTTGTGTGCTCTTCATCCCACACCTTGCATAGTATTCCACATGATAGCCTCACTTACCTTAATTTGTAGCCCATATTCTTTTTTTTCCTAGCATCTTACTTGTACAACTAAATATGGAAAATAATCATCATTTTTGTCAAAAGAAGCCTTTTTACGATGTTAGTTAAGATGGAATGAACTTCCATCATAATTAAAGAGGAAAGGCCTGTTTTCTATTATGGTGCAAATTAAAATGGAAATGTTGGAGTTGTACAAGAATGCCTCAGAAGAAGAGGAGCATGAATGGATAAGGTTGAGGTTTCATTACTCACTGCTATGGTATCCTATCTCAAAATAGACCACTAGGCGCCCTATAGATTCTGAAGTAGAAATGCTGTGATGGGCAGAAATTACACAAGAACAAGGTTATTGCACTGAGACAAGAGAACCCTACATGGAAACTTATGATTTCAGAGTAGTCTGTCTCTCGGACATGATAGGTCATATGTAACAGCATGAGGACATGCAATACCTTAAGTTAGGGGGGTGATGATAAGCCTTTGAAATCTATATGATTGTATGATCTTTTCTATCTTTGGACATGCCTATGTAACCTGAAAATACACCTGACTAACATTTTTTTAATCCATTTCATCTAAATATATCCTTGAAGTGATTTATGTTTTATATTAGAATTATTGTAGATGAATTGATTGCTTTTTAAGTTGAAAGTGGTGAAAAGGGCTAATAAACTGTATTTTATATGATTAATTTGTTTTGTACAATTGCATTTTGTGAGCTTCTAAACATTCAAAGAAGGAATGGAGTTTCTGTGCAAGACCATAAGACAACTCCTTTGGCTTCACAAGTCGTTTATGTTGCTATGTAAGTTATTGCCTTCGCTACATTGCTCATTTCTGTTGCTGTAAAAATGAACGACTTTGCCATGCAAGTGATCTTCTTTGTTGTGCAAGCAGTCTCTTTGCTGCTCAGCATATTCTTTGACTGTGCAAACACTTCCTTTTGTTTTGCAACACAATAAAAACCACGTGAAGGATTGTTGAGCTATCCAAACCGAATTGCCAGTAATGAGTGAATAAGACACCAACATCTACATGATGACTTCAGCATAACAACACTCCAAAAAGTGGGGGCAGAAGGTTCTAAAGAGGTTATGTTTGTTTCATAACAAGCAAGGCATTGTTGAACAGCTGAACTGTCTCGAGTTGAAGATAAGAAAATGACGAGTTTGTTGTAGAAATAATTTTAGGAATAAATAGGTGGCAATCTATTTTAGAATTTGTTAGAATAGGACTGCCACTTCCTAGTATTTAGAATAGTGATTGTGCAAGTGCTCAACAATTCATCAATGGAAGACATTACTATACTAATTCAAGTGCTAGTTTTAAGGGCTGGGTGTGTTTTGTACGTTAGTTTGATTGGGAAAGGGCTTACCCATGAGGATTGGTGGCAGCAATTAGGTTTTCTTTGCTGTTTTATGTGTGATGATTTAATTTCTGTTGTGATTAGGTAACTTTTTGTTGAATGCAAATTGGTATATGATTTAGTTACAATAGTTTGTGTTATAGTTTTAATTTTATTCTGAAAAATTTAAAATGTATTGTGAGTTGAATGATTCCCTTGGTTTGCTGTTAGAATTAGCAATTATTTCTGATCTTGGTTATTAATTCTATAACTTTCCTGAAAGAGGACCTAGTAGATGTGCACTTCATTAGGAAGGATTTACAATCTTGCACGTACTTTGCAAGACACCTGGTCAAAAGCCAAACATTCTGGATTAAAATGATATTTAGTGTGCTCAACAATGCATCTCCAAGATCTAAGTGACATCTCAAATGTTTTAGGGACTTGGAGACACCCTCCTCTCTTTCTCTTTTTCCACCTCTCTCTATCCCCATTTTTTTGGAGAGTTTTGGGGACATCCCTAAGACTCTTTTTGAGGATTTCTTGGCATCACATAATGCCTCCTTTTTTAGGGGTCTTTTTGAGGACGTCCTTTTATCCCATAGCTGTCCTTGAGACTTTAGGGCATCTCCCACATCAGATGAATAAAAAGCAGCAGAAAATTAAAAACAACATTTTAAAACTAAGTTACCGGTTCGGATTTGGGTTCGAGGGTTCGGTTCATGGAATCGGTCAATTTTTTTTTTGGGGTTGGGTTCATCCATACAAAAACATATAAAAATAAAAATATATACATATTTACAATAGTAATTAAGTTCAAAAATACCACACATAGCATCATATATTGTATAATAAACAAAACTGCTATAAAAGTAAAAAACATTAGAATGTCAATTAGTCAAACTCGAATGTCATGATATATATTATATATTAAAATTAACTACATTGCTTCATTTCTCCTTGTAGGTAAGTATCAAGGAAGATTTCCCAATTGGATGACAATATTATAGATGAAGACTTGTAGGCAAACTTGGACTTGGAGAGTACATGGAAAATCAAATGAATTCAATGGGAGTTTGGGGGCAATGCCCCAAATGGAGTCGAGGGGCTATGCCCCTTGTAGGGGTCTAGGGGTAGTGCCCCCAGTGAGGTTGAGGGGCAGCGTTGTAGTGGGGTTGAGGGGCAGCACCCCTTGTGGGGGTTTGGGGGCAACGACCCCAACAAGGTTGAGGGGCAGCACCCCTCGTGGGGGTCTAGGGGCAATGCCCCCATAGGGTTGAGGGGCGTACATCAAAAGACCTCCAAAACCACACAAACCCTCATGGCGTACATCATTTTGCATTCACAATAAGACCCGAATTAAGACCTTTAAAGCTACACAAACCTTCATGGCAAACATCATTTTAGGGTTAGGGGGTAAAATTAGACTTTTTAAAGGTAAAAGGTCAAAAAAAAAATAAAAAATAAAAAATGTCCGAAGACGCTTTAGGTCCACCTGGGCCCAGTAGGGTTGGACCCACAATCTGTGGGCCAGACCCTGTCTGAACCCATAGGGGACCGGACCCGAATCTCGAACTTGGGTCGGACTAGACTGGGACCGGGGGGGCCTTGCTACAAACTGATAGAATAGTTTTAAAACAAATAGAAGCCTAAAGAGGGACCTAGTAAGGTCCCCTAACCCCAAAAAAGTTTAATAAACCATGCCTATTGTTGTTTTGCGTTTGCCAAAAAGTCGGAGGACAAGAGGAAGAAAGAAGAAAAGGAAGAGGGTGTAATGTCCCGTTTTATTCCTAAATGTTTGCAGCCTATGTTTCAAAAGAAATCAACAAAAATAATTAATATTACACCAAACTGGTATTAAATAAAGATTAAGTTATTAAAAATGGTCAACTAGCATATGAAGGATTATGTCCCTTGAGCAAGATATGGTAGGTATCTTTAGAAGGAAAGGGAATTGCGAAGAATTACTATGACTAGATACAAGTAAGGACATTAGTACTAGCAAATTAACTTATTTAAAATTAAATTATTATTCCCCAAATGCAGTGATGAAGAGTTGTAACTATTGCAAAGGCAATAGAGGTGAATTTGTGTGACTCCCTCAAACTTGAGATATAAGAGGGAGACCATTCATTCGAGAAAGACATCCATAACATCATTCAATTAATCAATTAAGAATAAATATTATGTGACTCCTAATGTGAAAGATTGTGACTCCTAAAATGAAAGGTTGTGACTCCTTCGAATATGAAAGGTTGCGACTCCCTCAGTAATAAGATATAAAAGGGAGATCATTTCCTTGTGGAGAGAGGAGGAATCAAGAAGAAATAGAAAAAGAAATCTAAGACATCAATTGGGAATAAAAATTGAGAACAATTTATAATATTCAGAAAAATTGGTGGCAGCCATTTAAGAATAAATTTATCATTTCATCAAGAGATATTTACTTAGACATAATCTAGTAGATTCCTTGAGAAATCATGTCTTGAATTTTAGGAACTGTTTTGCAAATAGGAAGGACAGCGAGTTCATGAGAGATGAAGGATGACTCACCTATCATGCTCTTATCAAGTTGGACAAAAGGTGGGATGAGCTGCCAACCTCCCATGCTTTTGAACCAAGAGTTGGAAGGATGACCAACCTTCCATTTTAGAAAAGAATATTTGTTATCTAGGAAATATATACTTAGAAGGTTATAACCTGTTATTATTTACCTGAGTCTATGATGAGGTGATATATGTTGAAAGATGTTTTGACTAGGTTAAGTGTTACAAACACCCTATAAGCTATTTTATATTACATCCTCATTAGATTCAAACTTGCCTCAAACTTTGTTTGAATGATTATGTGAAATGAAATATACTTTATTTAAGGGAAATTGTGTACTTGTTTCCATTTGATTGTTTAGGAAAAGAAGATGCAACCTGTAGTAAAGGATACCTAGATCCTTTTACTAAAATGCAAAATTGGCTTTGCACAAAGGAGTGGGATCTTGATATTCACAACACTCCCATAATTCATCATGATGAAGGATGCAACATTTTCTATCATTTTGAATTTCAACAATGGTAATCCAGAGTTTTGTATTCATTGCCTAGGATCTTTGTGGTAATGAAATGAGAGAAAACTTGTTTTAAATAGCAGGTCTTGCCAATTTCCAACTCTTGGTTTTGTTGTTGAGAGTTATTGGAAAATAGTACATGAGCCAAAAGAATATTGGACAATAAATTGTCCTCATACTTTAGAGGATGGTATTAACTTTATTGGTAGTCTAGTTGAGACAAGTATACTAACAACTACTCTCCAGGAACATCATTGTAGTATAGAGTCAGACATAACCAAAACAATTGTCACTAGTTGTAGAGTTTTCAATTCGTAATTATTTCAAATTATCGCAACAAAAGCTAATTACTGTTGGTAGATGGTAAATGCTCCCCTCGAGATTCGCGACATGGACTAATCACCTCCCGTGGATCTGTTAACTCTGGCAGTTGTATCGGGCATTAACAGGTTGATCTTGTGGTGCAACGACAACTATAGGCCAACAAGTGGTATCAAAGCCAAAGGTGTTGGGTTCGAATCCCCTCGGGTAACGTTGAGGGGGAGTTTGTTGGCAGATGGTCAATGCTCCCCTCGGGATTCGTGACATGGACTAACTGCCTCCCGTGGATCCGTTAACTCTGGCAGTTGTATCGGGCATTAGCAAGTTGATCTTTTGGTGCAACGACTGTTGATGTTATTGCAGCGTCGGTCTGCACTTCCAAAGAGAAATAAATTAAATATAAAGCAAGGGCCGACCCTACATTGTTTCCTATATTGGCCGACCTAAAATTATATTTAATTGTTTATTATTGTAAAGGGCCGACCTAAATGAAGAGGCACCATTGTAACATATATATACAAGGTCATTTGGTTATTGAAGAAATCTGAATTAAGAGAAAGTTCGCTATTACCTTAAGAGCAGAAATTTGCAATTACATGAAGAGCAAAGTTCATACTTGAGTAGAATTCGCAGTCCTAGAAGAAGCTCATACTTGAACAGCAGATGAATTCGCAGTCCTAGAAGAAGCTCTTACTTGAACAGCAGATGAATTCGCATTCATAGAAGAAGTTCATACTTAATCAGCAGATCATCATTACTATAGCAGCAGACTGTTCTTCAAGGAAGAGCAGATTCATTTGTATCTAAGCATCAAGGAAAAGTGCGAAATCCTTAGCCATTGCTGGGCTGTGTTGTAAGCAGATTTCTGTCATTATCATATATATATAAGAGAATCATTTGCTGGGTTTTTCTCCCTCAAGAGGAGGGTTTTCCCAGGGTATCTTGTTGTGTTCATTGTCTTATGTGTTGCATTTATATTATTATCTAATCTGATCTAAGAAACACTAACAACGACAACTATAGGCCAACAATTAGATTACGAGAAGGAGCAATGTCTAAGAATTACAAATCTACAAGGTTGATTTGGGATCTTGGTAACTTTAGGAGCATCTTAGCTTGTGATTGCTTGAGGACAAGCAATCTTGGGTAAGGTGGACCATGTGCCATTTTATTCCTAAATGTCTGCAGCCTATGTTTCAAAACAAATCAATAAAGATAATTAATATTACACCAAATTGGCTTTAAATGAAGAACAAGTTGTGAAAATGGTCAACCAGCATATAAAGGGTTGTGTCCCTTGAGCAAGATAAGGTAGGTAGATCTAGAAGGAAAGGGAATTGTGAAGAATTATTATGACTGATTACAAGTAATAGACAACAGCACTAGCAAATTATCTTATTTAAAATTAAGTTATTATTCTCCGAATGTAGAGATGAAGAGTTGTAACTATTTCAAAGGCAATAGAGTTGAACTCCCTCAAACTTGAGATATAAAGGGGAGAGCATTTCATTTGAGAAAGACATCCATAGCATCATTCAATTAATCAATTCAGAATAAGTATTATGTGACTCCTTCTAATGTGAAAGATTGTGACTCCTTCGAATATGAAAGGTTGCGACTCCTTCAAATATGAAAGGCTGCGACTCCCTCAAATAATAAGATATAAAAGGGAGATCATTTCGTTGTGGAGAGAGGAGGAATCAAGAAGAAATAGAAAAAGAAGTCTAAGACATCAATTTGAAACAGAAATTGAGAACAACAATTAATAATATTCAGAAATATAATTGGTGGTAGCCATTTAAGAATAAATTTATCATTTCATCAAAGAGGTTATTTAGACATAATCTAGCAAATTCCTTGAGAAATCATGTCTTGAGTTTGAGGAACTGTTTTGTAAATAGGAAGGACGGACAGCCTTCTGAGTTCAAGAGAGATGAAGGATGACTCACCTATCATGCTCTTATCAAGTTGGACAAAAGGTGGGATGAACTGCTAGCCTCCCATGCTTTTGAAATAGGAGTTGGAAGGATGGCCAGCCTTCCATGCTCTTGGACTTGATCAAGGAAGATGGTCAGCCTCCAAGGTGAATTGAGGGATGGGAGGGCGTCCAACCTTCCATGCTCTCGGCAAGTCAAGGATGGCCAACCTTGAGAATTGCTGGTTTGCAAACATTTCCAAGGAATTCATGATGCAGTTGGCTGCAAGGAATATGCTGTGATGCATTGATCCAAATATTAATGATGCCATGATTTATTGATCTAAATATTATGATGCCTTGATGTATGGGATTTGGATATTATCATAATTTCCTGTTACTTATTATTACTAATATCAGTTTTTAGTGATTAATATTGTTTGCAGGTGTAAAATCAGGAATTTCCCAAATAGGGACATTACAAAGGAACAGTTTCTGATATATCAATCCGATGATACCTCTGATTTCTAGACTTATTGCTCAATAAACCTATGAACCTATGTACCATGCATGATTCTACATTTCTTCTTTTGGCATCTCTCAATATAAATCATGTTTCATATTATGTCTATGATGATTGGTCTATCAAATAAATTATGAAATTAGTGAATTGCTTTTGTACTTAACTTTTTAGAATTTCAGCTTCTTTTGGTTTGTTTATTTTATTTTTAGGTATTGTTTTTCATATATTTGTATTATAAAAATTCAAACAATAACCATTCATCTGCCATCTCCCTGCCCAAAATTAGGAAAAAATTGTACCGCACCCAAAACCCATCCCCTCGCCCTTGAAACTTGGAGAAACACTGGAGATAAGACATGAAAACATGCAGTCCCTTGTAGATTGTATCTAATACCTACCACATACACCAAGCTATTAGTTTGTGTTCCTAGACTATGACAAATTCCTTCTTGGTTCCCTTTGGAGGCTCCATCAGTAATATTTTTTTCACCAGTCAAGGAGGGCAGTGAATTCATTTAAGCATGGCATTGTATTTTTTTATTTTTTCAACCCCATTATTTCTAGTTAATATATGCATTCTCTAAGAAGTTACTGCCAAATTTTTTCCCAGCATCAATCCATTCATGGCAATCACTCAGTTGTTTTTCCTGAATCATCAAGGACTTTAGAAAAAGTTGGTGCTACTAATTATTTAATAGAATAAACTATCTACTAATGATATGCCCACATGCCTTATTAAAAAATGTACACAACACCATATGATAGAAATAGGAGCCTTCATCATTTATGATTGCAATGCACATTATCTCCAATATGTTGATGCCTGAGTAACAAAAGGGTCAACCCACACTAGGATGGAGAACTCTCATTTGTCAAGAGATGAATGTATGGGAAAGGGAGTGATAGGTACAATGGTTGAGTGCAAAAGCCTATACTAACTTAACTTTACCTAACAATTACAAAGCCAAAAATGAATTCAAATTCATAACTACAGTAGACTTCGTACAACCATTCTTTTAGTAAAAACATGTTCTAATTTGATTCTGCGCTGCAAGCTTAGTCAGCATCTCTGCTTACAACTAGGAAGTTGTGCGTGGAATGTTGACATAACGGAGGACAGTAGGAACTTGAAGCCAAAGGGTATTTGTTTGTGAAGATATTTTGGGGTGCACTGATGCTGAAGTCTTCAGTGAAGTAACTCCTGAGTTAGTACTGTTAGATTGCAATCCATGCATACACAATTTTACCAATCCATCAGTAAACCAAAATTTAAACCAAGGGTCATTAAGTATATTAGACAAATATTTATTCATTCATGATTATATTTGTATTAACACGTAATACCAAACTATCTTACATTTGTTGCTCTGTTGGAAAACTTTCATGGTTTTAGCTAGGCAGTAGTAAGTGTGGTACAGATTAGGGTGATGCATCAGATGGCAGCAGGGAACCTGAAGCCAAGGGAACTGTTTACAGTTGGCTTGGGGTGAACTGAAATAGATATTGAGGATGAAGCAACTCCTGATGTTGTAAGGCTGATTTTAATCCATTTCTAATTTCTTGTAAGCCCTTCTGAATCTTTTTGGCAACCTGGATCATTCTTTGTAAGGTCATTATGAGTTCTGGATTCTTGCTAAACCTGTACAAACTTTGACGCTGACTTCAATTTTTTTCTTTTCTGAATTCTTCCATTTCTCCAAAGTTTCATGTCATTCCCGTTCTTTGCATTCATTCAAGGATGCTTTGTGCTGCCTCTGATTTGCTATATTTCTTTCTAGTTTTGATACTTGGTTTACAATTGTAAGTGCTACATCAGTAGGCTCTAGGGCCTATTGGTAACATGGTTCAAATGTTTTTGCATGAAAGGAAACAGGCTTTTTTTGTGTGCATATACAGTGTACATTATTCTGGACTTAGGGCCACATCACTATTATAATTATATCTGTTTACTGAGCAGAATAAAATGGGAACAAAGTTTATGGACTACGTTTTGCCATATCCTTAGATACCTCTTTGATTGTTAATTGGTTCAGTAGTTGCTTGCAATTCAGGATGCATATTGTGATTCATAAAATCAATTACTGGGTTTCTACTTTCTATTTTTCTTGCAAACTTATGGTTTTAATTTGATAATTGAATATTTTCCTAGTGCACAGGTATAGAGAACTCTTGGGTGCAATGCTTGGGGAGATGGAGCGCCACAGTGAAGATAAGGAACGCCGCATTATATGGCTCCAGCATATTGAGCCACTTTTCAAGGCCATGGGACTTGTTATTCTAGCTTTTTTCAAGCGCCTATTTCCTCTTCTTTTTCATTGGTTGCATGCAAAAGATGATGCCACAGTGATACTGGTATGATTTATGGCCTAATGTTTATGAATGCTGGTTTTTTTCCATTTCCTTTTGTTGGTTGCATGCAACAGCCAACGTTACTATAATGCTATTATGAATTTAAGTTTAAATGCTTATGTATTTAAGCTTCCTACATTCCAACATAAAAAGCCTATGCAGAATGTGATCCCTATTGCCTTGCTCAGAGTCATTCTTTAGGTTGCATACATGCATTTGATTATCTCCATAATGCATGTCTCTGGTTTTTGCAATCTGGTAAATTTCCAAATTGTCTCCAATATCCTCTGGTGTTTAATTCATCCATATCTTCCTACTTATGGTAAAGCTCTGCTGTTAAACCTGTGCACAATACCTTTAGAGAAGGCAGGGTCATATCCACGCAGGTGCTAATAACAGCCTTGAAGCATATAAATGAATGAATGCTTGTTGGCTATATTTGAGGAGCAATCTGCCCGTTTGTCAAAAATACTCTATCTTGTCATTGTATAAAGCAATTTAAAATTTTCCATAATAACCCCTGGAAAGAAAAGGTCAGAAAAATAGTGTCTTCATTGTAGTGGGGAATATTATTGGAATTTGGGATGAATATTTTTGGCCTTTCTCTTTGGCTTCAAATGATTAGAATCTTCAAGATGAAATATATTCTAGAGTACTTAGCTTATATTGATATGTTGATATTTGAGTGTCATCCTTTGGAAGAAAAATAAATATTTATTTTATGCAGGTTCTTAAGAGGGTTCTTACCATTACTAAGTTGACATGGATTCGAAAAACACCATACATAGAAAGGTGATTTCTTCTTGTAATTATTTTTAATGCATGTTAACTGGTTGGGTGGTCTCATACCTGGTGCAACCCAAGGGACATCTACTACTGTTTATTTCCTGAATAATAAATCCTTAAATTATACTATTAAATTGTAGTATGCTAAGGAAATAAATCCTTGTAGAATGAAACACAGCACATGAATTAAGTTTGGTTTCAATTGTTTGTTAAATGTTCTCAGTGAACATTATGACTTAATTACATTTGTCTGCATGTAGGCTGGTAGAGGAATTGGTCCTTGCACACAGGGCATCATGGACACGAAAATCTGGTTCTGAAATCCGTGACATAGTTGTTCAAATCTTGGGACTCCTTAAATTGTAAGCATCCTCTCAGACATATGATGCAAGAGGTTGTTGGGCATCGATAGAGTTATAAGCCTTTTTTCTTGTTTTGATTGGGTTTCCATGATTAATTTTTTTTTCTTTGTATTTTCTATTTGAGTGCATATGTTAGCAATATCATTTTCTTGGTTTTGAACATTTTAAGGTGTAAAGGTTTGCAATTTGAAGAGGCTTGGAGAAAGTACAAGGATGATTCTATATCACTGCCTAGCTCAGATAACAAGCATTTTCTGCAGTAGTGATGAGGCCTAAATATTGAAGGGTGTGCATTTGAATGAGACCTGCCCCACATCTTAGAAGGTGCTTTCACATAGTATCTGTTCTCTGGGGATCTTGGTAATCATATCCTAGAACTGTAGTAATAATAGTTCAGTTTCACATATTGAAGAAATGTACTTGTTTATTTTGTGTACAGCTTTTCATGCTCTTGTTCATGTTTTGAGCTTTGTTAAGAAAGGAAAAGAGAACCGTGGTCTGCAGTTTTTAGCAGCCTGTGGAGAAAGTGCAGAGATTCAACTTTTAACTCGTAACTGATTTCCAGAATATAAGTGCACAATTCTGGCATACAGGTTCTTTTTGATGGTTCCAGTTGAGGGGCTATATATTATTGGAAGTAATAGATCTTTTAGTGTATAACAGATGGATTTCAAATGGTTTAACTTGTAGAGGAGCTCTGGGCCTTCTGAAGAAAATGCCAATATGCAAACACTCCCTTAGATCACAAGCGGTGGGAATTTGCTATTCCCTTTTATTAAAAAGGGAGGGATAGATTGCCATTAAGCGACTTGACCACTTTGAAGGACATTATTTCCTGGAGGTGATCATGATATCTGTTATTCCATAAGCAATTCAAATCTATTGAGGCATCATTGTTAGATCCCTAATTTTTTTTTAATATGATCTGCATATCATTGTTTCTAGTACATAGAGATCCATGGTCAACAATTTTCATTTATCTAATCTGCTTTGGCTTGGTTTTATAACCTATTTTTCAATCCAAACGGAGGTTCTTCATCAATATTCCAGCATCAGCCAAATGCTATTCCAAATCGATTTCTTGCCTTACCTTGATTATGACAGACTTTGAAACTCTTCACAATATACATTACAGAAAATGTTAAAACTATGCTTTTATTGATTATATAACCAGTATATATATCTGAAATATATCTATCTAAAAAATGCTGAGAATATCAGTTTTGAGTTATCTTATTTACTGAAGAGTTATTTTATTTTACTTAAAAACTATTTTATTTACTCCATACATTCATGGACATAAATTTTATTTTATCTGTATATATTATATACTTGTATGTTATTTTTTACATGATAATTTAGCTATCTCATCTTCTCAACACTTGTAAGTCCATACAATCTGTTGGGTAGTCTTCAATTTAAAAGTTAAACTTGAATTAACACAGATCATAAAAAATATAAAATCTAGAGTGGAGTGATGTAATAGCAATTGTTACTGGGCCATATAATTAGATTTGACATTTTGTTGGACGACTTCAAGGTAAGATTACACCTCTAGCAAATAATATCAGGGATGTTTGTAGTTGAGAGGGTAAAGGTTGTTGGCAGTCATTGTCATTGCTTTCCTTTGGGAATCTTTCTTATTGAACAATAAGGTTGTCAAAGCCATAGTGTTGCCTTTGTAATTAGTGTCATTGGTAAAACTTATTGCAAATGCTCCATTGCCATTTAAGTCGAGGAATAGAACTTGACTAATTTCAGCTGAGGTAGTAGGATGAGTGGATTGGTTTAGTTGTGGGCTCTACCATGTTTTCAAGATTGATGTACCAGATTTTGGTGTACACTCAGTTTCCTTGGTCGGTATTGTTGGGGATCTTCCAACTTCACTATGTTTCAATTCATGTCACCCTCCTAAGCTTAAATCTTTGTTGAATGGTGTGATGTGTAGAGTTATCTAGATTTCATGTGACAATACTCACATGGGTCCCCTAAGTTGCATATAGTATAGTTTAAAAATATGTCTAGAGAAAAATGTTAGAAATTACACCTAAAATAGATAACTTCAAATGACACCAATATCCTTTACATCCATAAACTCTAGCTTACTGCCATTCCTTGGAAATTGTGGTACACAACACATTCTAGTCGGGACTTAAAACATTCTAGCTGGGATCTGCCCTAAAATTTATGATTTTTGCCCTAGATTTTTGCTTTATTTTTCTGCACTTTTCTGATTTAGTTTTTTGCTCAAACCCTAGGACCAAATTCTGATTTTTATTTTCACAATGATGAACACTTATAGACATCTAATAAACATATGCCAAACATCCATAAAACTATGCCAAACATATAGATAACATCAACCATGATAACAACCATGAAAATCAACCATCCAAGTGCCAAACATAATTCCAATAAATTTGATTTCTGATTAAAGAAGTTTGTTGCTACAAAAATGAATATTTTGGACTGATTTTACAATGAATTCATGGGCTCAAACATGCCAAACATATGCCCAGATTTTTTCTCTACAAATCAGACCTAAAACTATGATTGTACATACCAAATATATACAAAATAGTCTTCCAATATCAAATACTTAGGGTGTGCTGCTCCAAATATGCAAAATCGCCCTCCAACGATGGGCGCTCAAGTCTGCTCCAAAGTAGTGCTCCAAATCAGGGCAAAACCCTAATGCAATATGCTCACAAAAATGCCACAACTATGTTGCTCCAAATCTGATCTTTAATTTCTGATTATGCAATGATGCTCGAAACCTCCAAATGTCTCCAACAAAGTGCAATTAGAACTCCGTCATGAGTTCACAAGATGAGCTAGGGTGTCGTCCAATTCACCACATTCACAAGGGTTTTTGTCCTTTGGAATAAAACCCAACCAAAGTTGCAAGCAAAGAGAAGAATCTCCAAAATGAAACAATATGTGAATCAATGCCCAAATGACCTCAAATGTTCTTATATTTATAGTCACCTTTCCCTCCAAATGTGGTCGACTGACCTCCTCAAGGAAAAATATTTATATTATTTGCTTTTTTGTCTCCTCCAATCTTGATCGAGCTCAATAAATTATTCTTATTTTATTTGATTATTTATTTATTAATTTATTATATTATTTATATTTTAATATTATATAATATATACTAGTGTTTAAAAACACTATTAAAATAGGGTGGATTAGGGCAAGAAAAAGGGGACATTACACATTCCTTGGAAATTGTGGTACACAACACATTCTAGTCGGGACATAAAACATTGGCCCTTGATTAGAGTGAAACCATTGATTTAATTGAGTGCCCTTCCATGTTAGGGGGTTGTAGTTGGGTTGATAAAAGTTTTGCATCTCTCACTATCACTATTTCTTGGATTGGAATCATTGAGAACCCTCTTGATTGCATCATAAATTTTCAACTCAAATCTTTGTTGAATGGAGTAGTAAAAGATTGTATTAAAAAGTCTTAACTCAATATTCTATGCTACACAATTCAATATTGTTAGCTGGTTTAGCGTACTTGTTTTGTAACACATAAAATGCCAAAACATGGATGCAAGCCTATAACATGTAGCAATTATGTTTCTTGTAACTTCTAATTATCCTAGAAACATCCTAGGTCATCCAAATGACATTAAATATTTCTAAAAATTTAATTTAGTATTTTTAAAATATTTTTGTGTATTGCATTTTGAGGCCCTTCAAAGTGTAATTTGTTGATGTGATAGTTGGACAATGCAAGTTGTTCTTACATTATGATTCAACTTGGGTTAATTAATGATGCAAGCTTTCCAACCCATATATGAACTTCAATTTTCAAGTAATGGGCTAGAAGTTATGCCTTTGACAAGTAGGGGTGCAACAATTATATAGAGTTTGTCCTTATTTGGCTATTGCTTTCAACTTCCAAGAAGCACATAGTTTACTACCAATATTTTGACTCTTCACTTCTCACCTTTAATCCTAATTTACTATTTTTAGTAAATTTAGTTTCCTATATGAAAAGTTATATAATGGTTGGATTCAAAACATGTCAAATCATAAGGTTATACTTCTCCTATAGAGTTTGCATGTTTTGCATAATCTTTCAATTGAAGTAAAAATCAATTTTGTTTACCTATTCTATAATTGTAAATCTTGTCATCTAAATTACCATCTTACTTCATACCAATAGTATCAAAGCATATTTGCTATTGTATGCACCATTACACATAATTAGGATGTTAGAAACTTGAGTTGAAGATGAGATTTGTTAGATTAACTTCTTGATAGACATAAGCCATTCTAGACCAATGCAATTCTAGAAAGACGAAGGTTAGAGATGGATTCAATTTGCGTAGAAACTCCAAAATGCTCCAAATATCACACAAGCTCAATTAGAAAGGTTGTTTGATGACTAGGCTTCCTCCAAGGTCCAAGTGAAAATTGACATCCTCACCTTTGGAAGAGAATTGATATTGATGTTGTCGAAGATAGGATTTTGTTTTCAGAAAACTATTGTTTTATAAACAATTTATTACATTAAGAGAAAATCACATCCACCATCATAAAAGCAGATCCTAATATTTAGCAATGTTGGGAAGCTAGCTTGCTAGCTAGTGATAAATTGGGAAAGCTCTACTTTTATGAGGTGACAAAGGTGAATTCCACCTAGAGAGAATTCATGTAAGACATTAAGGAAGAATAGTTTTGAAGGATACATATGTAGATAAGCACATCAAATAGTAACTATACAAATAAAAAGGATGATGAGATAATACAAGACCACTAACACTTTCCACACATTGTTTGCAAAGCTCTTCACAAAGGACTAAGAAGCATCAATTCCTCCCACAACAAACATTATTACACTCAACAATAATATTTTTTTTGAATGTTGTGACTAGGGATTTCTTATTAACACGCAGTGAACATTAAATAGAAACTTAAACCTAAGGGTAAGAAAGATGTTTTGCAAGTTATAAGGAAAAGAGGGACAAGAGAGGAAGATTCATAAGGAAGCAAGAAAGCAAGGATACTTCACAACAGAAGTATACACCAAATAAAAGTGGAAATAAAACCTAAAAGGATACTAGCATGTTGTGTGAAACACATAAGTTCCCATGGGATGACCAAAAGAAGTGTCATATTAACAAGGCTCTCCTAATAGTCACAAAAGCTAGTGTTAAAGTTAGCATCGTTACCTATAGATATGCTTGAATAGAGTACAAGGGATCAAATAATTGATTAAAATCCACATGCCAGTATTGCAACTATAAAGATCCATCTATTAGAGAATGGGGAGTGTATATTCTATTCATAGATGTGGCTGAATAACAAGACATTTCATTTCATTGTTGGAAATGGAAGTTAGAAGCATTTGGTAACTATTGAAACAATCAAGAGATTAAACCTACAAACAACTCACATGCATCCATATGACATCAAATGAGTGAGTTAGGGTAGATATTTTCATGTTAGTTGATAGTGCCATCCTCCTTTCCCCCTAAGTATAAAGACAAGGATAACCACACCAAGGACTATCATGTTGTTGCCATGAAAAATATGGTTGCACTTAAGATTGTACCACCACAAATGATAATGAGTAGAATACATAAAGCTACCAATGCCACGTAGTGATGAGCAACATGATAAGATGAAAATAATTATTGATTAGAGGAATTAGGTGCATCAACACAAGGGAAAGCACCATAATCTTGAAGATTTTGTATTTTAGTACTGAAGGCCTTACATTCATTGGTATTGTAATGTCGTCGAATTTCACCTAAGGGAAATTCTACATTTTTTGCACTTTTGCCTAGCATTTATGACACCTTAGAGCATTGATGAAAATCCCATGAGTCGAAATCTCACGATTCTAACTCCATGCGAACTTGTGGCAGAACAATAGAAGCATGACGACACATTTCCCAAAAATCTAGGCTTTGGACGCCTATGCGGCACACCGACGTCTGCGTGACACTCTAGCATCCTAGCCATTTTTCGAGTTTGAAACAAGGAATTTGGAATCTTGACTCTCTCGACACGTGTCCTAATAGTTAGATTTCAGATGTAACGACTCTTTGCCACCTTTGCATGCATCAAAAACCCCTTCTTTGCTCTCATTTGGGGGTTGGAAGCAATTCATTCAAGCTCTCTTAACATTTGCTCCATCTTCGAGTTCTCATCATCTTTGATAGCAACACTCTCACAAGCGAAGTCATGCCAGACTGAGGTCCTTCTAGCAACAACAACTCTCAAGAAAGCACTCAACAATTCATCAGTGTGCTCCAGAGAGGGTCTAGGCCCGTGGGTAACGCTCTTTCTCACACTTTTCTTTCCTACTTGTTTACTACTTCGTGGTGTGGGTTCTACTCTTGAAGCGGGTTTTGCTTTCACCACACGCTTTGTTTACTTCATTTGCACTCCTTTTCAACTTGGTTGTCCGTGGAGGAGGGAACACCAAAATGAGGGTCTGATTGAGGCAGACCCCTATATAGCCCCAACCTTTTCCTCTCATTCTTCTGTGTGCAGATTGCGAAGCGGAGCTTGGAGTGAAGATCCGAACATCCAGTAAAAGGTGAGCTTTCTCTAAGTCCTCTTGTGTTTGTTCCAACTTCTGGCTTCTTGTTTGGTTATTTAGTTTAGTACGTTGTAGGTCCGAGCTTAAAAGTGAAACCTAAATCTGCCTGCTTGAGCTCCTGAGCCCTTTGCTGCTTAGGACGACGACGTGTCGTGTTGGCGTCCTAAAACCGCACTTACGTCTTTGGCTGAGAGCTCACACATCTGAGGCAGGAATCTCAGAGTTTCACTCTCTTGGGACCTGAAATGGTTTTCTCTAAAACATAACTTGGGTATATTTCTTTATTGTTTTGTTAACTTGCTCACGTTGAGGTGTATAAGGGCAGTTCATGCCTTGGCGATCTCCTGAGAACGAAGAGACCCATGAGCAACGAATCCCTCTTATATGACATTTTGGTGAACCTAATGTGAACACGTCGGATCTATTTTCACAACGTTGCATGTTTATGACAATCCCTTTTTTTTGAGGAAAATTTTGATATGTTGGAAGACGCTCTAGGTGGCTTCTTGGAAGCACTCTCCCCTGTTTGCAAATCTTTCGAACAAACTTTATCTCCGCAAGACAAGAAGTCAATAAATGTGGTTGTGGTCTTTGTGGCTCCTCCAAGCCCTAAGAAACCCGTACGTGACTCCAGCCGACTCATCCTCTAAGGAGAATTATTCTGTCTTTGTGATCTCGTGCCGTAGTGATTCATCAAACTTATACTCGAGGTTCGTGAAAGCTATAGACTTCACTTCCTATAATGTTGTTGGGAACACATATAATACAAGAAGAAATAAACAAAACTTGGATCAACAACCTTTTGTTCCTACATCACAATCCACTCAAGTTCCTACTTCTTTACCATTTTCTCAACCAAGCCTTCCTTCATCACCTAAACTTGCGATCAAAGTACTAGGCGATTATGATCTTGTGGAGCAACTTCGTGTTACTCTGGCTAAGATCTCACTTTGGGACTGGCTTCAAACCGCTCTGGTTTTCCAAGAGATGCTTGAGGAAGCTTTACAAAATATTCTCTTGCCTACCTTCGCCAGGCTTATGGGTGTCAATGTGTTGTTGGCTCATATTCGAGCAGATTCACCGAATATTACGTTCCACCCACAAGAACTCCTGCCTTTGGATGTGCAGAAGCAAGCAAATTGATAGGGTAGGGTTGGATGGAACAATCTCTGTTCCATGCTCTGGATCTTTGTTTGCAAGACCTCCTTGGTGTCTCCACCACCTTAACCTTTAGGACCTACCTCATGTTTAGGTACCCGTGGTTCTACTGGCCAACCCCACTATCATCTCACTTCCAATCTACCAAGTCTCTCTTGGTGCAATACTTCTATTCTTCCCTTAGCCTTTAATCTTCCCTAAAGACTAATACCCTCCAACAACTAAGTTTAAATTTGCAGGTGTAGATATGTTTCCAAAGGCTTCAAACCATCTCCCTAGGGTGCTTGACAATCCACCATACTCCATTTCTAATTCGCTTCTACCAAACCCTCAGTTAGGGTTTATTAGGCTACTAGCCCAAGAGCCCCTATTAGGTCTCTATCTCCAAGTAAACACACTAATACTCCAAGGTTACCAAAGATCACTGTATTTACCCTTGGGGTTCTTGTTCTCCATGTCTGTCACTTGAAGAATATAGTGGTCCTGGCCTCCAACTGCCTGTACAATTCTTCAAATTGGAACTGATCAAGAACTTAAGTCTTTTTAGGTCTTTTCCCTGTCTTTTTGCAGACTGTCAAATGTTTCCTCTCATCAAACAGGTTGATGGGGCTTCGTCCTTCTTAGTAAGCCTTGGCAAGGCATTCACCTGCCCTCTCCACACCGTGAATTGCCAAGAGATAGTCACCCCTGCCAGTTAAGTGCCTTTCACTTCCTGTCTTTCCTAGCCGGGCACTGTCAAGCTCGCCTAGGAGAAGACTTTTCTCATGCTTCCTAGACTCCTAACCACTCCTAACCCTAATCTATATATAGACATGGAGCCTAACCACAGTTCCCAAGGGCCCGTACACAAGTACAGTGGGAAAGTAATTAGAACTCCATCCTTTACAGACTGACTGTCAGGTCAGTAACTAAAAGAAAATAACTAAATTTAAACACACAACGCCTGCAAATTGATCACACAACCTAAAATCTACCACACAAACTTAGAACAAGTTTACACTACAAGCTACACCATATTACAGAGCCATGATCGCTCCTGATCACACAAACTTAAAGCAAACACAGAAAATTAGACAACTTTTCTCATTGTCCACACTAGTATTCATGAACTTTCCACATTACAAAGCTTCCAACCTTGCTCACAGGTCGAAGCACACCATAAATAGGCTCTCCAATTCAGTTAAGCTCGAGCCTAACTGTTCCATGGCCGCTTGTGGCTTTCCATAGGCCTTATTTGCAAACTTTTAAAGAAAACTATCACCTAGGAAGGTCTACAAGGTCCTCAATCCTCCTTCTAGCCAAACCCCAATCTAACAAATGGTCAACATGACCTTCACTAACTAAATGCAAGCTCTCAAATGCCTCTAAGGCACAATTACAAGAATTAGAAGGAGTTTGCTACATGTGATCTAAAACAAAGTGCTAATTCTTAAGCTTCTAGGTAACCCTCCTAGATGCACTTTGGGGTGCTCTTGCACCGTTCTCCCCCTCTGCATAGACTTTAAGGAATGTGAGGAGAGATAAGAGATGGGTCAATACCCTGCTTCTTGAACTGGGCTTCATCCACCCATGTAGCCTCAGATTCATGTTTGTTCTTCCACTTGACAAGATGCTCCATGTACACCTTATGCCTTGTAGATTTCTTCACTCTTGACTCCAAGATCCTTTATGCCTGAAGCTTGTCTTGAATAGGTAAGGGTATGTTGCTTACTTCCTTGAAGATCTCCCTACTGGTTTGATCCATGTCATTGACTGATCCCTTGTACCTGATCAAATCAGCTACATTGAAGATTGGTGAAATTCCCAAATCTGCAGGTAACTCCACCTTGTATGCATTCTTCCCATACTTGGCTAATACCTTGCATGGTCCCACTCTTTTCATCTGCAATTTGGTTGATGTACCCTTCTACAACCTTGATTTGTTAAGGTGGACCATGACATAGTCTCCTATTGCAAATTGCAAATCCTTTCTTGATATATCTACCTTGTCTTTCAATTTTTGTGTAGCCTCAGTGACTGTCCTCTTTACCTGCTCCTGAATCTCTTTCATGGTTTGAGTGAAGTCTTCTGCATGTCCACTCCTATGTTCCATAGCTCCGAGATCCTTGAGCTCACATATACCTCTTGGGTGCATTCCATACACAATCTCAAAAGGACTCTTCCCTGTGGTCCGGTTCACACTATCATTATAAGCATACTCAGCCTGTGAGATAACCATATCCCAAGTTTGTCCATATTCTTTAGTTAGGCACTTTAGAAGGTTACCTAGCACCCTATTAACCACCTCTGTTTGTCCATCGGTCTGAGTATGGTAAGCTGATCCAAAAGACAGGTTGGTACCTAATATGCTCCATAGAGTCTTCCAAAAGTGACTCATGAACTTAATATTCCTGTCTGAAACAATGCTCGAAGGCAATCCATGGATCCTTACAATTTCCTTGAAGAAAAATGAGCTATATAGCTAGCATCGTGAGTGGTTTTACAAGGAATAAAGTGACTCATCTTGTTGAATCTGTCTACCACCACATACACACTATCAAATCCAGTCTTGGTCTTAGGGAGTCCAACCACAAAATCCATGCTAACACACTCCCATGGTCTGTTAGGAATGGGTAGGGGTTGATATAGGCCAACATTACTAGCTCCTCCCTTAGCTTGCATACACACAACACATTGCTCCACATACCTCCTGACATCTCTTGACAACTTAGGCCAATAGTAGAACCTTTGCACTAGTTCTAATGTCTTGTTGATGCCAAAATGTCCACTAAGACTTCTATTATGCTTTTCCTGAATGAGGTTTTCTCTCATTGACCCTTTTGGAACACATAACTGATTCCCTTTAAACAACAATCCACTTCGCAAAGTATACTTTGAGTATTGGCTATGAAAATGATTCTCAAAGTCAGAACAGACCTTGTAGGCCTCTGAGAAATCTCCATCCTCCCCATAGAGATCTTTGAAGCTCTCTATTCCAATGCTCTTGATCTGTATCTCTTGCACTGTCAGCAATCTTCTACTCAATGCATCTGCTACCTTGTTCAATTGTCCCTTCTTGTGCTTGATGGTGAAAGTAAAAGCTTGGATGTACTCCATCCACTTCAAGTGTCTACTGCTCAACTTCTCTTGGGTGTTGATATAACTAAGTGCCTGATTGTCAGTAAAGACCACAAATTCCTTGGGTAGAAGGTAATGCCTCCATTTCCTAAGTGACTGAACCAAAACATAAAGTTCTACGTCATAGGTAGAATACTTCTTCTTAGCTTCATCAAGCTTTTCACTGAAGAAAGCTATGGGCCTGCCTTCTTGACTAAGCACTCCTCCTACTGCAACTCCACTACCATCACACTCCACAGTAAACAATTTGTTAGAGCTTGGTAGTAAGAGAATAGGTTGAGTTGCCACTTCTTGTTTCAGTTTCTCAAAACCTTTCTCAGCTTCTTGAGTCCACACAAACTTAGTTTTCAAACCACCCTTCATTGTATATAGGACTGGTGCACATATGCCACTAAAGTTTGTTATGAATTTTCTATAAAATTGAGCCAATCCATGGAAAATTCTTACCTCAGTCTTTGTGGTTGGTGTAGGCCAGTTTAGGATAGCTTCCACCTTGCTTGGATCCATTTTCAATGATCCTTGGGACACTACAAAACCCAAATATACAAGTGCTTGTTTGAAAAGCTCACACTTCTCTAGGTTGATGGCTAACTTCTCCTCTTGCAATCGTCTAAGAACCAACTCCACATGCTTTAGGTGTTCTTCTCTGTCTTGCTAAAGATGAGTATATCATCAAGATATACCACCACAAATAACCCTGTAAAATCCTTGAGCACTTCATTCATGAGCCTCATGAATGTGCTAGGGGCATTAGAGAGGCCAAATGACATAACTCTCCACTCATACAACCCATCTGTTGTCTTAAATGTTGTCTTCCACTCATCTCCATCCTTGATTCTGATCTGATGGTGAGCTCCTCCAAGACAATCCATCAAGTTTTCAATCCTAGGAATAGGGAACCTATACCTGATTGTGATTCTATTTATTGCTCTAGAGTCAGTTTATAATCTCCACTTGCCTCCTTTCTTAGTTGCTAAGACCACTGGTATTGCACATGGGTTGATGCTCTTCCTAATCAAGCCTTGATCCAATAACTCCTGCACTTGTCTAGCTACCTCTAGATTCTGATCCGATGTAAGCTTATAAGCTGCTTTGTTAGGCAATGAAGCTCCAGGTATGAAGTCAATCTGATGACTAATGGCCCTTTTAGGAGTTAAAGTTGCAGGTGCACCATCACTGACTATGTCCTTATACTTAAGCAATTTCTGGATTGCTCCGGGTATGACTGTTTTCTCAGTCTTGTTCTCTTCTTTGGACTGCAACATGATCACATAACCTTCACCCCCTTGATGTAGGTTGTTAAGGAACTCGTTGCCATTACTTAACAGGGCACTTGGTGTCTTTGATTGTCCTTCTTCTTCTTCTGACAATGACTGCAACTTAAATGTCTTCCCATCCTTTTAAAAAGAAATAGTATTCTCCTTCCCATCATACATGGCACTTCTGTCATACTGCCATGGTCTGCCCAATAGAAGATGACATGCATCCATGGGTAACACATCACAAATCAGTTTATCCTTATACCCTCCAATGGAAAACTCCACCGTTACTTGCTCATTAACAAGAACACTTTGCCCTTTGTTTAACCATGTTACTTTGTAGGGGTTAGTGTGGGGTACCTTCTCCAATTTTAACTTCTTTACTGTCTCTTTTGAGATGATGTTGTCTGTTGAACCTGAATCTACAACAACCTTACACACTTCTCCAAGTATCTTGCATCTCACTCTAAATAGAGCTCTTCTTTGTTTTGGCTCCTCCTTGACCGGTTGTCTGATCAAAACTCTCCTAAACATCAGATTCTCCCCCATTTCAGATTCAATGTGACTGACCTCTGGTGATTTAGTGCTCATGGTGTCCTCTTGTGCATATGCCACCCTCTTCTCAGTATTTGATGAAGATGCTTTCTCCGGGCACCTATAAGCTGGATGTCCTACTTGACCACAATGGTAACATTTCATAGTAGCAAAATATGAACTACTCCTGCCTGCTCCTCTTCCTCTATTTGATCCTCCTTGAGAACCTCTACCTCTTCCATAACCTCCTCTAGAAGGTGTTTCACTCCCATGCTTAGTGAGTTTAGACTCTCCTTGGTTTCTTTGCTCATTCCCTCTACCTTGGTAGCCACCTCTATGTCCTCTTTGATCCCTTTGATCTCTGCCTTTGCCTCTACTCTTAGAAGCCTGATCATGTTTCCTCTTGCTTCTTTCCTCAATCTTGATAGCTAATTGATAGCATTGGTGTACTATCTTTGGACTTAGAAGAGTCATCTCCTCTTGGATGTTCCACTTCAAGCCGTTAAGATACCTAGCCACCTTGAGACTTTCATCTTCTGAAACATTGGACCTCATACAAAGTTTTTGAAACTCCTCAGTGTAAATGTTCACATCTTGGTCTCTTTGCCTCGAGCTTTGTCTCTTCTTGTGTAACTGAA
Organism: Sequoiadendron giganteum; assembly: GCA_007115665.2. Classification (NCBI taxonomy): domain Eukaryota; kingdom Viridiplantae; phylum Streptophyta; class Pinopsida; order Cupressales; family Cupressaceae; genus Sequoiadendron; species Sequoiadendron giganteum. Next base: position 53,410,489 of record CM021104.1, read on the forward strand.
TCTCATAGTCATCTGGTATGTATGCTTCTCTCACCTTTGCCACCATACCTTTCCAAGTTGAAATAGGCTTCTTTCCTTCCTTTTCCCTCTCTGTCTGAATGAATTTCCACCATGTCAAGGCAGATCCTCTCAACCTAGACTTGGCCACCTTCACCTTCTGTGCTTCAGTGACTCCACCACATTCAAAATGGTTCTCCATGCCTTCTATCCAGTCTATGACTAGATCAACTTCCAATTTGCCATTGAATAGTGGTATGCCTTCAAATGCTTTCCCACTCAAATCTTTCAATGCCTTCAAGAAAGGCTCCTCTTTCAGAATAGGGTCAGGTTCAGGGGTCTTGTCTTCCTCTACAACCTCTTCACTCTTTGGTTCCTTGCCCTCCAATCTATCACTGACCTCATCAGCCTTGATTTGCACATTGCTCAATGCTTGCTCAAGTTGTGCCAATCTTTCTCTCAACCTCCTATTATCTTCCTCCTGATCTTCAACCTTCTTTTCCAACTCAATGTTTGTCACCATGGTTGTGGAACCACTGGATTCAAGGTCTAACATACAAGATTCTATCCCAAATCTTTAACTTGCTTTGATACCAATCTGGTAGGGTAGGGTTGGATGGAACAATCTCTGTTCCATGTTCTGGATCTTTGTTTGCAAGACCTCCTTGGTGTCTCCACCACCTTAACCTTTAGGACCTACCTCATGTTTAAGTACCCCTGGTTCTACTAGCCAACCCCACTATCATCTCACTTCCAATCTACCAAGTCTCCTTTGGTGCAATTCTTCTATTCTTCCCTTAGCCTTTAATCTTCCCTAAAGACTAATACCCTCCAACAACTAAGTTTAACTTTGTAGGGGTGTAGATATGTTTCCAAAGGCTTCAAACCATTTCCCTAGGGTGCTTGACAATCCACCATAATCCATTTATAATTCGCTTCCACCAAACCCTCAGTTAGGGTTTATTAGGCTACTAGCCCAAGAGCCCCTATTAGGTCTCTATCTCCAAGTAAACACACTAATACTCCAAGGTTACCAAAGATCATTGTATTTACCCTTGGGGTTCTTGTTTTCCATGTCTGTCACTTGAAGAATATAGTGGTCCTGGCCTCCAACTGCCTGTACAATTCCTTAAACTGGAACTGATCAAGAACTTAAGTCTTTTTAGGTCTTTTTCGTGTCTTTTTGCAGACTATCAAATGTTTCCTCTCATCAAACAGGTTGATGGGGCTTCCTCCTTCTTAGTAAGCCTTGGCAAGGCATTCACCTGCCCTCTCCACACCGTGAATTGCCAGGAGATAGTCACCCCTGCCAGTTAAGTGCCTTTCACTTCTTGTCTTTCCTAGCCGGGCACTGTCAAGCTCACCTAGGAGAAGAATTTTCTCATGCTTCCTAGACTCCTAACCACTCCTAACCCTAATCTATATACAGACATGGAGCCTAACCACAGTTCCCAAGGGCCCGTACACAAGTACAGTGGGAAAGTAATTAGAACTCCATCCTTTACAGATTGACTGTCAGGTCAGTAACTAAAAGAAAACAACTAGATTTAAACACACAACGCCTGCAAATTGATCACACAACCTAAAATCTACCACACAAACTTAGAACACAGTTTACACTACAAGCTACACCATATTACAGAGCCATGATCGCTCCTGATCACACAAACTTAAAGCAAACATAGAAAATTAGACAACTTTTCTCACTGTCCACACTAGTATTCATGAACTTTCCACATTACAAAGCTTCCAACCTTGCTCACAGGTCGAAGCACACCATAAATAGGCTCTCCAATTCAGTTAAGCTCGAGCCTAACTGTTCCATGGCCGCTTGTGGCTTTCCATAGGCCTTATTTGCAAACTTTTAAAGAAAACTATCACCTAGGAAGGTCTACAAGGTCCTCAATCCTCCTTCTAGCCAAACCCCAATCTAACAAATGGTCAACATGACCTTCACTAACTTAATGCAAGCTCTCAAATGCCTCTAAGGCACAATTACAAGAATTAGAAGGAGTTTGCTACATGTGATCTAAAACAAAGTGCTAATTCTTAAGCTTCTGGGTAACCCTCCTAGATGCACTTTGGGGTGCTCCTGCACCACAAATCCCTTGATGATTATAATTAAAGTTAATAATATCGGTACTAGGCATACTCTCATTGACTCCAGTTCTTCTCTCAACGTTTGTGGTATCAACCTATTACCTAAGATTAAGGTTGATTCATCTTCTTTAGCAACTTCTTCTTTGTATATTTGCAGGTTTGATAACACTGGCCGCCAAGCTCTAGGTACAATAATACTACCTTTGCAATTAGGTCCCGTTACCTTACCTACACTAGTTTATGTGATGCCTGGACCACTACCATACAATCTTCTCTTGGGGAAACCCTGGATTCATGCTATGGGTGTCGTGAACTCTACTTTACATCGTTCCTTAAAGTTCATCACAAATAATTGGGTGGTTACGGTTAAAGTGGATCCGAAAGCAATTCACCTTTGTGAGCTAGCAATTGTCGATCGTGCTTTAGTCCTATCTACTGTTAAGAATTGTATTTCATCTTTAATTGCTGATGCTATGGCATGTTCCTCATTGATACCCTCCTTGGAGGTCGTTCTCAGAGTGAGTGTCATCAAAGATGAACCACCTAAAGCAAAAGAGCCTAAGTCTCACCTGTCTTCTCCTCCTTCCTTTCAATCGAATGCCTTCCTTGGTGATGATTGGGGCTCCTTGGAATTCTCAGAATTCTTTATCACAGAATATAAGGTGAACCACTCTTGCATACAACTTCCAGGTAGTTATGGCACAAAGATGGATGACACTCCCGCTAGGGAAGAGAAGTGCGACCTTGTCCAAGAGACCACTGCTTCCCCTGCTGAGGAGAGCAATCACTCTCCTCCAAAGGAGGTTAATGTTTGTGAACCTAGTAAAGAAGGTGGAATCCCTCCTGTAGTGACATTTGACAACCACTGGTGGAATGAAATACTCTATGTAGAGCTGCCACCTCCCAGAGTTTTGCAAACTCGTTATGGGTTTGGATACAAACTCGCCTCTCAATATGGCTATGGGTAGAAGGGCCTAGGGCATATCGAGCAGGGAATCCAAGTCCCTATCCAATTTAAGCCACGATAGCACTATCTATGTTTGGGATGCTCTATTGAACAGTTTAAACAAAAACCTTGGTGGAGTGTTAACATGATTTCCGCCGAGACGTTGAGATTAGTCCATCTTGAATTGATAGAGGAGAAAGAGCAGGCATGGAATATCCCTTTAAACATCTTCTCTTTAGGTGAAGCACTGGAGGAATTCCTAGGTGCCTTCTCTCCACTACCTTCCTTTCATCACAAGAGATGATTCTCGCATTTCTTGCATAAAAATGCATACTTTGGAGAGTTTGTCTTGAGTATTGATTAGGAAGACCCTCTATCTAACGTTAGTGATGATGTTTCAATATCTCATCCTGAAGATCACAGTTCTCTCCTTAAAGGAGATACTACTAAATTCTATGGATCTTAAGTCCTCAGAAAAAATAATCAAGATTGGGAAGTGTCTCTCTTCGAAAGAAGCGGATGAACATTTTGATCTCCTTCTCTCTCATCTCGATATATTTGCTTGGACGTACAAGGATATGCCCGATATTGATGAGTTTGTAGTAGTTCACAATATCGTCCTATGTCTCGATGCCAAGACAGTTAAGCAAAAAAATTGAAAGATCAATCCCAGGGTGCCATTGATGGTCAAGACTGAGATAGAGAAGCTGTTGAAAGCAAGCTTTATCCGTTTGATTGACTACTCCTTGTGGATTTCAAATATAGTAGTTGTCAATAAGCTTGACGGTCGTATTCGTATATTCATTGATTTTCGAGATCTTAACAAAGCCTCTCTTAAGGATGATTTTTCGTTGCCTAATATAGATATGATTGGATTCGACTGCAGGCCATGTGTTGTTATCTTTTATGGATGGCTTCTCGGGTTACAATTAGATCCATATTAACCTAAAGGATCAATACAAGACAACCTTCACTACCCCTTGGGGAACTTTCTATTATGTGGTCATGCCCTTTGGGTTAAAGAACATGGGAGCAACTTACCAATAGGCGATGACATTGATATTTCACAATTTTATTCATAAGATCTTAGAAGACTATGTTGACGACATCTTGGCGAAATTGATAACCCACTAAGATCATGTGAAAAACCTTTGTCTTATCTTTGAAAGGCTTCAACTCTATAGGATGAGACTTAATCCCCACAAGTGCGTCTTCGACATGGATGTCGACAAGCTTTTGGGGTTCATAGTTTCTCACCATGGAATCGAGGTTGACACAAACAAAATTGATGCCATTGTTAACATGCCTCCACCTAGAAATATTAGTGAGTTACAAAGTTTGCAAGGGAAGATTCAGGCGATTCATAGATTTATATCTCAATTGGTTGATCGTACCATTCCTTTCACCTGTTTATTGAAAAAAGATGTTCACTTCATATGGGATGAGGAGTGCCAGAAATCTTTCGAATCGATCAAAGCCTATTTGGCCAATCGTCCTATATTAATTTCTGCTATGCAAGATAGACCCTTTTTGCTTTACCTTACCGTGTCACCATATGCCTTGGCAGCCTTGCTAGCTCAATATGATGATGCGGGGAAACAAAGAGCGGTCTACTACATTAGTCACATACTTGTCAATTACGAAACCCGTTATTCTTCCATGGAGAAACAATGCTTAGCTCTTGTCTTCACTACATAGAAGTTGAGACACTATCTTCTCCATGCCAAAACACATGTCAGTAAAAACGAATCTCTTAAGGCATATGTTCTCTAGTCCTGACCTTGCTGGGAGATTAGCGAAATAGGTCATGTTGCTCTTTGAGTTTGATATTAAGTTCATTACGCAAAAGTCAATAAAGGGTCAAGCGGTTTCCAATCAATTGGCAGATGCTCCCTCATCTCATTCCTTCTTGGGGTTAGATTTATTCTCTGATGAGAATACTTTCGTGATTAATTATGACATTGAATGGAAAATGTATTTCGACGGATCGAGGTGTCAGATTGGTTCCAGAGTGGGTGTAGTCTTAATATCCCCCGAAGGTAAATCAGTCCCTCTATCCTTTCAATTAGACTTTCCTTGGACCAATAACATCGCTGAGTATGAAGCTCTTATTGTTGGCTTACGTGTTGCGGTTGCATGAAAAATCAAGCATCTCCGTATACTAGGTGTTTCTGAGCTTGTTGTGAACCAAATTATGGGAACCTATCAAGCTAAGCAAAGTAAGTTGTTTCGATACCAAGACCTTGCTTAATCAATTCTCCTCTTCACAATATATAGTGTCCCTAGGAGTTAAAATAGACATGTCGACGCCATGGCAAGTGTTGCATCCTTGGTACCTTTGGGAGAGGATACAAAAGAATACCATTTCGTGGTTCAGGTCCTGCGAACCCCTACGGTCTCCAATCAACTTGAATCCAAGTCCCTTGTGTGTTCTCATGTAGACTTAGGGGAATGGTTCTCTAGTATCTATAACTACTTAAAAACTGGAAACTTTCCTGACGATACGACAAAAAATGATCGCACTTGTGTACGGAAGCTTTCAAGACATTGTCATTTTATCTAGTCTTCTCTATCGAAAGTCCTATAATGGCTTGCTTCTTAGATGTCTCACTAAAGCGAAAATACCCCTTACCCTTAAGGAAGCCCATTCAGGCTCCGAGGGTGGACACTTTGGTGGTAGATCCTTGGTAAGAAGATTGGTACACATGGGGTACTATTGGCAAACGATGGACCAAGATTCTTTCGATTTTGTTAAAAAGTGCCTTCAATATCATCAACACAGTCATCTTATTCACACACTTTCCCAATATTTACAAAATCAAACCTCTCCTTGGCCGTTCACAAAGTGGGGGTTGGATATTATTGGAAAAATATCACCTCCTTGTTCTAAGGGACATACTTTTATTATTACTGCTACAAATTACTTCACGAAATGGGTCGAGGCTATTTCACTCCAATCCACAAATGTTGAAGCTATTTTTAGCTTTCTTATGAACACCATTATTTCTCTTTTTGGATTTCCCATTACACTTGTTTCTAATAATGGTACACCATTCAAGAATAAGGAACTAAAGCAGTTCTTAGAGAAATTTTATATCCAACATAGATTTTCTATGCCATACTATCCACAATCTAATGGCCAAGTAGAATCATCTAACAAGACTCTTGAGCTCATTCTTTGTAAGATAGTTAATAAGCACGGTAAGGATTGGCATATTCAATTAATGTACGCCTTGTGGGCCTATTGCACAAGTGTTTGTACAACGATAGGAACAATGCCTTACAATCTCGTGTATGGTGCCAAAGCTATCATGCTTTTAGAGTTGGAAATTTTGTCTTTTTGGGTTTCCCTTAAAGGGCTAATTAACGATGAAACCTATCGGGTTAATCATTTGCATCAGTTAGAGATTTTTGACGAGCGTCGATTACAGGCCCTCGATCATCTTAAAGCTTATCAATGATCGCTGTCAAGACAATATAATCAAAATGTGCTTCCTAAGACCTTTAAGCTCAGAGACCTGGCTCTTTATGAGAATCAGAGAAATTTAAATGTGCCGCCTGATCAGAGAGGGAGGTTTAGTCCTAACTGGTTAGGTCCTTACATTGTGGTTTCTATATACGGTTCGGGTGCCTATGGATTACCATCTATGAATGAAAACGCCTTTAAAAGAGCCTATTAATGCAATGCATCTTTGTCGATACTACGCGTACTGTTCAACATGTCATAGATGTGGTGTTCTCTCTTTTAAGGGTAGTGGCACTACATGTATTGACATTATTCATTAACACATTATGATTTTTTTTTGTGTTATAATGTGACCATGTGTTTGTGTGTGTGAACAACATACATACATGTGTCTAGCCATGTTATGTATCCATATATCACATTACATAGTTGAAGGCAATTAGATCATCATTATATTTAATTAACATATAACCATGTGTTTTTATTAAATCATATTAGCATCTAATGTAAACATACATATATATGAACATATAACATCCATATCATCAACATGTATGATAAAAAAGAAGCATACAAATCAAAATTCACAATGCCATGATGTTGAAACTGGTATATATATATATGTGTGTATCAAATGTCATGTACATGTATTGGGCCACTGCTGTAAAAATGAGTGGCTTCTGAATACATGTCTATACAAATGATCTACAAAAACAGTATATATGTATCGCTGCAAAACTAATAAACAAAGTGAGGAAGCCCCAAGGCTATGACACGTGGCTCCTGAAGCCCTCTGGCTCTGGCTACTCTTGCTGTGGTCTAGGAAGCGTCTGCACAGTAGTCATGGCTTGAGATCGATGGGAGTGTGATGCAGACATAGCTACCCACATCCCTCTGAGTCATCTGTTCCTGAGTCAACTCCCGTTGTAGTTGTTGAGCATCTGTCGAGATCACAACTGCCAGATGCCTGTTGAGGTAATCGATGTGGCTCTGAAGGGTGTCACACACTTGCTCGGTGGCATCAACCCTTGTCACTGTCCCGTCTCGCTTTGCAAGCATCGTCCACAACTCCCTCGACAGTTGGTCGTGCTACCCCTGAATAGGGGTCACCTCTGCGGTCAACTGTATAATCTCTACCTCGCGCTCCTTGTAAGAGGTCCTCAGACGCGCTACTGGCTCAAAAAAGTGGGTATGTTTCCTTGTAGACAGCAGCTAGTAAACCTTAAGAACCGTCCCTTGAACAAACACATCGGGGGCCACCTCTGAAATACACTGAGCCATCAACCTAGTCCATCCCTATACATCCTTTGCAACCACAAAGGGAAAGAGAGAAATTAGTATCACATGGCATTTATATATATAACCGTAAATGAAAGAAACTAGAAATACAAAAACATAAGCAACATGCTCAATATACCTGGGTCCCCTGGTTGCCATGTTGGGTCAAGGTGAGGAGCCGCACTAGGACCCATGCCATCGACATCAATAGTCACTCTTGGTGACGCGAAGGTCGCCGCTGTTGTAACAATAGGAGCTAGTGGTGCCGATGAGACAAGGGTAGCTATTAGGGGATTTGATCTCTTCCGCCGCCTCGGCCTCTGAGGTGCCACCTCCTCCTCTTGCGACCTCTCCTCCTCGACAGCATACAACCGTCCTCTCTATCTTCCCTATGGGGGCGGGGGTGGAAAGTCCTCCTGTGGATCAGGATCCCCTCTAGGAGCACCCTCATCGAATAGAGGAGGACGGTGCCTCTCCCACCATCGTGTGAAATCTGCAGCAACCCCAACATTATCTACCAACGCTATGGGCAGCAGAACGTGGTCGAGCTCATCATCATTAGAGGGACCAAAATTAGTGATGATGGGGCAGGGGAAATCCCTGGGTCTCGTTGCACTCCTATAGGCCCTAGTATATGTGGGCACATCTAGTGGAATCATCTGTGCACGGCCATGCTGTCGCATGACCCAACTCCAGTAATATGGTAGTATAACATAATCGCAACGACCTACAAAAGAATGGTCCTGTTGTAGGTTCCTCAAGTACTTCCTATCATCCACCCATTTGAAAAATTGATGGGGCCTCCATCGGACCCCTATGCAGTAAGTGTATCGAGCGGTAGCTTCCAAAATTGTAAATAATCAAACCTCCACTGGCCTATCATATCGTACTAGTGGGCCATGGGGAGGTGATATGACCGTCGTTGGGGAAAACTGACTGGCCTGGTGCACATGATGTGGGAAAAAGGCCCACACCTGCAAAAGTGTGCATGTAGTAAGGCTATGATACTCATAGTGGGCGTACCGACCTAGCCCCTGGTAGAGGTGCGCTAGCATATTGCGCTCCTAGGCAAAAATTATCCTACGCTCGACCATCTCTTAGATCGTGTGGATGAGGCCCCCATGCAGGTGCGAGCCTCACCCATCTATTGTGATCCGAAAAGCAACGGTCATGACCATCACCTGACGCAGTAGCAGTGTAGTGGTCCTCGCCTAGTCATACCAATGTGTGTAGATGTGGCCTGTGTCATCATCATCTGTCCGTCCGTCTTGAGCAGTAGAGGACTCCCTTTGCCCGCTCCCATGTCAATTGGGTATCATCTAGGGCCACCCATTGTCTGCAGATGGGTAGTCCGAGGATCCGATAAACATCCTCGAGTGTCATAGTCATCTCCCTAGAGGGTAATTGGAAAGAGGACGTGGTGGTTTCCCACTGCTCCATCAATGATGTGAGCATTCACTCATGATAACGCATCACTGGCATGATGAACACATGCTAGAGACCAACCCACTCAAAGTGTGTGATCTCATCCTCTATAAGACAATCCCTCTGCTCGTGAACGAGTTGGAAAGCTCACTCTCTTGGATGCTCATGAATCTTTGGATACTCCTGCAAAAGTAAATAAAATTTCTATTCAGAACATCGAGTTTCACTATGAAAAACAATTTTTTTTAAAGACCTATGCACGTTGCCTAGATGTCTGTGCATTGCGCATGCGTCTTTGTCGGCCATGGACGACCTGAGGACGCTAGCATAGATCAGCGACGTGGGCATGGAACAAAGATGACAATGCTCATTTTGGATGCAAGTGCCCAAAAAAGATGCATGCGCACCTCATCGAATAAAAAATGCTAAAAATAAGCTTAAATTCATGAAAAAATGAGGTGTAGCGGCCTACTTGGTCCACCTCGTGACCCTCGGTGATGTTGTTGCACAACTACTCCAATCTAGGCGCCTTGTACTCCCTCTTGCTCGGTATTTTTCTGACTTTTCTCTCACAAAAGTCAACAATTTGCTCATAGTGAATATTGAAAGTGACCCTTCTAGGGGCCCACCTAGATATATATAGGCCCCCTGGGGCCCATATTTCCTAGTGCTTGTGGTTCCTTGGTTTCTCTTGAATTTACTGCAGCAAGCTGGGGGAAAACTCAGGAGGGGGCATATAGTCACCTCTTGATCATATTTTTCTTTTGAATCAACGAATTTTTCTTGATCATTCTTCTCGCTCTTGTAGCTTCTTTTAACTTTCGAGGCTAACCCAAAATTTGAGTTTTGCAGATTAAAGTCTTGAATGATTTTCCACGCCCGTTTAGTCATTGTTTGTTGAGCTCGGTTGCTGGGGGCATCTTCGGTATTGATTAGCTCGACTGAGGTCCCTCAAGCGGCAATAACTCTCAAGCAAGCACTCAATGGTGCATCCGTGTGCTCCAGAGAGTGTCTAGGCCTGTGGGTAACACTCTCTCTTTCACATTTTTCTTTCCTACTTGCTTGTTTACTACTTCATGGTGTGGGTTCTACTCCTGAAGCGGGTTTTTCTTTCACCACACACTTTGTTTACTTCATTTGCACACCTTTTCAACTTGATTGTTCATGGAGGTGGGAACACCAAAATGGGTGTCTAACTAAGGTAGACCCCTATACAACCCCAACCTTTTCCCATCGTTCTTCTTTGTGTAGATTGTGAAGCAGAGCTTGGACTGAGGATCCGAGTGTCCAGTAAAAGGTGAGCTTTCTCCGAGTCCTCTTGTGTTTGTTTCATCTTTTGGCTTCCTGTTTGAATATTTAGTTCAGTATGTTCTAGGTCCGAGCTTAAAAGTGAAACTTGGTTCTGCTTTCTTGAGCTCTTGAGCCCTCTAATGCTTAGGACGACAATGCATCTTTTAGATGATAGCGCATCACGCTGGCATCCTGAAACCACGCTTACATCTTTGGTCGAGAGCTTAGACATCTGAGGCAGGAATCTCAGAGTTTCACTCTCTCGGGACTTGAAGTGTTTTTCTTTGAAACATAACTTGGGTATATTTCTTTATTTTTTTGTTAACTTTCTTACGGTGAGCAACATATCCCTCTCATATCATAGGTATAATGACCATGCACTTGATGATATGCACAAAATGAGCTTTTATTATAAAATTTATTTTATGTTCTTGGAGGAAGAGTAATCAAGCGGGCTTTGAGGAGCCTCAACAAGGTAGTCTCTTGATCAATAGTAGGGGACATTTCTTTCTTGTCACAAGATTGCATGCACACAATAGATGATAAGGCATTAGATGAAGATGAGGATAAAGGTTGGAAATGTAGACCTTGCTTGGAAAAGTATGGTATGGACTTCACTTGATTTCTATTATTTTTTTCATGTTTTCCTTACATACATGTTTAGAAAGAATTTTATATCCAAGACCATACCATGCTTCCAACTTAGATGAAGAGATTTTATGCTTCTGAGAAGGATTGGATTCTTCATGAGTACACAAATCCTTTTTAAGTTTTGTAAAGTTACATATCTTCCTCTCATGAGGGATGGGAGTCGAAGAGCCCACATCACCACCATGGGTGATTTTGTTGATGTAGAACCAAGTTGAGCAAATGAAACATAAGGATAGTTTTTTTAGATTGTGAGATTTTCTACTCTCCCATAAAGGAGAGTGTAAAATCTATTGAACCCCAATCATCCCTAAAACATGTGCTTCAAGATGAATCATTTGTATTTGAATCTTTGGAGTTTGAGGGTGAGATTTGAGACACCCCTTTGAAATAAGGTGTAAAATCTAATGGCCCGCAATCATCGTCTAAGTGTTTTGTTGTAGGTGAAAGACAATTATGATTACCATCAACTTGTAAAGGTTCTACTTTTTGGTGAGAAATGATGCCTCAATTACCAGCTTAAACCTCTGTCAGAAAAAGACTTGGTGAAAACAACTCTCTTTCGGCCTTTATTGTCTTACCGCGTGCGGTGAGTTCACTCACCATAGTGGCACGGTAAAACTGTCAGCGACCTGTTTTGTTGGTCACCACCGCACCTTGGGTGGTGAAGGGTTCGACCACGGTGGCCGCCAACAGTGGCTTGGCAGTCACCGCCCCACCGCTTACGGTGAGTTGGCTCACTGCGGTGGCCGCGGTGAGACCGCTAACGGTCAGTTTGAGTGGTCACCACTCTAGCACGGTGAGACTTGGCGGTCTCCGCGGTGGTGTGGTGAGACTGCTAACGGACTGGGTGGCAGTCACTGCCTTACCTCAGGTCGACTTGAACCGCTCAACGGTAGTGCGATGAAGTGAATGACGAGCTTGGACGAGCTCACTGCTTTACCACGACATGACTTGGTCAAGGCAGTGGTAGCTCAGGGAAGGTGAGACAGAGCTCGAAGAAGACAAGGGTGAGCTTAGACAAGCTCACCGCATTACCGCGGCTTGGTCAAGCGGATTCGACGGTGACGCAGTAGATGACAGAATGAGCTTGGAGCTCGGTTGACCGAGCTGGACCGAAGGTCAAAGGAAACATCAAATGTAGAGCGGGCATGTGGCATGGTGACAACGATCTGATTCATCGAAAAACGAAAAGGTAAAGGCAGTTATTGCAGGCCGTTCTTTTAGTTGAAGAAAAAACCCGATTAAGGTAATGAAGTTATTGCATGGGTGGCTCGATGCAATTAGTGCAAATCGATTGCTTGAATGTTCGATGCATGAACCTGGAGGCCGTGGGATTGGTTGAAATTTAATGAGATGTATGACTTGTACAGTGGGATGCATTATTATATTTGTAAAACCAAAAGATGACGGTTTTGATATGTAAGTCGATGTAAGTCAGTGAATTCATTGTATAGTTAGAGAGAAATATTGTAACAGTGAGAGATTAACTTGAGAGCTACTCTGAGCTGATCAGAGAGTGAAGACTAAATATTGTATGTAATTGTTTATTACTGTAATTCAATTGTCTTTGCTTGGTGTGGTGGGTTTTTTACCTGAAAATGTTTTTCCATGTAAATACTTGTGCCAATCTATGAGTGCTTATTCTGTTATCTCTTTTATGCTATTTGTATTCATCTCAGTAGTTTTAGAAGCTATTAGAACTTGTTTTTGCACCTCTCCCTTGTTGTATTAGTGTTAAGGGAAGGTATTCTACACTGTTGTCTTTCTCTTCAAGTGGTATTTGAGCCTGGCCAGTTGTGTTATCCTTGTTTGAAAGGTCAGTTTTTTTTGCTAATACTATTTCAGTGAGAGTTTTGCATTGTTAAAACTTATTTTTTTTTGAGATGGCAAGTACATCAGGTAGAGCAAAGATTGAAAAATTCAATGGAAGCAACTTTGAGTTATGGAAACTCAAAATGGAAAAATTGTTGGTAAATAGAGACCTTTGGTTAGCAGTGTCTGGAACTATGCCACAAATTATGACGCAAGAGGATTGGGATCTTGATGATAGAAAAGCAAGAGGTCTGATAAGACTGAGTTTGGCCGATTCTATACTCTTGAACTTCATGAGGAGAAGTCTGCAAATTCGTTATGGAAGAAGCTTGGTGATATTTATCAGGGAAAGTCTTTGGTAAATAAACTATTCTTGAGGAAGAAGTTGTACTCCTTGAAGATGGAAGAAGGTGCATTTGTTGTAGACCATCTGAACTCATTTAACATGAGTGTTACTCAGCTGGCGTCTGTAGGTGTAAAGACCAAGGAGGATCGTTGCATGCTCCTGTTGTGTTCGTTACGTGACAGTTGGGATCATCTGGTGATGGCTATTGGAAGCATGACCACTGCATTCAAGATGGATGATGTGGTTGCTTCGCTTTTGTTTGAATAAATGCGAAGGAAGTCTTCTGAGATGGCCAAAGAGGCTCTTGCTGTTCGAGGTAGACCAAAGGAGAAAGGCAAGAAGAATGACAAGAAGTCGAAATCCAAATCTGCAGGGAGATCAAAGTCTCCTAGTAAAACGTACAAGGTGAGATGCTGGAACTGTGGGCAACCTGGTCATATCTGGAAGGACTGTAAGGAGAAGAAGAATGCTTCAGATAATGACTCTTCTCAAAGAGATGCAAACACCTTCATTGTAGCAGCCTTGACAACTCAGGCACCAAATGATGTCTGGCTGGTTGACTCAGGTGCGTCCTTTCACATGACATCCCATAGAGAATGGTTCTCTAAGTACGAGAAGTATGATGGTGGAAAGGTGTACCTGACAAATGATTCAACGTTGGAGATCTTTTGCAGAGGTAGAGTTAGAATTCAGTTTCCTGACTGGAGAGTCAAAGGTATTGGTGGCGTACTGCATATACCAGGTTTGGCTCGAAATCTTCTTTTTGTCAGTATGTTAAATGATGTTGGTGTAGAAGTTTCCTTCTCAAGTAGAGGATGCAAAATGGCTAGAGGTGCAATGGTGCTTGCTAAGGGTATTCGTACTGGCACTCTGTATAAGCTGGATGCACGTCCTGTTCAATGTAACACTGCCTCTACAAAGTCAAGCAAAGATGCTCCTGTAGAGGAAGATGAAAACTCTTCTCTGTCTGCAAATGCTTTGGAAGTAAAACTCCCAGCTGAGAAGACTATGTTGTGGCATCATACACTAGGTCACATAGGTGAGAAAGGGCTTGATGATTGTAACCTTGAGTTCGATTTCTGTGAACATTGTATTTATGGAAAAAAACACCGTGTTTCATTTTACTCTAGTCCTCATAAATCTTCTGGTATACTGGATTATGTTCATTCTGATGTGTTTGGTCCAGTTAATGTTCCTTCGTTATTGAAGTCTAGATATTATGTTTCTTTTATTGATGACTGTTCGAGAAGGGAATTTGTATACTTTCTTAAAAGTAAATCAAAAGTGTTCAATCAATTTAAAGAATTTAAATCTTTGGTAGAGAATCAGACTGGAAGGAAAATTAAATATTTGAGGACAGACAATAATGGTGAGTTTTGTTCTGCAGATTTCGAAAGGTATTGCACAGATCATGGAATTGAAAGGCATAAAATAACACCTTATACTCCACAACAGAATGGAGTTGTTGAAAGGTTGAACATGACGCTGATGGAAAAGGCGAGGAGTATGCTGAGCGGTGCTGGTCTGGAGCAGAAGTTCTGGGCTGAGGTTGTGGTTACAACATGTTATTTAATAAATCGTTCTCCTTGCTCTGGTCTTGTTGATAAGACATCTTTGGAAGCATGGTCTGGTAAGAAACCCTCTCTCAGACAAGTTTGTGTCTTTGGCTGTGAGGCACATGTTTATGTGCCAAATGATAAAATATCAATGTTAAATGTATTCTCATCGGCTATGGAGTTGGTGTGAAGGGATACAAGATTTGGAACCTTGTTATCGAGAAGGTTTTGTACAACAGAAGCGTGATTTTTCGTGAGTTGAAACCTTCAGTAAGTGATCAACAACTTGAGACAGATCAGAGAGAAAAGAAGAATGATGCAGTTGAAATTCCTCAAACTCCAGAAAAGGAAGAACTGCATGGTGTACCTGAGATTGAAGAGAGTTCAAGCAGCTCTGAGGGTTCTGATGATGAAGAACTACAACTTCAGCAAGTAAGGAGATCTACATGAGAAAAATGAAAACCTGAAACGTATGGTTTCTCTATGTTAGATTTGAATTGTGCCTATGCCTTAATTACTAGCACTGATGAGCCTAAGACTGTAAAAGAAGCAATCAACATGTCTGATTTGAATTCTTGTCTGGAAGTCATGAATGAAGAGATGGATTCATTGAAGAAGAATGAAATCTGGGATTTGGTACCTTTGCCTAAAGGGCGAAAGTATGTTGGCTATAAGTGGGTATTCAAAAAGAAGATTGGTCTTGATGGCAGTGTTGAGAAGTATAAGGCGAGGTTAGTTGCAAAGGGATTTTCCCAAATTGAGGGAATTGATTATGAAGAGATCTTTTCCCCTGTAGCAGAGTTGACATCCATCAGATTTTTTTTGTCATTGGCAGCTGTGTATGACTTTAAAATTGAGCAGATGGATATGAAGACAACGTTTCTCCATGGTGAGATGGAAGAAGAAATTTATATGTCCCAATCTGAGCCTTTTTTTGAAAAAGGTAAATAAAATCTGGTCTGTAAGTTAAAGAAATCTCTGTACGGTTTGAAATAGTCTCCTAGAATGTGGTACCAAAAATTTGACACATTTGTGGTATCTATGGGATTTGTGAGATCAAAATATGATCATTGTGTTTATTATAAATTTGAAAATGATCGTGTGCTTGTTATTACCCTATACGTGGATGATATGTTATTCATAGGAAATAGCAATACTATGATTTCTGATCTTAAATCTCAGTTGTCTGCAAAGTTTGAAATGAAAGATCTTGGTGCAACAAGGTATACTCTGGGAATGGAGATAACTAGGGATAGAACAAGCATAAAAATTTGGGTAAGTCAGAGTAAGTATGTCAATACTGTTCTGGAGAGATTTGGTATGAATGACTACAAACAACTAGTTGTTTCAGTCATGCAAGGAGCAAAACTATCGATTGAAGACTGTCCAAAATCTGCTACTGAGATGGAGGACATGACTAGTGTGCCCTATGCAAGTGTTGTTGGCAGTTTAATGTATGCAATGGTCTGTACAAGACCAGACATTGCCCAAGCAGTGGGAGTTCTTAGTCAGTTTATGGAAAATCCGGGAAGATCACATTGGGATGTTGTGAAGAGAGTGTTCAAATATTTAAAGGGGACTTCAGACTATGCTTTGTGTTACCATGGCAGTTTGGTTGTATCACAAAGAACACTCAACATTCGGGTATATGTTGATTCTGATTGGGTAGGGGACATTGAGAACAAGAGATCCACCAGTGGATACACATTCATGTTAAATGGTGAAGCAATTAGTTGGATGAGTAAGCGACAAGATGTAGTTGCTTTATCCACGACAAAGGCAGAGTGCATGGTAGCAAATCATGCCTGCAAGGAAGTAGTTTGGTTGAGAATATTGTGCTCGGATATTGGTTTTAATGCAGGGTAGATTACAGTCTGTTGTGATAGTCAGAGTGCCATTTTTTTGGAAAAGAAACCAAATTTCCATGCCAAGAAGAAGCACATTGATGTGCAGTATCACTTTATGAGGGACATGGTTGAAGATGGAAAGGTCTGTCTTGAAAAGGTCGACACTTTGAAGAATGTTGCAGATGCATTGACAAAGCCGGTGAAGACAAACAAGTTCAGATGGTGTGCAAAATTGATGGCGCTTGGGGCCTATGACCGTCAATGAATTTTCGAAGTCAAGAGGAAGCTGGGAATATTCGTCAAGTGGGAGCATGTTGAGAAACGATGCCTCAATTACCAACTTGAACCTCTGTCAGGTAAAGCCGCTAGCGGCCTATTTTGTCGGTCATTGTCACACTGCGGGTGGTGAAGGGTCCAACCATGGTGAAGCCGCCAATAGTGCCCTGGCGGCCTCTGCCCCACCATAGACGGTGAGTTGGCTCACTGCGGTGAGACTGCTAATGGTTAGTCTGAGCGATCACCGCTCTATCGTGGTGAGACCTGGTGGTCTCCGTAGTTGCATGGTGAGATCGCTAATGGACTGGCTGGTGGTCACCGCCTTACCTCAAGTCAACTCGAACCGCTCATCGGTAGTGCGGTGAAGTGAAGGGTGAGATTAGATGAGTTCACTGCTTTACTGCGGCATGACTCAGTCAAGGTAGCCGTAGCGCGGGGTAGGTGAGACAGAGCTTGAAGAAGACAAGGGCTCGTCGGACGAGCTCACCGCATTACCGTGGCCTGGTCAAATGGACTCAGCGGTGACATGGTAGATGACAGAACGAGCTCAAAGCTCAACTGACCGAGCTAGACCGAAGGTTAGAGTAAATAGCGAATGTAGAGCGGACACGTGGCATGGTGACAACGATCTGATTGGCCGAAGACCAAAAAGGTAAAGGTAGTTATTGCAGGCCGTTCTTTTAGCTGAAGAAAAAACCCGATTAAGGTGATGCAATTATTGCATGGGTGGCTCGATGCAATTAGTGCAGATTGATTGCTTGCTTGAATGTTTGATGCATGAACCTGAAGGCCGTGGGATTGGTTGAAATTTAATGAGATGTATGGCTTGTACAGTGGGATGCATTATTATATTTGTAAAACCAAAAGATGATGGTTTTAATATGTAAGTCGATATAAGTCAGTGAATTCATTGTATACTTAGAGAGAAGTATTGTAATAGTGAGAGATTAACTTGAGGGCTATTGTGAACTGATCAGAGAGTGAAGACTGAACATTGTATGTTATTGTTTATTACTGTAATACAATTGTCTTTGCTTGGTGTTGTGGGTTTTTTACTTAAAAAGGTTTTCCCATGTAAATACTCGTGTCAATCTGAGAATGCTTATTCTGTTATCTCTTTTATGCTGTTTGTATTTATCTCAGTAGTTTTAGAAGCTATTAGAACTTGTTTTTGCACCTCTCCCTTGTTGTATTAGTGTTAAGGGAAGGTATTCTGCACTGTTGTCTTTCCCTTCACTTTTGAAGTTGGAATGAAATTATTAAGAGAGTTGGAGGTGTTATGATTATATTGAACTTGTGAATTATAACTTTTTTCATCTACTTTAACCGTGTATATATTGTTGTTATATTGAAACTTCATCTCATGGTGAAGAGTAGACGAGACTCCTTGCATGTCATGAATCCATGGTCTTCGTACGAGAAGATTGTATGAAAGGGGTCCCAGCATGATATGGATAGGGGTAGGCAAAACCATAATTCCAACCTTAATGGGTAATGTGATCATTCCTAATGATTTCTTATTAACATTGTCAAAGCCACAATATTAACATCATTAGGTTCTATAAGATTCTTGTCCACACCAATTTTATCTAGGAAAACAATTCTATAAACATTAAGACCCACTCCACTGTCTATGAGAGTATGCCTAACTCTATTTGCATTAATGATCACCTTTATCATTAAGGCCTCATGTTTATTTTGGACCTCAAGAGAGGGTAATTCATGTTGAGGGAATGTGATATTCGACTTTGTCACTTGCATACAATCAAATGAGGTAGCTACATCATTTGGTTTAATAAAATATTGGACATCAATCTTTTGTAAAACTTCTTGGAGCATTCTATTGTATGTATGTGATGTTTGAATCAAATCCCAAAGGGATATGTTTACCTGAGTATGACAGTTTCTTGACAAGATCATGCTCTTTACCACTACGTTTCAAGAAATGCTATATGTGTGAGCAATTGTGTGAGAACTTGGTTGCTGCGACACATACATACAAGTTAGTTGCCTTGCAAAGTTCAAGATATGGCTAGGGGGTTTAGGAGGTCCTATAATGGGAGGTGACTTAGGAGGTTCACTAACTAAAGGAGATCGAATTGTTACTTGTTCATTCATAACCTCAACTGAGTTACCTACTTGTTGATGACCTTCTATTGAGGGGGGATCTACTGTCAACTTAGTATCTTCATCTATTCCATCCATCTTACTATTTGTTGAAAAAAATGCATGCATCAATGATTTCATCCTCCTGTGCCACAATATCTTCCCAAGTATGAGAATTATTGGGAGAGAAATAAACAATATTCCCATGACACTCAACGATTGGATCGTACACTCATCCTTACAAGTAGCTGAGGTATCAAGAGAAGAACAACTATGATTGTCATGATTTCCCATGATTGCATCCTCTTGCACCAAAGTGTTCTCACAAGTAGGGAGGATGTTGGGAGGTGAATGAAGATTAGGAAAAGTGATATTAAGAAATGTGTCAATGATTTCATTTTATTGTGTTAAGATACTCTCACAATCAGGAGGGGTATCATGAGAATGACTACTATGATTATCATGAACATCAATGGTTGGAATGTTAGAAGCTTTAGTGAATGATCTAGGTGATATAAAGTCCACAAGGGATTCATCTAACATGTCAAAGTCATCCCAACTAAAGGGCTTGGTAAATATACAATGCGCTTGTGGAAAGAGATCTAACATGACTACATTACTATGCAATGTGTTGTAAAAAACTAGAGTTATGAATTTGTATAAAAATGAAAACCAACTGTGTGCAGTGAAACTCCCCTAGCCTAAAGTACAAAATGCAGAAGAAATGCAAGGAAAGAGAAATCACAACAACACCTCAGATGAAACCTGAGTTAAACTTGAACAAATGTAAGAAAGGAATGATATTACCTTGCCCAAGTTGATCCTTTGGTTGGCTTTGTTGATTGCTTGATGTGTGTGCTCCTAGATCGATTCTGACAACATAACGACTTGTGTATGCTTGATTTGGATGCAAGATGATGGCTGAAGATTGAAGATTGAGATGGGTTGTGAGAGATTGTGATAGAATGTGATGATGGTTGCTAGAGTGAATAGGGTTGCATAATGGCTAAGTGTTAGTCATTTATCAAGGGAGAGAGGAATGGATGGTCTAGATTCATTCTTGAGAGAAGATCAAGGGTGGAGATCAAAGGGTTGAAATTCCTTTTTAATATGCATGGGAAAGATAAAGAAATTTAATATTCCTTGGGAGATGGGAGAGGAATTAAAAATTATTCAAAAGGACTTTGACAAGACAAGAAGGAATTAAAAATTCCTTGGGGGATGGGGAGAGTTGACTAAAAGGTTGATTAGACTTAGTTAATCAATGATTAGGTGAAGGTTAGGTGGCTAATGAGGATTAGGGGCCAACTTGCAAAATTCAGAGGATGTGACACCTAATAATCATGGATTAGGAATGTGTCACATCCCTAATGATGAGATTAGGAGATGAGTTAGGATTAGGAATGGATTAGGATGGATGTGACATTTAGGGAATTAAATAAATGGATTGTTTATTTAATTCTTTGGAGGAAAGGCATAAAGGGTAAGGTATTTAATTATTTTACTAAATACCTTAGGGATTTAGAATACTTTAGGGGTATTAACTAAATAATAGTAATATTACTTAATTAATGCAAACAAGAGGATGTTTAGACGAAAAGTTGACCAAATGTAAGTGGTCAAATTTAGGTGTCTACATTTTTCTCCTCTTTGAGATGGTGTTACAAAGTAGCATTATTTCAAAGAAGATTAAAAGATAGCACCAGGAAGAAGATGGTTAGATTGGGAAATATGGCCCAATCATTCAAAGGAGTGACTAGGGGGAAAGATGATGAGGGTGAATATAAAGATTAGGGATTGAGGATGCCCCCTCGAGAGGATGTGCAGGTTCAAGAGAACACGGGTGTGCTCTCGAAAGGGATGAGATGTTGAAAGAGGGGATAGGGAAGATGATGCAAAATGATGGATAGAAGAAAATATGAAGAAAGAAAGCACAAATGGATTCAAGGACAAAGATGATGTTGCCCCAGTCAAGCTACGAGCCAGGATGGACT
Organism: Sequoiadendron giganteum; assembly: GCA_007115665.2. Classification (NCBI taxonomy): domain Eukaryota; kingdom Viridiplantae; phylum Streptophyta; class Pinopsida; order Cupressales; family Cupressaceae; genus Sequoiadendron; species Sequoiadendron giganteum. The sequence continues at coordinate 53,431,579 of CM021104.1, forward strand.
AATGATGGATGGAGTGTTGTTGATGAGGGAATGATACATCCCAAAACAACACCAAGATAGGGAAGGATACATCCCGCTGATGATGATGATGATGATAGTGTTTTTGATGAGAGAAGGATACATACTAGAAGAACACAAGGATAGGGAAGGATACATCCCAATAAGAGTGTTGTTGATGAGGGAAGGACACATCCTAGAACAATACAAGGATAGGGAAGGATACATCCCGTTGATGATGATTGATGATAGTGTTGTTGACAAGGGAAGGATACATCCCGATGATAATGGCGATGAAGGTGATTGGATCAAGGCTTATAGAAAGGCTGGAAACAAGACCAAGGATATGATTAGATTATTTGTGCTAAATTAAAAGGATTAAGATCAGATTGAGATGTGGGATTGTTGAACTAAATGACGATGATGGAGGGAAAGATGCTTGGAATAAAAAATATCTATTATCCTAAGTAGATGGATGGAAATATTCTTAGAATAACAAATCTATATTATCCTAAGTAGATTGAAAAGATGATGATATGATGAGGATGAAGATAGTGGAGGGATGAAAATGGATGGGATAGATATATGAGAGAGAGTGATGAAGGATGAATGGATAGGGGGTTTTGGATAGATGAAAGAATGGGAGATGGTGAGATAGTGGATAGTAACCAAATCAAGCAATGTAATTGTTACACGTTATGCCATCGACTAATGAGTACTTATTTGATATAGCATGAGATAATATGCACCAGGGTATGAGGAACCAAGGTGACATTGTATCACATGCACATGACTGACACAAAAAACAAAACGTTAGTCCAACATCCAAAAGTCACAAGGGCTTTGGTTGGGCCTGATGTTGGGATAACCACAAACACAAAGGATGCCCCCAGTGTAACACAAGACCATAGGGATCTTGGTGGGTACTACGCGGGACAATCAAGAAGACAAAAACAAACAAAATATCAAGATACGCCCCTATGTTTACCAATCAAAGAACACCATGATATGATGGATCGTGGCGACCCTGACGAAGTATAATAGGAAGCTCAAATGATAAACAAAATGTCAAAAGCATCAAAAGATCACAATCAAAATTTCAGACATCCTTTGCCACAGGATCAAAAGGGTGGATGGGATCAATGCGGTCTGTTAGGAAGGATGCATCCTGTTGAGACCAAAGATGGAAACTAAGCTGAAAAGATCAACATGACGCAAGATACTCGGAATTGATTAGATCTCGTTATACTAGTGACCTTTGTTTTGGAAGCATCAACTAGGATAGGGACGTACTCGACGACACGACAAGATGACAAGATGATAGGACGACAAGACAAACACACCCTAAAGACCTAGGGGACATAAGACTGACACACCTTAAAGACCTAGGGGCTCGGGGGTTGATCCTAGATCAGCCTTACCTACATGAAAGAACATAGCCCTCGTAATTCGATAAAATACCATGGATAAAAGCGAAAAGAGGAGAATGGAGACCAGGACGAAGGACGAAGATGGATGGAAAAATACCCTTTTTGGAAGATTTGCCCAAACAGACTAGGCAAAATTTCCCTTTCTGGTAGATTCATCCAAACAGACTAGGCATGGTCACCCTTTCTGGTAGATTTGCCCAAATAGGCTGGGCAGGGTCGCCCTTTCTGGAAGATTCGCCCAAATAGGCTGGGCAGGGTCACACTTTCGAGTAGATTCACCCAAACAAACTAGGCAAGATCACCCTTTCGAGTGGATTAGCTTGAATTTGAGGGTAGGTTCACCCAAACAACTAGTCATAATTTCCCCTAGAAGCATATTCGCCCAAACAAGAGATCATAATCTCCCTTGTGAGAAGCGAAGGGGGGACTGTGGCAAAATATGACAAGCACGAAAAATAGCAGACAAAAGGCTAGACTGACTCGACTGAAAAGAAAATCAGGCAACACGATCCTAAGACTAATGATAAGGATGTCTACCTAGGTTGAACAAGGCTATCTCGTGAGTCCTCGATATACACACGGTACGTGGGGCACAACTGTGAGCACCAGCCCGTCTACAAGTGTGAGTCAGGAGCCCCAACGAGGTACTAAAAAATCAGACCAACTCTTCACATCTTATCTAGGTATCATCGTAGCTTCGATGCTTCGCCAGACACTACGTGACTGGATTGAGGTAGAAATTTCACTCTCCCCCCTTTATATACCCCGCTGGTAATGCGTGGTTGGAATTGTCTCTCGGGTGATGAAATCCTAGGCAAGTCCCGCTAAAGGAAGAAGATGTTAGACGCTTCAGCTAGTCCCCAGGCTTGCATGAAGCATAAGGGGAGAGCTTAGAGGATGACTCAACTGGACAAGAGTGAACTACAATTTCTCTTCACCCAGGATTGCCAAATGGCGTAAGGGGAGTGGATACATCAACAAACCACTCACAAGCACAAAAAATAGTTGTATATTGATCCTCTAATTAAATTACGTGTGCCTAGCTAGTATGAAAAACGACAAACAACTAACTAATGTTCTTCGACTGTTCGTCTTGCATAAAAAGTGTTAGAAGTCTCATACCACCTATCTTGGACAAACAAGGGACAGTTGCACCAAATGTTAGTGAAACCAAACACACTCACTAACAGAACGGGTTAGCAGATTAGTACACAAAATTGAAACCAAGAGACCTCCAAAAATTGCAACAAATAGGTCTCGAATTTACCTTAGATTCGCCTCTGTGTAGAGCAGACTCACCCAAGTTGAAGTGCAGAATCACCTCTATAAGCAAATTCACCTCTGTAGAGGGGGAAAATTTGTCTCTTTAAGCAGATTCGCCCTTGTAGAGGGGGTAGATTCTCCTTTTTAAGCTGATTCGCTCCTGTAGAGGGGGAAAATTTGCCCTTTTAAGTAGATTTGCTCCTATAGAGGGGGGAAATTGGCCTCTTTGAGCATATTCACCCCTATAGAGGGGGTAGATTAACCTCTTTAAGAAGAACCACCCATGTAGAGGGGGTAGATTCACCCCTTTAAGCAGAAACGCCTCTGTACCAGATCAAGTTCGTCTTTGATTGCAATTCGCCTCTGTAACTAAAATCTGAACCTGCAAAAAGGCAAACAATAGAGGACTTGAAATAAATGACCTGTGATGTGGGTCCCACCAGGCGTTTCCAAAAATGTGTGCAGTGAAAACCCCCTAGCCTAAAGTGCAAAATACAAACAAAATGCAAGGAAAGAAAAATCACAATAACACCTCAAATGAGGTTTGAGTTAAATTTGAACAAATGTAAGAAAGGAACGATATTACCTTGCCTAAGTTGATCATTTGGTTGACCCTGTTGATTGCTTGATGTGTGTGCTCCTAGATCGATTCTGGCAGCATAATGACTTGTAAATGTTTGATTTGGATGCAAGATGATGGCTAGAGATTGAATATTGAGATGAGTTGTGAGAGATTGTGATAGAATGTGATGATGGTTGCTAGAGTGAATAGGGTTGCATAATGGCTAAGTATTAGTCATTTAGCAATGGAGAGAGGAATGGATGGTCTAGATTCATTCTTGAGAGAAGATCAAGGGTGGAGATCAAAGGGTTGACTAAAGGAATTAAAAATTCCTTTTTAATATGCATGGGGAAGATAAAGGAATTTATATTCCTTGGGAGATGGGAGAGGAATTAAAAATTCCTTGGGGGATGGGGAGAGTTGACTAAATGGTTGATTAGACTTAGTTAATCAATGATTAGGTGAAGGTTAGGTGGCTAATGAGGATGAGGGGCCAACTTGCAAAAGTTGGAGGATGTGACACCTCCTAGTCATGGATTAGGAATGTGTCACATCCCTAATGATGAGATTAGGAGATAAGTTAGGATTAGGAATGGATTAGGATGGATGTGACATTTAGGGAATTAAATAAATGGATTATTTATTTAATTCTTTGGAGGAAAGACATAAAGGGTAAGGTATTTAATTATTTAACTGAATACCTTAGGTATTTAGAAGACTTTAGGGGTATTAACTAAATAATAGTAATATTACATAATTAATGCAAATAGGAAGATGTTTAGACGAAAGGGGTAAATTTGACCAAATGTAAGTGGTCAAATTTAGGTGTCTACACTAACTACCCAAATTATGCAATGATTCAAAAAATGTAAACAATTTTCCTACAAATATGATGATTTTTAATATTGAAATGTAACAATTTTTCCCAATTTTACAACAAATCAAGCAATATGACATCTTTCTTGTACACGTAATAATTTTTTTTAGAATTTCAAAATAGAAATTTGCAAGTAGAAACAGGTTGATAATATAGAAACAAAAGGCTGTGCAAAATTTGTCTAAGACACCTATACAAAGACAGGGTCTCCCAAGGGCGAATGGGTCATTGTATAGGGTTCTAAAAACTAAAAATTTCAAGTTTTATGTTGTTGTTTGATGTTTCTTTCTCCAGTTGCAAACATGTTAATCAATAACTATTTCTCTAGATTTTTCTCAATCATGCAAGTGTGAAACAAAGATGAAAATATTTTTACAAGTTTTGAATGCAATTTTTATATCTAAAATACAATAATTGATTGATTCTAAGATGCCACAACTTGAAAATGGCTTTTTTGATGCAATTTTGAAATCAACAATGCAATGTTTTCCAATTTAAGAAAATGTGATTCCAATGCAAATATGCAACACTAAAGGACAATTTTGAATGCAATTTTCAGATCCAATATGCAATATTTAACTAATTTGTAGATGCAAAATTCGAAATAATGATCATTTGATGCAAATTTGAAATAAAACTATGCAGTTTTTTTACTTTTTTTAAGCTCAACTGAAAGATGCAATTTACATGCAATGAAATTTTTTATATTCTTAGCAACTTAATGACTGAAATAAATCCTAATGTAACCTATGATGCAATATGTGATGCAAAATTTGTCTTTTTATGCTTTATAAGATGCAACAATGAAACCTTAAATGCAAAAATGGAAAACAATGTAATAAAAAACCTAGATTTAGGGTTTGAAAGACTTCCAATTTTTAGAAGGTATATGATGTAAGAATGTCGGTCACCAAAATGAAACATAAAAATGTGGTGACTCTAAGATAAGTGTTTATACCCTAGGGTGATTTCCACATTTTTATAAATTTCATTGGGATATAGTGGACACGGTGAATTGATTGACTATCAACCTTAATGGTGAGCCAACCAGACCTAGATCTATATCCTAAGGGGGATTGGAATGGATTGGAAATATTTTAGAATGATTAACTTAATGATACTATATGCTCTAATATTAAAAAAGTAAGATCCCAACAACGATAGATGAAAACAACAATTTACAAGTGGATCTGGGAAGTGCAAAGTATAACAAACATGCTTAGAAAAATTGGTTTTTATGTGCCTACAAGGACTCATTCTCCCAATGGAGTGGTTCTTTGTACAAGGGTCTTGATCAACTTTTTGGGTCCTCTAGTTAGAGCCATTGATACAACTAAGCCCTTACCTTCAAACTTTAACTCAAATGCCTTTTTCCATTATCACTAACAAAATGGACACGAAATAGAACAATGTAAGCATCTTAAACATATTGTGCAAGACCTCATTGATTCTAATCACATCTAGATTGGTTGTGTTAATGATCAAGAAAACAAGTTTGTTGCCCCACCCAACCAAAATTTGCAAATATTTACCAACCCTATGCCAAATCATAATGTCTCTTTTGTGAAAGCTAATGATGCCAAGAATGATGTGATGAATGTTGACAAACTTGAAGATAAAAATAATGACAATATATATGAAAATGAGGCATACTTAGTATGTGTGGTCAACTTCATTGATGTTCAACCTCATAAGGGACAAACCAAAATGTCCCTTGTCATTTCTTTCTCACAAAATGACAATTAAATGTGCACCCGATGGTCCTCTTTACATAATCAGAATAATCAATGACAAGCCTACTAATGGGATATTAAATGATCCTATGTGTGTAGAGAATGTGATCATCGAGGAATTCTTATTTTTCCATGAAATTTATCAAGATTCTTATGAACAACCCAAAGCATGGATCAAAATGCATAATGGTTTTTCTTTCCCTACAATAGGTTTGATCACTCTTCCTTTACAAGTTGGATCAAAAAAATTGAATGTCTCATTCACCATAATCCCGTCCTTGAACCAATTCCATGTGAAGCTTGGTTACCCATGTCTAAGCTCCATGATGTCATCCCATCGATAGTGCATAAATGTTTAAAGTTTCCATTTGGTAATGTTATCTTTACTGTGCACCATAGTGGCTTTAATCCTATGTATTCCTATGGGAATTTCTTATTGGATTTCTTTTGGCCCAAACCTATAGAAGCTATTAAGCCTCATGAGGACTTATTTTTTAAATCTTATCAAAAGTTTAAGGCAAAGAACATAGTAGAATTATCCCTTAGCAACATGCCTCAACCTATGACCGAGCCTCCTATCATTGATGAAACCATGATTGAACCAAAATATCTTCCAAGTAACCAAGACCAACCCATGACAAATCCTTTTCCTATTTCCTACAAAAAACCAAGAGATAACCAAATAAGTCCTATTGTTCCTCCTAAGATCAAACAAATTTAAAAATTTAAAGAGAAAGTGGTTGAACAACCTCCCATGGTTCCTTCTATTCCTCCTTTATGGGAAGAAAAGAAACCTAGGGTTGATAAACCTGATCCTACATAATCACAACTTAAAAATCACACAAAAAGAAATAGAAATGCTAAAGAGTGTAGGCGTTGATGTCATGCTATTTCTTATAGACTAAAATAAGAGAATAAAACAAAAAAACAAGATCAAACACAAATTGAAAAAAAGAAAGATGATTCTCCATCTTTGTAACAACAAAAACAACAAGAAAATTCTATGGACATTATCATTAGGCCTCCTGCTATGATTAACTTGGATGATGATGAGATTACTAAAATTGATTAAGTACATAATGAGCTGAATTTATTTTTCTCCTCTTCCATGTGCTTAGATGATAACAACCGTGATGGTCCTCATATAAAGAGTGACTCACCATGCATTGAACCTAGTGATGCTCCTAGTAGAGAACTTGTCAGTCCCTTTGGAAAGTTGTCTGTCTTATGTATATGATGAATAAGATTGGGATGCATTTGACTTGCTATAGGTTGACTCACATGTGCCATACTAGTATTTTTCTTCATGTTCTTTGTGATTGCATGTGTGTAATGTGAATCCCCATACTATGTTACTTAACATGTCTTTGTATGTTTATGAGCCTACTTTGGATGACCCTTATCACTCTGATGGTGCAAGGATACAAAGGAAGAAAATCTATCATGAAATTATTTTATTTGTATCTACATTCTTCTATCTATCATAACCTTTATCTTTTGTCTTGCATTTTCCTCTTGGGGATGATGCAAGGCGTCAAGACATTTAGGTCTCTTCCATGTTGACCCAAAAGATCTCCTATGTTCCCTCTCTTTATGTGTCATTATTCCTCTGTGCTCATTGTTCCATGAGTCATTTGGCGAATGGTGATGGTGCCAAGATCAATTACATCATTGCAGCAACAACAAACGTTGACCCTAGATCCATGGATCCTTTATGCATTATCTTAGGATTGCATAGGGGGAAAACTTCCTTTCAAGATGTAGCTCTATTTTGGAAACATATGGATTTTTGAAAAAAGCTCTTATGTGTTGGCATTTATTGTGTTTTACTTTAAAGTAATTGCTCACATTATGGTGTTTAACAATTTATTTAAAGTGGGGGCGTACGCATCCCCACTTATTATTTTCTTTAAAGTTTGTCTTCTTCCTTCACGTGATGTGTCTTCTTGGTGGTGTCATTGGGTTTGATTTATTTCAAGATTATGACCTTTTTTGAGCATATGACATTCCTCTTAGTGGTGATGCTATGACTTGCATTCCCTAAGTTATGAATATTTTATCGTCGACTAGTCCTCTCTTGGATACATTAAGCACAATGTTCCCAAGGTGATACCTTTTCATGGACTAAGAAAAACCCCTTTAATATCCTACTACATGTATCAAGGCCACCAAACATAACACAACTTGGTTTCTAGTGGAGCCTTTTTTATGAGTGCCTAACATAACATAACTTGCTAGCTTTGTGACCATTTTTGTGTGACACCTTATCAAAGTTATCAGGAGGTATAATTTTTTGTTGTATGGTTAGTAAAATTGGAGCCTATACTTAGCATGACTTCCCATTAGCCACTTCTTGGGGCTCACCTAGTGGACAACGAATTTCACTAGCCCATGTGAGCGCATTTTGTTTGCATAATGGACATTGAGTTTCCACTTGTGAATGATTTTTGGACAAACAACTAAGGCTTGATCCATATCGATTGGGAAAATAATCGAGGCTTGATCCATCTCTTCTCCTCTCTCTCCACTAATTTTGGCATTCTATGCTTGTGTATCTTGTCTTGTTGGTGCATATTTAACATAGGCATGTGTCCCTTTGTGCCTTTGTTGGTTTTCCATGCGATCTTAGATCTTGGGGTCTTGATCATCCTCCTTGACCTTTGTTGTCTTATCTTTACAATAATTATACAATTAGACCTCTCTTAACGCTTGTTTGATTACTTTAGTGTGAGTTTGAGCTAGGGCTCATCCTCTCACTAAAGTGGGGGCTAAATATAGTGTTGAAAAATGTACTCCTTTACATTTTCACACCATGTTTGGGTCCCTTAATCAATTATTTAACTAACCCTCTAATTGGCCCTATTATGCATCTACAAGCCTAATTAATTGTAATTTCCGAAAAGGGAATCATGATTTAATTAATGCAAATATTATTTTTAACACCTCAAAATGAATAGGTCCTAATAATTTAGGTCAAGACCCATTCACCCTTGGACAAATGGGTCCCCCTTAAGATATCAAATTCAAATTTTAAACATGTTTTTGGAGGCATCTTAAGGTCCTAAATTCAATTTTTAAGTGTTGGATTGAAATGTTTAATTTGTTGGAAGAATGGAGAAGATCAGTTTGTATGTTTACTTTTATAGTGAATGATTTTGTATGTTGTCATTGATGTCACCATGTTGTTTATGGTATTATATTGGTTTGATACATTGAACCAGTATGCATAATAGGTTTACTTCCTTCGGTGTTTGATCTGGTATTTTGGTCTGCATATTCCCTCCGATAATCATTGTTGTTTAAGGTTTTGAAAAAGGATTATGACCACTAGAAGCGTGTGTGAATGTATTCCCATTTGTTCATATGATTGGATGGTGTGTTGGCATAAATTTTGGTGATTGCATTTCATTATTAGGTTAATCATGGTCGACCTAATAATCAGTTAATAATTCAACGTGTATTATGGATATATGTGCGACCTAACTTTGGTTCCAACCGACATAATATTGTCTAACACACGGTTTAATTAATTTTGAAGAAGCCTTGTATGAATCCGACAATTATCTTTTTGTAAATATGTATTGCATCTAATTGATGCATATGGATATATCAGATATATATACACAATGGTTTGTAGATGAATGTGAGTAGCAAGTGTGGGTGTGTATGCATGTGTTGATATGTGAAGTGTATGAGTAGAATGATATATGAAGTGTACGAGTAGAAGGGTGAAGATTAGTCAACTGTCATGCGAGCGAATATTCTGAGCATCAAAGGAACTGAATCTGCTCTTGTGGTGTAACTCCATCAATTCATATTTTGGATGTAAGCCATTTTGTTTCTATAATTTTTATAGGCAGTGAGCCTCCATGTTTGGACAGTGAGTCCTTGTAAGTAGTGAGCTTTTGTATTTGGCAGTGAGCCTCTTTTGTAATTGTTATTGAAAAAATTATATATATAGTGAGCTAATCCTCACCATGATTTTTTCCTCATCGAGTTTTCCACGTAAAATTTTGGTGTTCTTGTGTTGTGTGATTTCATGCTTTGTTCTTGATCTTCTCTATTTTATGCATTAAATAAAATGATGGTGTTTGTTCAATAAATAAAAGAAGATATTGATTCACCCCCCTCTCAATATCTTGAATATTCAACAATTGGTATGAGAGCTTTGGTTCCTCTGGAGAAGTCTAACAGCTCAAGGGAGATCTCGTAGATTGAACAAATGGATAAAAAAGAGCTCTAGACTGCCCTTGATGATCTTGACAAGGTTGAAATTGAAAATAGAGATTCAAAATAAAATCTTGATGAAGCAAATGAATGCATCCAAAAATTGAAAGAGAAATTAAACAAATTCAAAGAAAGACAGAGAGAAGTGAGTGAGCAACTAAAACAAGCAAATGAAAAGAATATCGAACTAAAGATTAAAGTGGATGAAAAGAAGAGATTTGAGGAGTGTCTGAAAACAATGATACAAAGAAAGTCTGATGTTTTCTCAAGGCTTGAACAAGAAGTGATGAATCTGAAAGCCGAATTAGAGAAAACAAAACTCTATGAAGATGATTTCAAGACAAGATCCACCAAGCTTGATGAATTGATAGCAGGACAAAAACCTTCTAAAGAAAAAGGTTGCTTAGGTAACGAAGCTATGTTGAACTCAAATCTAGTAAATAATCAAAATACTCAAGGTAAAGGGAAGCAAAAAATAAATCCAAGAAAGAGACCACCTATCAGACAACCAAATGCTTAAAGGTACCCATCGTTCAATGGTGTTTGTTTTTCATGTAATAATTTGGTCACAAGGAAACTGAGTGTAGGAGTAGGATGAACCAATTTTTTGGTCCCTTCTCTGGACAATGTTATACATGCAAGAATATTGGACATAAAGCTACTAAATGCAGATCCAAGGTAAGGATGATTAGTCGGGTGATGATGAACAGATTCAATGGAGGTAGGATAAACCAATCTTTTGATGGCTATTGCTATACCTGTAACATGTTTGGGCATAAAGAAAATCAATGCAAAATAGGGATTGATGGAAATCAATCAGGATAGAGAAATGATGTCTGCTACAATTGGAAAAAATTGGGACATATTTCAAAAGTGTGCAGAACTAAAAAGGGAAAGCAGTCTGCTTCGATGAAAGATGATGCGTTGGTGAAAAATATTGACAAAGAAGAGGTTAAGCAAGAAATGAGCAAGATGATGAACCGATGTGTCTATAGCCTCATCCGATGTAGATGATTACTCTGAGAATTAGATCTATTAGGGGGAGATTTATTAGAAAATCACTTAAACTCCCTAGAAATATGAGTCAGATGCTAGCATGTGGATATGTTGTAAGGAATGGCTGGACAAAGGTGATGCAAAAGAAATTAAAAGAAAAAGTATAAGTATGCTCTTTTGTGGAGTGAATTGAGGTTTCTTAGTGCAGTGGAAGAAATTTTTTGTCTCCTTTTTGCAATTAATGTGATTTAGGGAAAAATGATGGTGTATAAAGAAAATTTTGCAAGTCATTTTGATCACCTAAAGAATTTGAAGAATTTGAAGAGTGAATTGGAACATTCTTGGAGAAATTTTGAAGTGATTTGGAGCATCTCCAAGAGATCTTTGTGGACATTCGAAAACAAGCGATGCAATTTCTCTCTCGCAGTTACAGAGAAAGGTAAAAGAAGATATTTTTTTGAATTTGAAGAAGTTAAGTGATATAATTGAACCTTCTAATAGAGGATCAAGTGGAAACATACCACTGAGGCTAAAGGGAGTTGAGTTGGATGAATTCTATTATCACAAGATAAAGAAAATGGAATTAGGGTTAGAATCGAGTGACTTTTAGAACATAAAAACCTAGGTTTGGACTTGTGGGGAGAATTCCCTTGGATTAATGCCAGGGAATTCATCTTGTTCCTTTTGAGTAAATTCGAGGAAAACAACATCGTGTTGGATAAATCCTATCCCATTACGAAGGAAGTGATCAAGGTTGTCAACGAGTTATGTAGCATTGGAGACCTTCCCGAAAAGAAGACCATAAAATACAATGAAGTAGAGGAGCTGATAGGAGTTGACAAAGATCCTCGAGCATTGTTGGTTGATACTTCTGATATAAGAGGGATTCACTGCGCACAGGTCTCTCTTTTCTCAAGAGATCACTAGGGAACAAACTGCCCTTATACATCTCAACCTAGAAAAATGGATAAAGCAACGAAGAAAGATAAAAAAGTTATCTCAGACTCCGAGAGAGCAAGACATCGAGATTTTTACCTATGGCTGGAGAGCTCTCGGCCAAGGGACATTAGTGCGGTTTCAGGACACCAACATGACACGTTGTTCTCTAAAAGACATGTTGGCATCCTAAGTTGTGAGGAACTCTGGAGCTCAAGTGGGTAGAATTGAATCTTGTCTCTAAGCTCGGGTCAAAGGCACGTGAGGCCAAATGATCAAATAGAAAGCCAAAACCTAAGGAACTTGGAACAATATTACCTTTTACCGTGCATCCAAATCTTTGCTCCAAGTTTCACTTTGTAACTTGCACACAAAAGATCAAGGGGAAAAGGTTGGGGTTGTATAGGGGTCTGCCTCAGTCAAACCCGCTCTTTGGTGTTCCCACCTCCACATACAACCAGGTTTGGAAAGGATTTCAAATAAACTAGACAAAGTGTGTGGTGAAAGAAAAACCCACTTTGGAGTAGAGTTCACACCACAAAGTGGTAAGTAGACAAGTAAGAAAAAGTGATAGGGAGAGAGAGTGTTACCCACAGGTTGA